>JAQMYJ010000011.1:1467621-1498401 GCA_030014305.1 Clarias laeviceps | reverse complement strand
GAAGAGTGGGAGACGAGGGTTGCATTGACAATCCAACACAATGGGCAGCACATTGAACACATTTTATGACTTATTTAACCAACCATTCCCATTTTATTAAGGTGTATCCATGTAAATGGCCCACCCTGTATATTAGCCACTAGTTTAACCTGGCAGGATTGTGCCTATGTTCCCAGCACCCTGTGTTCTCCAGTTCATTTTAGTCTTTCACTCAGTCTTTGTTAGGCCTGGAGCCTATACCAGAGGACTTAGGACATGAGGCGGGGTACACCCTCATAGGGCACACACAAATACTCACACTCATTCAGACACAACGGGCAATTTGGGAACACTAATTAGACTAATCTGCATGTCCCCACACACCCCCATATACTGTATGTTTGAGGACACACCGGCATTGATGAGTTCCCATGATAGCCCAAGACCTGGTAAGCAAATAGAGAGCTTTTTCAGGTTTCCCTTTATGAACATAGGAACCTAGAGAACTGGGGACAATAGCGCTGTAGGAACATGGGGAGGGGGGGGGGGATGGGGTGACCCCAACCTTGCGTCTTGCGTTAACAAAGAAAACCGGCTAACTTAGTGAAATGTATGCTTGTACATGATTTGGAGGTCTTGTTTAAAAAAAACATCTCATTTTATACAAGGTTTTGTTCACTCCAGCATACTGAAACTTTTATTGCCATAGGGCTAGGTGCACTCGGCCTCAACTTCCACGCACACGGATAGCTACAGTGCAGCGTTAACTATACTGTGTAGCCTAAAATCAGAGCAGATGACGAATTCTAAACTGATCCTAGTCTTTGAGTCCAGAAAAAAGACAACCAAGATGTAAAGAGTTCAAATTAAGCTTTTAGTAAGATTAATCTGTTTTAATAAGGCTCACGTTCAAGACAAATACACCAAAAAGTACTTAAGTTTAGCAAAGAAGTTACTATTCTCGACCCTTGCCAGAGACTGTCTGTGTGTGTGTGTGTGTGTGTGTGTGTGTGTGGATGCGAACCCGCTTGTATATCAGTGTCTGTTTAAAGGGATGTCAACCATGAAAGTGCAAATATAGAACACACCATTAGAGAGTGTTGGCCTGCAGTGCTGTGAATAGAAGCAGGCCACTGAAGAAATCCAGACATGCTGTCCGCTTCTTTAAACAAGTCGACAATGCTGAGCTCACGAGTGCGCGACTTTGACTGCATTTGCACGCGCAGTTGATTGCCATGTTTCAGCAGAGGTCATTTCCGTATTCCTTATTCATTTCCCACAGCACGGGAGCGCCGAGGCTTATCTTAGATGTTTGAGCAAATTCGCTTCCCTGTATACTTCATCCAACTCGAATTCATTCCGGGATACTGTTTAAAAAAGAAGCAGCTCCCCAGTGAATCCTACAGGCTTGAAAATAAAATCTGTGAAGCGCTGAACTCGGGTCTCAGTAGCACTTGCATAAACAGATATCTCAGCTATCTAAATTTATTAAAAGACTCGATAAAAGATTCATTTCTAAGTTTATCGTTGTTATTCATAAAATGTGTTAAATAAAAATAAGGCGCTTTTAACATTTCTAAGATGATCTGTATTTTTGACTTTACATACGGTAAAGGGGTGTTCAAGTCAACCTGGGACTTTTGATTGCAGAATAACAGGACACAATTCAGAGAGTAAAAAAAAACTCAGTTTATTTCCTTTATATAATCCCCTGCTACACTAATGCACTAGTGTTTCACTAGTGTTTGGAGACCATCAAGGTAGAAAGTTTTCTCGGTACGCTGGAGCCATGCCTCAGACTGCCTGTCTGATTCAGGTCTGAAACGCCGGCCTCCCAGGAACTCCTTTAATGACTTTTCCAAGTATGTGGAAATGACTTGGGGTGAGGTCAGGATGAGCCACCTCGGCCGGGATCATCATTAATGGACTTTAATACGTTTGCACTGTTCGAATGTTTCGAACTGCAGCTAAGAGTCTCATCACTGTACTGTGCTTGAAGAATGTTTAATTCCTAATAAATTTAATACTTTAGACCTAATACTTATCAGTGTACTCTTTTTAGATAACTATATGCTTTTCCAGTGTCGGTATAATGAGCCAATGCTGAGCCACGCCCCCAGACTGCAGCAGAGCTGAGTAACAAGCCATGGAAGGGGGGACATTTATTTTTTATAAGGTGGTCACATTAGAAAGAATACACTACAGGCAATTTGGGGACGTCAATTAGCCTAATCTGCATGTCTTTGGACTGCGGAAGGAATCCCACCAAGCACGGGGAGAACATGCAAACTCCATGCACATGAATCGAACCCGGACCCTGGAGGTGCGAGGCGACAGTGCTAACCACTACACCACCATGCCATTCTAGTTAACATTAGAGATGTTACGAATAAATTTGCTCTTAGTTAGCTTTGACTTATGTTTTCCTAAGTAAACCCTCAGGCTTCCACAAACTGATGACGCCACTGAATCAGCTACGGCACAAATTGATTCGATTTAATATCCTATCGACGTGTGGCCAACTTTGTTTAGGTTTGTTTAGAGTTCCCACACCAGTTTAAATGCAGATCATGATTTTCCACATGTTGTTCATCCTTTTTCAATAAGAATAGGTTTCTTTTCCACTGATGCAAAGTGTACTGTAAGTGTTTATATTTTACCACCTACTGTAAGATTGTGTAAATAATTAGGATCTGTAATTGCAGTTGTTCAGTGCTGTTGTTATTAGCTAAATATCCATTTATTAGGCTTAACCAAGCATTACATTAACACCAGGTTACTGACATGGTTGCGAAAGGTGATTTCGACTCGGCCCACTCTGTCTCCTCTTTTCTTATGTATATGTGCTTGTGTTTGTAGTGTATCAGAGAGAGTCAGGAGCTCTCAACCTTTTTGCAGTGAAATTGTTACAAAAGCCCTCTGGCCGATGCAGAGCACGCGTAAAGGGATGGGAGGATGATGGGATATGTCAATTTCCACCAGCTGAAACAGCTCCGAGAGGAAAAGACAAAGTGCCTTGGACGTGTCTTTGATGTTCCCCTCCTGAATAATGTCGGGTGTGCTAGCATTGCTAAATTAAAGCTGCGTAATCCTGAGGCTTTGACTTTACCGCATGTGTGCTTGCCTGCAAAATGACAACAACACATTGGCAACATGTTCTAATGCAGAAAATCCTGTCTGGAAAAAAAAATTAATAAATATATATATATATATATATATATATATATATATGTATCGCCACAAGCAGAAACGCCAGCACATCTCAGTGTACATGACTTCAGTTATAACACACTGACTTGGCTGGTGATGCATTGATTTAATAAAATATTATAATCCACCATAAATACACACAACACGTCTGCTGGCATTGGTCCAGTACATGAATTATGACATGAATATCCCGTAGCAAGAGAAACATCCATAAATTTGTCATGCCGAGGCATATTGAGTGTGATGATACCTTCATATATACAGTCCAGTCATATTTTCTCATAGATAGCTATTGGAGATTGTTACCCGACAATGCAGGAAATAAGACTCTATAGAGTTGGTGTCATTCTCACCTATTAGTCTGTTTGAGAAGTCTAAATCAGTTAATAGAGATACTGTAAGGTTGATAGTTTTTTGTGTGTTAGCTGCTTTCACACTAGGAATTAGTCTGAGTAGTGTGAATTCTCTGTAACATACCCGGGTATGGATCAGCATACTGTAGCCGGGTCCACTGGAACAGGTGGTCTAGAGCATGATACGGTATCCTCAGGTGTGAAAGCTCACTCACTCATCGTCTATACCATTTTGTTCTGCATACAGGGTCGTGGGGGGGTCTGGAGCCTTAGGGCACAAGGCGGGGTACATTCTGGATGGATGCCAATCCATTCATACTGTACACAACGGGCAATTTGGGAACGCCAACTGGCCTAGTCTGCATGTTTAATCTTTGGACTATGGGAGGAAACCGGAGTGCGCAGAGGAAACCTACCATGCAAACTCCTTGCACACAGAGCCTGAGGTTGGAATCAAACCCGGATCCTGGAAGTGCAAGGCGACAGCGCGAACCACTAAATGGCTAAAAAAAGTCTTAAAAATCTATTTTGTTCATTAGTCAAAAAGTGACCGAACAAAATCTTTTACAAGGTCTCAGAATTCACAAGGAGAACACGGAGTCGATAGTCATATTCACGTCATTTTCACAGTTTATTTCCGGGTTCAGCCTAAATATCCAGGATTTCCCTTTTCAAATCACTTCAGCTTTGTCCTGTTGGCTCAGCTTTTCAGCTCATGTTTGGGTTAACTCGTGCAGTTTGGTCTTTTCCGGAATTAATCGCTTTCTCACTGCAATCAGACCACACAAGTTTCAGGGTAGAGCGAAAAAAAAAAAAAAGAAAAAAAAACACCCTGCTCAGCTTTGCACCCAATTGCGATTTTAGTGTTCTCACTTTTCTAAATGAAAGGAAAACACACCAGGGTTCTGTTCAAACAGATATTTAAGCACTGACATCCCTCTTGGTTAGTTCAGCCCCTGGTGGACACTTCTTGTGGAAATAGTTGCAAAATGAAAGCCTTGATCACCAAATTTAAACCAGTTTAACACACACACACACGTGCGGTCATGCGTATCCCATGAGATCCAGGTCCGATTCGTTTATCATCCCTCTCTAATTAGGGCTCTGGCTGTTCCATGTGGTTCTCTTGCGTCTCTTTGCCAGTGCATTTCCCGCAGTGAGCTCACATGCGCCTCTCCAGCACGGCAGAGACACTCGCCGATTAGGCATTTCGGGCAACGCACTCAGTTTATATGATAGTTAATATTTGCAAATGTGCTCAGCGGCGACAACAAATCATGTGCCAGTCAGAGACTTCAAACCGGGCACCAAATTGTCGCACAGCAAGCACATGAATAATACCTAAGAGTGACATGTGGGCCTTTCACACCTCACTGTTCCGGATAATTCCCTAGACCATGTTGGAAGTCTTTATTTTTATTTTAGTTGTTTTTGTTGTTCTCGTTGTTGTGATGATGTAGCTGACAGGTCATTGATCTACTGTACCTTCCAGCTCATCCTCATGTCTGCGCTCTGTCCCAAATGTAGTTGTTATACTCATTATTTCGTCAGTGTTCAGACTGACCTTTCTGACCCTGACCCGCTAGGCTGAGGTCACGCTATACAGAACACTGCTGTCTTCTCATCTATTGTACCCTGTTTGGTCTGTACGATCTCTGTAGCAGTAATAAACCCTTTCAAAAGGCTGCTGGGAGAAATGAGGCGGAGAAAAACATATTTCCTGTTTCTCTTCTCATCTCAAGTGGCTAGTTTTTTTTTTTTATATATTCAGCTTGTACGGTATTGCAGAACTCCAGTAACACTTTACTTAATAAGGATGTATAAGAACTTCATGACTACCGACACAACACCATTAGCTTTTGAGTTTATACCAAAATATAAAAAATAGTATTACTATTAAAGACTAACACAATGATGATAATTAACTTGTTATGGGCGGCTTAGCGGTTAGCACTGCCGCCTTGCATATCCAAGGTCAGGGTATAGTGATGATGAAATTGTAATTTTTAAAATCTTTTTTTAAAGGTTTTCCCCAATTTTGTCCCTAATTAAGTCATGGCTGACCAGGCACCACCCACATCAGCTGTCAATCATGCTTCATCTGACATATGTGAAGCTGCCAACTATTTTTTTTTTTTATCATTTAAACTGTCGCTCCCTTACCTTAACACACTCAGATGACAGGGACTGGCGCCAGTGACAGTTAACAGGTGCCCAGGATTGGCTGGTGTCACAATGATTAATGTAGGAGTGCAATAAAAAAAATATACAAATGTACAAATGTTCTATAACAGTCATCCACCCATCCATCTACTGTAGGAGCCTCGTATTCCAACTAGGGACTGTGGAGGCCAGTGGTGACCGTTGCATTTATTCCCATTTTTATGACCGTGGTAGGACCGACCGACCTCTGGTCAACATTCACATGTGCATTCAAATACTATGGGCAATTTGGGAATGCCAGTTAGCCTAATCTGTATGTCTTTGTACTGGAAACTCGGAGTATCCAGAGGAAACCCACCAAGTACGGGGAGAACATGCAAAGGCAGAAATCAAACGCGGACCCTGGAGACGCAGTGCGACAGTATTAATCAATAAACCAGCATGCCGCCAAATAATAGATTGCTTTCACGTTTATGTTTGTAAGAAAACAGGAGTTGAGGATCAGGCTCCTAAAAGATGGTGTCGTGTGTGAGTCTCAAGAGTGATCTGAGAGTCCATCATCAATTCTGAGAGTCGTCTAGTTTGCACTTCTAACCTTCGCTAGGATGGAAACTGTCGACACACAACCTGTGGGTTGATTTAGACGATGTGTCAATTTGATGAATTTTTAGATAAGCACCATGTGGTCTGATAAGCATTACCATTATGTAAAGTGCTGCCTTATTCATTATGGGATAATTTCCTGTTCCTAAGTCTGCGTACGCAAAATGAAAATTGTGACAATCCTGATAAAATGCTTTAAGTTAGAATTTATTAGGCTGTTCGGTGTCTTCACTTGTATTCGACAGCACTTTAAGTTAAGTGCTGGCACTTTACTATTATAGTAATGACTTAAAACTAGGCAAAATGAACACTAGCAGGAGAACAGTTTTAACATGGTATTTAAAATCTGTCGTTGAACATCGACTACATATTACATATAAATTAAACTCTCGGTTTATCTATTTCTGAGAACCCTAATCAAAATGGGCGAGTAACATCGCTCGACTGTGCCTATGATAAGGAATCGTCTTCGCTCAGGAAGCGGGTCGAGTCATCGAGACCGAAATGATGGAGCAGTGATTTCTTCTGATGTTTAATACTGATTCGCTCTTCCTTTTTCCTTCTCTCTCTCTCTCTAAAAGGGAGACATGACAATGCTGATCTGATTTATTATTTCGTACTTCAGCGATCAGCCCTATGAGTTAGAAGCCAAGAATTACTGGCAAACATTTGTTTTTTAATCAAGTCAGATGGGTGAGGGTGAAGTAAGGGTGGATCATTTATTATTTGGTTAATCCATTACCTACGTGCTAGGTTGGGAGGTAACGGAGCACCTTTGAAATTTGTTGACTAAAACAAAGGTAATTATTAATCTCCCAGGTGTCTCAAAGTCATTTCTTTCAGAAAAAAAACTAATTGTTGTAAAGGAAATTTCCAAGGAAGTAAATGTGATAATTGATGGCAGAGGGAATGTTGCGGAATGAGGAATGATCTGTTGGGAACCTCCAACACTAATATCCTAGTACTGTCTATTCTATTCTTCACGTCTGCCTCCATTTGGCTGGAGAGAGACAAACACATGACCTTCATCAGTGGGACATGACTCAATCAAATGTCAGTTCACATGGATGTGTGTGTGCATGTGTGTCTGTTGAACTCTTACTGATGGAATAAAACGTGTCATTCATGGTGAAAATTACAAAATCAACAAATCTTCTAGGTATTTAACCATCTACTGATACATTACTTAGAATGAACAAATAACATTCTATAGATAATAAGAAATACAGGTGTGAGTAGGAGATTCCAGGGGACAGTGGTGGCTCAGGCTGTTGAGGTTCTCGGTTGTTGATGGGAAGGTCAGGAGTTGGAGCCCTACCTTGCCACTGCTGGGTTGCCCCTTGAGAAAGGCCCTTAACCCTATTCCCTAAATATCAATTCATCAGAGATACAGGGCATCCCTAGTGCCAGCCTCAGGCCTGGAGAAATGGATATGTTGAGGCAGGAAGACCACCTGGGGTAAAACCTTTGACCATAACTTGTGGATCAAACAGGGAAAATACTGTATATGTTAGTGGTAAATTTCACAATAGCTTAAAAACATTTTAATATGACACGGTTGTCAGGTTTCCGAAAAGCCTCACCTTCATTTCAACTCAAATACCCACACATTAAATGCTTGTTTGTGCTATGTTCAGTATTTAAGCTCATTGCTTTCTCTATTTGGATAAAACAGTTTCTATATTTTCTGTTTTAGTTATTTTAATTGGTTAAGTCGTCCAGTTCCGATCTATTGTTTTGCATTTTATTTTCTTAAAGTGTTTCTTAAAGCCATGCCAGGACTTCCATTCAGCCTCCAACCACCAAAAACCATTAACAGCGGTGCACATGCATTACAGATTCATCTCCAAAGACGCTCCTTTTCAAAGCCTGTGCAGCCTGTGAGAGGGGCATCTTATAACTGCTTTCAATCTAGCTAGAAAGTGTGCGTCTGTGTATGTGGAAGAGGACAGATAGCACTTTCCTGCAGGTGTGTTACACTGGCCTGTGATGCAGCATGAGCAACAGTTTGAAAAACATTGCGTATGTTGTGATGTCGTAGCTTATTCGCAGGAGCCAGAACTTAGAAAGCATCTGGTTTAGGAGTTTTGTTCTGAAAAATGTTGTTCAAGATAGTCTAGATCAGAGATACTGATATTGGAGCACGTTTAAGCCCTAAAGAAATGGCATCGATAGGATTGTATTAGACTCCTAATTCAAACTTCAATAACGCACCTTACAGGAGTAGCTGAAAAGTGTACCATCTTGCATTTCGCTAGGTCAATATCGAATAAGACTTTCATCCTCAATGATTTCTTTCTCAATTTTTAAAACTTTTTATGCATAATGGGGAATTGGTTAAGCGTTGGTGAGTCCAGTTCATTTATTGCAGGATTGCATGTATATTATATAAGAATTTCTGAATGTGGAGGAGGAGGAGTGACTGTTTTTAAAACACAGTTTAATTGGAAGCAGCTGGTGTCGGATTTTCACTCCAGTTTTAAACATAACATATTTGAGCTGAAGCTTTCTTATCCAGTGTTATGCACCATGATATTCACACTGCCTCAGTATAATAAAGACTTTATTTGTGACTTTTTAGATTTTTTTGCCTAGAATTGTGCCTAAATATGACAAGGTTTTGATTGTTGGTGATTTTAATATTCACATCTGTCATCTGTTTGTTAGTGGGGTTGTTTTTTAAATCATTGATTCTTTTAACCATGTACAGTTTGTGGCAGGTCCTACACAACATTAGATCTTGATTTCCGGTCATTAATGTGCATTTTTTTTTCTGACAATGTCAAATGACTAAACAGTGTGTGCCAGCATGGTACTGCCGTTCTTTTAATTCATCTACTGCTGTTCTGTATGTTTCTCTGCTGCTTGTAATAATACTCCTTTTTGTTTTAACGTTGAGGAGTTCGCATCTTTGTCCAATGTTACTTGCTTGACTATCTTGGATAGCGTTGTACCTTTAAAAACCTGGCACTCTGAAACCTGTACCCAGGATAAATGACACCACTCGTGCTGCCAGACGTGAGTGTAGGAGAGCTAAGCGCAAGTGGAAGAAAGACAAATTACATGTGTCTTTTGAAATTGTAAAGAGCGGCCTGAGAGACTATCAAAGTATTGTAAAAGCTGAGAAGATAAAAATATCTCTCAGGTATTTTTTTTTAAATGTACCAAACCCCATGTTCTTTTTAGAGCTACTAATGCCACTCTAAATCCCCCACAACATGTCTGTCTTGTTGAACCCCCTGAAAGGTACGAGTTATTTTTCCAAAAAAATAAAAAATTGAAGTGCTCATATCACCCCCTCACCCCATGATCCATCCATCAGGGCTACATTTGCTGTGCTTTTAACCAGTTTGAGCCTGTTTCACTTCCCTTTTTTTAAGGGAGATTAGCTTGCATATGAAATGTCCATTCTGTTCAATCAATGTTATCTCACCTCAATTTTTTTAAAAGAGATTTTTTTTTTTGACACTATTAGACTAGTGGTTTTTGAAATTTTTACCACTGGTCTTGTGCCAGCAACTTTTAAGGACCTAACGGGGATTCCTCTAGTCTAATTTTTACATTCCCCTTTCTTTTTGTGCTGGAGACAATTGTTTCTGTTCAGATACAATCTTATTTAGATGCACATTATATTCTTGAGGTGTTCCATTTGGGTTTTAAGGCTCTCCACAGCACTGAATCTGCCCTCTTAAAAGAGTTACTGATTTCTCAATAAGTACTGACTCAGGAGATTTTGGTATTCTTGCCATTTTGCTAGTCGATTTTACTTTATATCTGACAGTTGCATTTTATCATTCCACCCTAACTGATCCTCTGCAGCACAGTGTGGGCATTACTGTTCTGACCTGAACTGGTTCAGATCATACCTGATGGACAGAAGTTTTTCAGTTGGGCTTGGAGAATCTGAATCCTCCTTAGTAGCTCTCATATGCAGGGTACCCCAAGGGTCTATTCTCTGTCCTTTATTATTTTTTACTCTTGTCATTGGAATCCATTATTAGTAAGAACATGTAAATGTTATGCAGATGATACTCAACTCCATCTAATTTTGAAACTGAGGGATACCTACGCCAGTGATATATATATATGTTGGCCGGTGACGCGGAGATACAGGGGTGCGATAGGGTTTCCGGTGAGCTCGGCATCCCTTTTGCGCTTTCCCCACGACGAGCGAGAAGGTGTTATTCTACAGTGAGCCTCGGGCTTCAGCCCTTCGCCACAATATATAAGGTTATATTTATAATACATATGTATATATATAAAAGATTATACACTTCTTGGTCAAAAAAGGGACAAATTATTGAGCTGCATCAAGCTAATAAAATAACTAAAGAGATTTGCAATTCCTGGAACAGGGCTAAGAACTCTTCAACACATTATGAAAAACTAGAAGGATAGCGCTGAACCCTCAATTTTGTGGAATATGTGGTGAAAAAAAATTATGAATGAAGATTAGTTAAACTCTTGGTGAAGTTGCATCGCAAAAAAAAAAAATCAACAGTAGAAATCAGTGCTATGTTTAATGGTGAAAGTAAGAGCATTTTTATACACACAAGAATGGGATAAGAACTTACAGGACTAGGACTAAACAGCTGTGTGTCAATAAGAAAACCACTTTTTAGAGACTCATCAGAAAAAAGCAGCGATGGGCATGTCAGGGTAAGAAGGGAAGCGCATGAAGCGATGCTCCCATCATGCATAGTGTCCACTGTACAAGTCTCTGGAGACAGTGTTATGATCTGGGGTTGATCAGTTACTCAGGTCGAGACTCGTTATGGGGCAATAAGATAAAGTCAGCTGACCACCTGAATGTACTGAATCACCAGGTTATCACATCTATGGAGGTTTTCTTCCCTGATGGCACGGCCGTATTCCAGGAATCAGATTGTAAAAGAGTGTCTCTGGGAGGATAAGGAATTATTTTCAGACATGAGCTGGCTAACATATTGTGTGCTCTAATTAAAACTAAAGGTAATTAAATAAACTGATGAACATGCAACTTTTTTCTTGGCCAAGCAGTATAATAGGTATCATTTCACGTCGGCTCGGCTATTATAATCCTCTCTATGTTGCTAAGCGTTTTTTTAACGGGAACATGTAAGAGGGAACGCATAACTCCTGTCTTGGCATCCCTACACTGACTCCCTGTTCAGTTCAGGCTGAAGTTCAAGATCTTGTTAATAGCCTACAAAGCCACGTTTTGAAGCATACAGTCCAGCATGGTCTTGCAGCTTTTACTTACAGTTCTGGGGGCATTGTACCTTTCTAGTTGCATCCCCTAAACTCTGGAATGAGTAGCTCTTTCTATTTTTAACATCACACCTCAAAAACCTTTTAATACTCTTTGGCATTTAATACAATGTGAGGACTAATTGACTATATTGTTATCCATGTTTTTATTTATTGTTTATTTTATGCACTTGGGGCAGACTAATTATTATTGTCTATTGTTTTATTTGGATTTTATAAAATTTGTCTTATTATTTTATAGTCAGTTACTATGTATGCTGCCATTTTGGGATTGTAAAGCACTTTGGTCAACTGTGTTGTGTTTAAATGTGCTTTATAAATAAACCTGACTTGATTTGAATTGCCATGTATTTATGAGTTGGGAGGAACCCAGTGGAAACTCACATGGACACCTGGAGAACCTGTTGAACTCTGGTGATTAGGATAGATTCCTAGACACTGAAACATTGCAACTAAGGCTAAGGCTCCGGTTTGTTGCATTTCGGCTCCGGGTTCGAGCCCTGCCTTCGGTGGGTTGCCACACCTCATACTACCCAGCCACTGCATGCATTTGAGAGATTTTAGTTTAACATTTGTTAAATGTTAATGTTTAAAATTTTATAAAACTGCATAATTAACCAGTTTGTCATGCATTTCTTTATTCCAACATTGCACATTTATAAAACAAGCAAATCAGAGTATTTAAAAATTCTGATTAATCATGATTAATCACAGACTGTGACTGTAATTAACTAAATAAAAACAATGTAATCGATTGACAGCACTAATAAAAAGAATTTCTGCAGTACCGTCAGTCAGTAAGTTTTTCTTTATTTTAATGACTATAGTTTCTATCGCATTTCTAAATTGTACTTGGCATGGTCTGAAAGTATCCTGAGGCATGCAGTAAAGAGAATAAATATTTCTTTAGAGTAATAAACTCTGCACCACAGTGAAGTGGAATTAGTTTCTTTGGTTGAAGTTTAGGAAAGATGAGATTATTCTGCATTCGGTTACTGTGTAACAGATACGAGACGTCGGTTCGGTTCGCGTTTCATCAGCGAGAAACAAATTAACGTTGGCTGGAGTTATTGCAAGAATTCTTATTGTATGACTGTAGTGAGAATCTATAATTTAAGGAAACACTCGACTTCAGTAATGAAATAAGGAACTACATAACATATAGGCATCTTGGTGACTGAAAAAAAGAGCTAAATGCTTATTTAAATAAAGTGTAAAAAGCGAGGCTTTGGTTTTAACAAGAACTTTGCCAGGAGGAGAAGAAACAACAGGAAATAAACAACTGAAATAAACATACAGCCAGCTGAGGCACAGAACATTGCAGGAGGATAATGTTCTAACATTATCTAATAACAGCTATGCATTGAAAAATAAAAAGTTTTTAGTGCCATTGTTTTTGCATCACTCTTTTGGCAAAGTTTGACACTAGGGTCAACTACAAGAGCATTAGTGATCTCAGACGCTGATGTCGTGGTGTCGAGAAGGCTCCAGTTCATCCAGTTCACCCAGGGCTCTGTACAGGACACTCGAGTGGAGATCTTTGTGGAGCTGGCTTTGAGGATGTCACAAGAGCATCATCATGCTGGATAAGGGTCCGGGCTTCTTACTTTCAGTGAAGGAAAACCGTGACACTACAGTCTACAAACGCATTCTATATATAAGACTGGCATTGTACCTCTACACATTACACCCATGTTATTGCGCATGATGGTGTTCTTCTGGCACCATCCAACATGGATTTCTGACATGCTTTTAACTGTTATTGCTGATTAAATTGTTATTGCTGATGAAATTCAGCACCTCCAAGTCCAAGGTCGTGGTTCTCTCTATAGGAAAAGAATTGGTTACTTACTTCAGACCAGGAGAGAGATATTTCCCTGGTGGTATCTTGGTATCTTTTATGATAAAACCGAATGACGAATGGAGTCATTGGAGCATCAGACATTTGACAGTTTGACGGAAACTCAGTTTGCAGATTTAGTTCTTTGCTCTCCGGTATTCTGCAAGTCGTGATGGGAAAAAAATAAGAAACAGGAAATTATTTCGCTCTGCGGGGATACTGGACTTTCCATGGATCTCCATGATGGTGGCAATCCAGGAAGATCCTCAGAGTTCTCCAAAGGTGGCACTGTTGCCTCACACCTCCACGGCTGGGGGTTAGAATCTTGCCTCTGGTCTGTGTCTGTGGGGTTTGCCTGTTTTTCTCGTGCATGGTGAGTTTCCTCCAGTTTCCTGCCACAGTGCAAATAAATATGATGTAGGCTGATTGCCGGTTTCAAATTGCTTTTAGTTAGTGATTGTATGTGTGTCCATGTGTGTGCTTGTGCCCTGTGATGGGTTGGCACTCCCTTGTACCCTTCTTTTCTCCCTGAGTTCCCTGAAATAGGCTTCAGGTCCCCCGTGGCTCTCAGGATACAAATGATATAAACACTGGATGTATGGATGGACGTGTTGCTGTGTATCTCTGCACTTAATATTAGCAAGAATGTAATTAAGAACAGATTTCCATGATAAAGACTTTTTTTGTTTTATACAGTGATTATTTAGATGAGTCAGTGTTTGATTTAAGAATTAAGACAGTTAAATTCAAAGTGTCTGTGGTCTTTTTAGTCAAGTGTCTCTCAATGAACTCCTTCTTTTATCCCGCGGCAATGCCTCTTAACCTCGTCTTTGAAGCTCTCTCTCTCTCTCTCTCGCTCTCTCCCTTTTGGATTTTCTCTCCTCAAATCATGATCTCCTCTGCTGCAATGAAAACTCCACCTACTCAGTGCTGCTAATGTAGTCACTGACAGTGCGAGCTCTCTCGCTCTCTCTTCTCTCCTCTCATGCTCTCTTCTTTCCCTGACTCTCACTCTGCATTCATTTGCTCACTCGCTCCCTCTCTACCTCCCTCCCTCTCTCTCCCTCTCTTTCTCTCTCTCTCCCTCCCTCCCTCCCTCGTTCTTCTCTCTATCTCCCTCGTGCACTGTTCGCTCCAGTCCAGGATAAATAAAGGCAGCTAGGAGGATGTGGGGGGGAAAGAGAGATGTAGGCGCTTGCGGACGGAGTATGATGTTGAGGCGACTCTCGCTTGCCGAGTCTCGGCTCTGAGGATTACAGACACTCTTGCATCTGTTCCCTTGTCACTCCACCATTCCATCACTCCCTGGAGGATGCCCAGTTCTGGTTGCTCTTCTCCTTCTGACAGGACTACTGCACTTTACTCGCTGTTTGGTGCCCGTGTCCGACTCTTAGAAAAGATCACAGGCTGCTTAGGCTGCTGAGACTCATGGAGCACGAGCCCCGACTTTGGTAGACGTTTCCACTTCTTCGTCCCCCCTCTTTCTCTGCCTTGGCATTCTAATTTTTTTGGCCAGGCAAAGACATAAAGAGGCACTGGCAGTTCTCCAACTCCATGTATTTCTGACTCGTTTGAGGCTGCGATAGTCGGCATCTGACAAAGAGGTAGGAGTTTAAACATCACCGTTGCCGTTTCACCCGGGTGAAATGTTTCTCTGTGACTAAACAAGTCGACATTCTTTTAAACAGTGTGGCTCTGCTTGCTATAATACACACTTCAAAACAAGTTAGAAAGCCTGTGAGCATAGTATCTCTATGCACACCTTTCACTTTGTAAGAAAGATTTGTAAGAATTGATTAAAATCTTTCCTTCTCAGCACCATCTGTTGTAAAGTTGTGCATAGACTCAGATGAAAGCCTCTGGGCTTTCGAACATTACACACAATCTTTTGGGCTCAGGTGTTGTCTGACAGGGCAGCAATTCAGGCATAAGGGAAGAATGTGAGTTTATCTGAGGCCGTGCTTTGCTAGTTTTGGCAAAAATCTCTCTCTCTGTCTCTTTGTATAATGTAGAGACATTAAAAAACTGAACATCTCTAATTCAGTGCAAATTCTGACTTCTTTTCTTTTATTTAAATACGATGTCTGGGATTTTTAGCAAGGATATCTGAGTACCCTGATGATTAGATTTGCTTTATTTGCATATGTGCTTACTGTTACACTGCTCCACACAATGCACATCACCTCCTTATACTCATATACTTAGGGTAGGGTATGACAGAAAAGCTTTTTAAGACAGAATCGCCTGTGGTCGTTGGGGGGTGGGAGGGTGAGTGAGGATCAACTGGAGAATATAATAAGACGCATCAGGGGAAACCGGGCAACCTGGCTTGCGAATACCTGAGAATAGCATGATATTCATTGAGAAGGAAATTAGACTGTTTTCTTACTTAATCCTTATCAAACCGTATCATGCTAAGTAGAAGGATTGAAATTCATTTATTCATTCATTCATTTGTTTTCCATTCCACTCATCCAGACTATGCTGCGGTGGTGGGGGGTTTCTCAGAGCTCAAAGAAGGGAACAAGGAAGAGACCTGTGTTCGAACCGCTTGGATGGGGTCCGAAAACAGACTCACACACTATAGGCAATTGTGTAGTCCCAATCAGCCTACGGTGCATGCTCCTTGGACTGTAGGAGGACCTGTCAGAGTACCCTGAGGAAAACCACCAAGGATGGCGAGAACGTACAAACTCCACTCACAGAGACTGGAGGCAAGATCTGACTCCCAAACCTGGAGGCGTGAGGCAACAGCACTAACCCAATTATCCACTGGGCCCAAGGGGGTTAAATAGTTTAATTACATATCGTCATCTTATCATCGTCTCATATACCTCTTAATCCTGCATACAGGGTCGCGAGTGGGTGGTGGTGGGGGGGAGGGCTGGAGCCTATCCAAGGAGAATTAGTGCATCATGTGGGGTACAGGCTGGACATGGATGCCAATCCATCGCAGGGCACACACATACACATTTATGCACTACGGGCAATTCGGGAAAGCCAATTCGCCTAATCTGCATGTCTTTGGACTATGGGAGGAAAGCAGAGTACCCGGAGGAAACCCACCAAGCACGGGGAGAACATGCAAACTCCATGCATACAGACTCCGAGGCAGGAATCGAACCCGGAACCTGGAGGTGCGAGGCGACAGTGCTAACCACTCAGCCAATGTTCCGCCTGTTTAATTAAATACATCAAGAAGAATATTCTTAAATGGCACATGGATCTGTTACAACCAGACAGACCTGTCTAGCAGAACATGTCCTGTCTGGTTTCTATACATCTTTGGTAAATGCTATTTTTTTCCCTTGATCGAGTTTAAATGAGTCATGCATATCAGCTCGTGATGATCTTCATCACCTACAGGGAAAGAAAGTGGATTTTTTTTTTCATTCTAATTAGAGAATTCTGGTTTAATTAGTGGCTTGATAAGTGAGCTGAAGATGAAGTAAAAGGTTAAGACGTATGTTTTTAAATGAATTAGCGCAACTAGAAAACTCGTCAACTTTGTCAAAGGATATGAAACAGGTACGTGCTGAGCAGAAACGCAACAACAGGACACAACAACCTGGTACTTTTGGATTGCCAAGCGATGTTATGTTGCTTATTTATCCTTTGATTTATTTTTATGTTTGTTACTTTTATAACAGTTTTAGTAAACCAAAATGCTACTGAACTGCCGATTACTAAGTGACAATATCACTATAACTCTATATCTCTAGTATCAACATTGTATCTGTATCAGTTTTTTGGATTTAAACCAAAAGTACCTATATGTCTAGACACAATTTTAAATATCTATGTGAACCAAAACAAATCATAACAACAAATAGTAACATGCCGAAGAGAACTTCATTCAACTCATGAACTCCTACAGTACATTTCTTCAACCTCAGCTACCTCACTCAGGTTCATCATCAACCTCAAGCAGATTCTTTGTAGAACTTTCTGGAATGCTTTCTATCTTAGTTGTATCCAGCTGTGGAGGTATTTTTAAAACAGCACATCTTGTTGATGTCAAATGACAGAACTGTTGTATAGAGCAACTTCTATGTACATGTCAAGTACAAATACGTTAAGATGTACTGCCTGAAAGCAAGTCATACTCAGTCTCGACTTATTTTAAGTGCTATTTGACATTTTAACAGCCAAAGCTGCTGCAGCACTGCAAAAATGGCATCTAGGAAATATTCTTGAATCTAGTTAAATAAAATAAGTTTACAACAAAAAAAAAACATGATATTATAAAGTTATGTCTGTAGTCAAATGTTACGAAAATTGTAGGCAAAAATTTTCATTTTCTATTAGAATTTATTTATCAAGAAATAAAATTCTTAAAACTAGCAAAATTTTCAGCCAATCGAACAAGACATTTTCTCTTAAAATTTTAGTAAAATTTTATTAGAGATATACTTAATAATTGTATATTTGGTTTGTTGTGATCTTTTTGTAAGAAAGTGTACAGTAGATGTACTATAGGTAACTATAGTACAAATTTACTGTATATACAAGATATTCTTACTTGCTAAGATAACAGTTTTTGCTGATGTCGAGCATTCTTTTAAAAACAAAGGAAAAACATGAACATATAACATATGAACAAGTTAATATTTTTAAACTGACTATAAATTAAATTTAAAAAAATTTTCAAGACCAAAACAGTGACATACAGCTCAAACTGTGTGTAAAAATGGACGCTAAATATACATTTATGATCATGACATTACTAATGAATATCAATTTTATTTTATTAATAAGAAAGAGGTGTGGGAAAGTAATTATGTACAAAATTAAAGGAGGCAGCTTTTTCTGATTTCGCGTTTAAAGTCTGTCATAGTCTCCCAGGATTCATGTAGTGTTTCCTCATGATATCAAACATGGTTAATGGAAATGTAACTTTTCAGACTACATTGTTAAATTTTTTTTGTCAGATCGGATTTGCATGTTACGCCAGTTCACATTCATAATTACAAGTGACTTTAATCGGACTCTTTAATCGGACGCGTGTGTCCTCTGAAACGGTACACGTGTGCACATCGATACGTCTTCACTCTCGCCATCTTGGTTAAATCACATCACAACATTAATTTCAAACAATTTATACAATTTTAGGAGAAAAAAATGTCTATAGTGACTGTCATTGACAGTCTGCATGGGTCTACAGTCTGGGTTTGAAAGAATTCAGCCCCATTTCACACATTTCCTCATTTGGAGGCTAGTAAATTGATCTGATTCAGAAGTACCGTCAAATAGTACTGAAACATTGTGTTACAAATTAAACCGTATCTTGTGATATCTATATAAGATTCAGTGAATTTGTCAATCAGTGCCTTGTATCAGATTCAGTAGTGTCATCGAGTCATTCTCATTAAGAATAACGTGTCTCGCTGTACCATGGAAGATTCTGTCATCTTGTCATTTATCAAATAAGTGCTTTGTAAGATTTAATTATATTGTAAGGTTTAAACTTCTGTAGTATTGTCAAATATTGAGCAAAACTACATCATATCTGATTCAAAGGCATCTTCAAAAAGCACAAGTCGTTTTCTTGAAAATGAAAGTACTGTTGTAGCAGACTCATGGGTATCGTCAAACACTGAATTGTTGCCTAAATATTTGAAACTGCATTGTATCGTATCGTATCATACCATGTTGTGCGGTATCCTGTGGTTTACCCTCCCGTTTTTTTTAGATTCGTACCTTATTTAGTATTTTCCCAGGTAATCAAAATCCATTTAACAGGCTGCATTATCGGACTACAGACCTGAGAAAATTCTCTTCACGGATTATCAGGTTTCAAAACAATGACGGCCCAATGACACAAAATAAAAAAATGCTTTTAATAAATAAATAAAAAATCCCTTGCACTCACTTCATACCTTCACACCAATAACCTTAAACTGAGAAATTACAGCACGTCCCATCTTTTTCAGTGATTTGTTCTGTCAAATAGTATTCTCAAAAACGCCTTTTGTCACAATCTCATCAAAATCCACCTTGAAAGCCGTGGACTCCATTTAGTCTGTCAGCTCTGTCACATTCGAGCCCACACTGCTTTTTGACAATGCTGAAAAAGCAAGCTAGATCAGACCTCCCTCCTCGTCCTTCCGTCCCCAATCCCATCCTCTGCCGCTTATTTATTTCTGTCTTTTATCTTGCAAAAGCTGTCCTGCACGTCTGCAGAGGAGAAAGGAATCTTTGTCAACACTGACATTCTCTGTCTGCATTGTGGAGACTCCCATACGTTTAGGGTTGCTCGACAGGGTGAAGACGACTCGGCCGAGGCTCGCTGAATGCTCTGGCGGTGGTGCCGTGGAGCGCATTCACTTTCCTTGATTACAGTTTGCAGACGTGCATTGACGATCGCACTCTCGTAATAAACGTTACAATGTGGCCCAGAGTTTAATCTCAGAGAGAAAGCAAGCGGTATTCTGAAAAGTCTGACGCAATTATAAGCATGGAGCCAGAAATATAAGTGAACAGACATTTAAACGTACACAAGTATTCTAAAGTGAAAATGTGTCGTTTTAATCAAATAAACAAACAACTATTCTGTTCGCTTAGACAACACAAGAATTTGGGTGTGTCTAATGACAGTGCTGTGATCAATTTTAACAAAAACTAAATAACATAGTTAACTTAAAAACTTAACGCTACCTTTTCTTTAAAAGTTTCTTTAAATTAGAATTTTACAAATTATTTTTTTTATACAGTACAGAATCTCGTTCTTTGTCTGAATCAATGGTAAATCCAGCAAAAGATTGAAGAAAAAATCTCATTGCAGAAAGGTTTCTTCATTTAAAAAAGGTTCATTTGCAAAAATAAATAAATAAATAAATAAATAAACTATAACTAGATGATATTGTATCCTTTAAAGATTTACTTAAAAAAAGTCTTTATTATTATAACTTTTTTAAATAATAATAATAATAATAATAATAATAATTATTATTATTATTATTATTATGTTTGAAACAAAAAATACTTTAAATATTTCATGATTTGTTAGTAAATCCAGCAAAAGATAGAAAAATAATTTGACAAGTTAATCAACAGAATTTACCTAGTTAGCCATGTTAAATACCTAAATGAGACAAAACTAGCTAATGTTTTCTTTTCTTAATTTATTTCATCTTTCCTGAATGAGGCAAAGGCCATATCTTCTGTACCTCCACCAAAAGTAGAAACAAAAAAGATAATGTCAGTAAAAGACCTGTATTTATAAACCTTTCTAAAATTAATACTAAGGTCCATTTATCAAGGAAAGCAAAACTTGCTAACAATTTTGACAAGCTAACTTTACGCACCTTGTCTAGCTAGGGTTAGGAGTTAATCAATTACAAATCTTTACTAGCTAATTAACTAAAGTTAAGGTGAATTTAGCTGAACGCAATTCTTTAGCTTTGATGGTAATTTTTAAATGTTGATATTTAATTTGTACAAAATAAAAAAAGAGTAAATCCAGCATAAGATAAAGAAAATTATATAAAAATAGATTTATTTTAATGATTCAAAATAAAAGTTAAATTTCATACAATTCACATAACCCTCGGGTTAAGTACAAAAATTCCAAAGCAACATTTAAGCGCAGTAACGAATTCTAACTACACAAGCACTGTGTTTTCCTCTCCATTTATGAACATCACCAGTAATCTCCATCGACTTCAGTTTAGACGGCGCTCACGCCTTCGCCAGCTGCCGAACAGGAAATCAACGATTTATGCGTGTGTTTTGCAGTTAATGGTGGAAGGGACATCTTCAGGTGTGTTAATGTAAGAAAATGGATTATAGATCACATGGTCTGTATGACTGATGGTCATATTTACCTGTTAAACGCTTGGCCGCATTGACTAATGAGCTTTTGGAATTACGCTTTCTAATCCCGCTGATTTATTTTTGAGGGTTGAGAGGATCTGGGATCTTAATAATGGATTACACACAAACCTTGCTTGAAGCACAGCGGGTACATTTATCTGTTTTACATAATCAGACAATAATTTTTGTTGTTGTTGGCGTAGTGTGTGTTTGGTGTAATAGATGGCGCATTTGATATATGTGTTTGTCCTTTTTTTAATATTTAAATATGGCTACTCATGAAGATAAGTTGTACTTAATTTATTTATTTATCTGATGTCTACAATGATAACGGACGACTGTGAGCTGTCTGAAGACTCCACTAAATTGGAAATGCATTCCACGTTTGATTGTTGTTCTTTTTTCTTCTTCTTCTTGTTTGTGTTCCTCTCACATTTGATTTTATTTACCCTCCACATTCATGGCCTCTTCTATCTGCTTTCAGTTCCTCCTGTTACACTCTGGTGCTGTTCAGCTCTTTCAAATATACACACACGTTCCCGAGATTGATTTGGTCAGAGGAAATAGATACCCAGGCAAATCCATGAATACACTCGTGAAATTGAAACGGTTTCGGATGTACAGCCGTAGCGCAATTGATTGCTAATACGGTTCTTTAATGCAGGAGTCTGGCTCGGGACGCTGCCTGTATTTTCCTGTCAATAAGAAAGTCAACACGACGCTGACCTTGTGCTGCACCTGCTCTGAAGTAACGAGTACTCCTGTAATAAAACTGCTTTTTTTCCAAATTGAAGAACAGAGGAATCTTGAGAGTGTGTTCTAAGAACAGAGAAGTAAGTTACCAAGGTCACCGGTGTTGTTTCGGTTCCCATTTTTATTTATTTTTTACAAAACTTGGAACTTGGGAAAAAAAAAACATCTGTAGTAAAACAACATTGTGTGTTAATATGATTCATACTTGGCACTACTAAGAACATGATTAGTTCAACTTCCTAGAGAAGAGAAAAGGAGTTGTAATGCTAGAAAAGAGACAGAACACATTACTGGTACTGTATACACTGTAGAACCAGATGTTGACACCACTGGAATACTCTAATCAGCTCTCTCACCCCCCTCAATTAGCCAGATGTGGATTTTTTCCAAATGGGACAATGCTTTATGATGAAAAATCTCTGATGTGAGTCTAAATTATTGGAGATGAGACATAAGTGTGGGACGTAGGGGTAGTGGGAAGCTTCAGCACCCCCGCATCAAGAGGCCACACCCCTAACTCTGAGAGTGAAATCCTGAGATGTGGAGAGTTGATTCCCTCGAGGTACAGGGTGGGAATTCAACAGCATCACAGTGCATATTTAGGGTTTTATTTAAGTTGAACAACTTATATCAGGGCTCGTTTCTGCATATTTTAAGAAAAAAAATGCTAATAAACTATTGACATAAAATCTGTTGATATTAATACTAACAAGTCGAACATTACATTCAGTGTGACATCCAGCAAATATCATGTATGTCTTCGTGAACTTTGTTGATTATTAAAACTCTATTATTATTATTATATATTTTTTTGCTTATGTTCATTGTTCCTCCTGACTGAGCGTAATAATCCACAGGAGAGTAGCTACACGTCAGTGGGGCGGGTTCATAAGTTCGAATACTGATGAATAGATGTGGGTTTATTCGTGGGGTAAAATTTCCCTATTTACTTTATAAAATGGGGCGGTGACGTGTCCTCCAGACACTGTGTTGATTACACCCCTGCACTGATGTGACATCATAGTAGACCAGTTATATTAAATAGCAGCTTAATAACAGAAATAGGGGCAGTGATGGTAGTTATGGCTGTGGATTCGAGCCAAACTGCCACTGTTGAGCCCTTGAACAAAACCCTTAACCTTATCTGCTCCAGGAGTCGCTGTATCCTGGCTGACCCTGCGCTCTGACCCCAGCAGTGTGGAAAAACCTGTAAGGTACTGTAAATGCCACAAATAATTTAATCTTAATGTTAAAGTGACGAGAGGAATTGTTGGTCAAGAGCACCACGTCTCAAAACGTTTCCGCGGCTATGAGACGAAACGTGCTTTATTGTTTTTTCCTACGCATGCAATGGATAAAAAAAAATAATAATAAAAAATTAGTAGTGGTTAGCACTGTCGCCTTGCACCTTCAGGGTTCGGGTTCGATTCCCGCCTCCAGGTCTGTATGCATGGAGTTTGCAAGTTCTCCCCGTGCTTGGTGGGTTTCCTCGGGGTACTCCTGTATCCTCCCACAGTCCAAAGACATGCAGGTGTTCCCAACATGCCTGTAGTGTATGAATGAGTGTGTGAGAGTGTGTGTGTGTGTGTTTGTGCTCTGCGATGGATTGGTATCAATATCTCTGATTTGAGACTTATTACGCAAAAAATGGACACCTACTACTACCACTAAGTGTTATTATTATCCTTACTGTAGTACAATTGGGGTATTTGTAGCTGAAATATTTTCTAAGCGTAACTGGTACATCAAATACTGCTCTAGGTTTTAGTGAACATAACCTCTGTTAGTCAGGTTTCTACTTTAACTCATATAAGACACTGCAGTCCCAACAGACATGCGAACAACCACACAGGTTTCAGAATCCACTTCCACTTCCACACACACACACACACACACACACACACACACACACACACACACACACACACACACAGAGCCATCAAACCCACAATCTAGCCTCATCTCTCTGCTACCCCCTAGGGCCTTCGCAGTCTAATGGAATGTAGTCTGCTCTCAGATCCGCACACTCGCGGAACAATTACACCGACAGATTCATTTAAGTCCGATCAGCAGGCCCTGCCTGTGGACAGAAGGCTTTTACTGACACCCCAGAAGACAAGGAGACAGCACGTTCTCTTTTTACCGTCATCCCGACTGTATCCCACCTCTCACAGAAGATGAGGATTTTTCCGCTCAGAAGCAGTGAACACCACTGCAGGAACATGGGTATCATTGCCAAACCCAAACCGTGCCCCCCCCCACCTTACCTGATTTGCATCAGGGCTCCGTTAACTAGCGGGACGTGTATGGAAATGTTTATTACTTACAGATGTGTGCAGAACCAACAAACAATCCTAAATAACGCAAAAAAAAAAAATCTGCTTGTATGTGTCTCGCAACCTTTATTTGGTTAAAGTCATTTACTCAGCATTATTTCTCATTTTATATCCTCTGAAATGGATCCTCTATGCTTTTGCAATCATATCAAAGACATCAATTAATCTACCTAGTTTCCATAAACAAATGCTTTTAGTCCATTAAAAATACATTTCCACGGCTCCCGAGTGGCGCAACTGAAAAGCGCTAGACATAAAATCGCGAGTTTGATTCCTGAGGATGCTACAGGTGCATCCGTGGTTTCTTCCATCCGAGAGCCGTGTTCTGTGGGTGGGAGGGGCAAAAAAATTGCTCCACTGTCAATCACAGCGACACAAGCTAGTCAAGAGCGGATGTATGCGTTAAAGGGCTGGTAGCGCTCTGAACGTGTTACGGCATCCTGTGACAGAGCAGGTTAGAGACAATGATGTTTTAGAGGAAGCACTAAAAGGTATTATAAAGGTGCTTTCATTTTTTTTTACATCATCCTCACGGGTGCTAGTTATGGATCCTAATACAGCGGTACAAACTGAATCCGTTTCTAAGGCGAGTTCTTGTGTATTGTGAAATGCATTGTCCCATAGGAAGTAATGTAAATGCAGATAATTCGTTCCAGCCACCCAAAAATATTACCAATATTACTAATGTCCAACACTACAATCATATTTTTGCATATAAAAACAATCAAAACATTTTAAAAAAAAGCTGTGTGAAGTAAAATATGAAATAAATAGACATTAAATCTTAAATGTAACCTTACAGTAATTTATGATTCCTCTCGGCACCGACTGCTTTAAAAACCAAACTGAAAGCGGCTTCCGTTTTTCTTGCTACCGTCCTTGATAACATTCTTGGGTCACATGGTGCTGTGTCTTCACTAAATCTTGCACAAAATGGTAAAAAAAAAAAAAGTAAACAGGCAGTGTTCGATTTGGCTCGGTTTGTTTGTTCGTTTGCTAAAAATGCTTCGTACATAAATGCCGAGGCAAATTTCTTGCAAAATTTCAGTTCAAGGCGAAGGTTGACATGCTGAGATTCTGCTGTAATGACTTTGAATCAAAATGCAGCAATTTTCAACAATGAAACTGACACGGTTGAACAACAACAACAACAGTTATAACTAAACAATTGCTATTTTTAAGAGTCACAACTGCATCACAATTCTGGACAGTTTCCCCGTTTCAGTCCATGCAGCACACAGCGCATACACTTTCCCTCTTCGCAAGCTATGTGAAGATTTCTCTTCTCGCCAGGTTGGATTGGATTTCTTCCATCCGTATTTTTAAAATGTATTTTAAACAAACACACAAATCCCCCAAGCCAGAGGACGGTGCACAATGGCAAAAAAAAAGAAAAAAAAAATCTCTTTCTCAGCTGAAGCTGTCAACTTCCTGTAACAAACACTAGCAAGAGGAAACCGTATTCAATCTCTTAATTGTTCCTACAATAGCAAAGAAATGTAGTTACAAGAGCGAGGAGCGTAAATCCGTGCCTGCACTGAGGTCGGGAGTTTTAAAATGAGATGTTTTCTTGTGCTTTTTTAGAAAAAAAAAAAAGAATAGCATGAAAGAAAGACACAAGAATGAACAGGATGTCTTTAAGAGTTTGTTATGTGAACTAACTCTCTAAACTTAACTCAATATCAAGATCCATAATACTTACAGTACGTAGGCCTCCTTAGAAGCCATTGCGATCTGAAGACCTTGTTGAACTCCTTCTTTTCACCTTCGTTTTATGATTGAAGGCTGATTTAAAATGAAAGACAGCGTGACATCAAACTAAGAGAATTGTGAGAATCCGAGGGAAAAAAAAAAACAGCTATAGATAAATGTTCAGGATTGTGAAATGTGTCACAGGTAAGTGCAGCAGCAGGGATGATGGGAAGCGGAATAAAAGCATTTCACCTGTAGTAAAATCACTTTTATGAATCAGCAGTAAAAAAAAATCCAATAGGATAAAATTCTGTGTTTGATAAGATTTGTTTTTAATAATATTCACAATGAAAAATCCTCCTTTACTGGATATAGATAAAATGTTTTGGTTGCTAAGCAAATGATTGGCGCAATCCATGGACAGAATAATAGTTTTAAACGCTTTTAAAAATTTCTCACCGAAATCAGATCAGTTTCCTTTAACACGCAGCAGATCCCTGAATCCAGTCAATCATTTACTCGTGTTGGAAAGAGATGGAGCAAAATGTGAACAGGTTAATATTATATCGTGATAAATACACTATCTACGCTTCTTTCCTTTACACGGTCGTTCCAGTTCTCTTCACAGAACATTTCACAATCGTCTCCAGAACGCCTCGTATTTTATTCTTATTTCTTATCGTAAATTTACAGCAGGACGATGTGATAGACAGGTTTTACATAAATTTTCATTTATTCATAAATCTGACATGCTTTGTCCAGGTAAAAGATGAAAGATGTGTAGTTAGCTGCTACACCTGCACAACAACCATCACAAATCGTGTGTGAACAGCGTAGTGCTTTTGAGACTTTGGGATGTAGTTTACACTTCAGTATAAATGGTTTACTTGGTTGTAAAATGCAGTGCATTAATACAGTATTTATCGTGTTATTATGATGCAAGGACATCTCAGGTGTTCATACTGTACAGTATGTTAAGAGATTTACCATCAAATCTTGCAATGCTACTATATTTCAAACGAAGGTATCAAAATTGCAAAAGCATTTCTAGCAGAAGGAGAAACATATCAAATCTTCAGCTGTTTGCAAAATCTGATGATGAATATATGATCGTTTTTTTTTTTTATCGTTCAACAGAATTCAGAACATTTTAACATTAAACATTGTTAATGAACACTTTACACGCTGTTGTCTCCAGTTGTGATAGAGCAACGTGCTTTTTTTTCGTGCTATAAAGCGACACTGCTGGTCTTCTTATTTTGTTAAGAAGAAGAAGATTTTATTTGTCACATATTCGTACATTACAGCACAGGGAAATTCTCCCATCGCATTTCCCAGCTTGGAGGCTGAGGTCAGAGAGCATGTGATACAGCACTGCTGGAGCAAACAGGAGGGTTTAAGGGCCTTGCTTATGGGCTCAGCAGTGGCATCTTGATGGAACGGGGTTCTCGAACCACAGACCTTCTGAGCATGAAGAAGCTTAACCTACGGAACTGACTCCCCCCACTACCACTAGGGGTTAGCAGGGAAATCCTGGTGTCGAAATGAGGCTGAGGGTTCCCTCGTTCTTACTATGGCACGATTCTAAAAATAGGATTTCAAGTTTTTTTTTTTTTTTTTTTTGTGGCGCTCCTTGTAAACAAATTTAATTGGCCGTATCAGGAACTGGACGCGATACAATGCATGAATAAACTTGGTATTAAAATGGAACTTATTGAAAGAGGAATCTGGAAATATACATACAGTAACGAAATGCATCGTAGCCCTTAAAGCTCAGAGCATTTTAGTCATTATTTGTTTTGCTGTTTTTTTTTTTTTTTTTAAATAAACATAAACGTACAGTATACAGGGCTCAGGATTGTGCAGTATAGAGTGATGTATCCGTTTTTTTCAGCACATAGACAACATGATGAACTGAACTTTAGTTCATTTTAACCAACTATACTGTACAAACACGACTGACCAAAAAATTAGAAACTGGGTCAAAAAACGCCAGCTACGTTTTCTATAGTTGTTTTCAGTTGTTTCTGTGACCAAAATAATAATAACTAACTATTTGCTCATTTTGGGATTCTACATTTTTGCAACTTCATTCCCATATTCTGTTAGTGGTAAAATTTTACCCTTTATAAAAGTAACACTAACTTTTGTTCGACGTGACATATCTGAAAACACAAATACATACTGTAGTTTGAAATCTGAAGCCTCTCCGATTAATACACACCAGAAAGGCTTCTATAAAAACACACATATATTGTTGAATCATCATTGACCAATGCCGAGCCTCTTGGGTTTTAATTTGATTTAATCAAATCACAATTAAGAACATTAAAGATATGTGAAACACTTTTTAACCATCCTCATTATGCAAGCGTTTTTTTTTCTTTTCTTGGTAAAATTAAGTCGTGAAATTGTTTAAGATGCTACACTCGATCGAGAAGTCGTGTTGTCAAACAGGAAGTGTACGCGACCTTGTCTTATACACAACAAAATGTCTTTATTTTTAAGTGGGTTAAAAGCTATAGCTGATTATTTATTATTAGCTTATAAATGATTTTCGAACACCGCGTATTTAACGCCAACCTCAGTCCAAGCTGGAAACATTTCATCTACACAAGTGGTCCAAGCGTTTCTAATGTTTTCTAATCTTCCCTTGTTATTGGATTTCAATTTACGGCTCAACAAATTGAACAGGAGCCTACAACGTCCAATTAGATTAGACTGACATCCTGAGAACGACGGTTATGGCGGATTTTTTTTCCTTGTCTTTTATGGGCCTGGAGCGAAGTTATCAGATCACACTACACTCAGAGACCAGTGTACAGTATTCTACACCACCAGCAGCTCTTCTCCTGCCTGAAGATTGAGCTGCTACATAATAATCATGCGCTCGTTCTAACAGTCCTGCCAAAACTCCATAAAACATTGATGGGGTGCAGAAGAGAGAGCTAATGTTGGAGGCAGAGGCGTTTTATTACACGTGTGTTGGATTGTCCTGGGTTTTTATTCTGTCTGAACGCTCACTCATCAGGCCTTTTACGATTGCTCTTTTGCCACGATGATGACTTTGCTTTATTGTGAGACGCCGATGTGGGTTGCAGATACACGGGGATTAGACACGTTACTGGAATTTTTTTGTGATGTGAAAAAAAAATTTACTCAAAATATTTCAAATAATTGCTAAAAATACATTAATGAATAAATGTGAATAAATAACTTCCATTCAGAATCCATTACATGCCTTCATGCCTTGATTTAAGATAACAAGACATTACGTACATTACAGTACATGGTCGCTACAGCCTCCTGAGACCCCGGCCATTCATTCATGGTGGCCATTTTTTTTTGTTTGCTGCCATATTTAATTCCTGCTGTTCACCCCATATTTAATTCCTGCTGTTCACCCAGTTTATCAGAATCTGAGCTTAACTTCCATTTCCTGTTTTAATTTTGGTTCAACGAGCACATTTTAGAGAAGCAGAATAAAAGTTAAATACTGCATAAAATAAAATACTGTAATACCTTATGTATTTTATTTGCTTAATTTCCCCTATTGCTGTGCAATTTGAGAATTTTTTTTTTGTAAATGTTAATATTCATAACTATTTAAATTTAGTTCTAAGTGTAAAAACTCTTTTCATCTCTCTATATAATTCTTTCATCACAGTTTCCAGTCTCAGTTTGACGTGAACACACCTTGTAATATTGTCCAAACTGAATGTTTTTTCTGTATTTCAGCGGAAATAAATATTCAGTTTAGCTTTTCTAATTAATATCTATTGGTGCAGGTGTTTGTTTACATTGAGCAAGTAGTGCATTAGTAGATTATTTTACAGTAGATTATTAAATCCGGCACATAACTGTTGATGATCATCATAACTGTTAGATTTCACTTATGGTGCAGGTTAAACTTCAGGCAGAAGTTTCATTACATTCTGTCCAGACAGTTTTGAGAGATGCTGTGAAACAATCAGGCTGGACAGACATACAGACAGACAGATGTACAAATAAATGTAAAGATATCATTGAAAGAATGAGTTCTGACCAATGTACAGACAAAACCTTTCTTTTATTTATATAGATATTCAATAAAATGTCCAATCCACAAAAAACAAACAAAAAAAAAGATTTATATATTTATATTAAAGGCAGAATTTCCACTTCAATATGTAAAATAAGATATGCAACTTGAATGAAAATAAATAATGGTAAAAAAGTCAGGTTAAAGTAATCACTCACTCTCTCATCGTCTATATCGCTTTATCCTGTGTAGAGGGTCGTGGGGGGCCTGGAGCCTATCGCAGGAGACTTAGGGCACGAGGTGGGGTGCACCACCAATCCATCACCGGGCACAAACACACACACACACACACACACACACATGATCATTCACACACCACGGAGCAATTTGGGAACTCCAATTAGCATAATCTGCATGTGGAAGGAAACCCCCGGAGGAAACCCACCAAGCACAGGGAGAACATGCACATAGACATGAATATCAATATGTGAAAGCTAAACGGGGCAATGTGTATCACTTCAGGACTATTGAAGTAAAACAACAACAACAACAACAATAACAACAGCATAATTTGAACCATTATCAGGGACCATATGTAAAAAAAAGTGTTTAAATAGAACTTAGAATTGGTTTTACTGTAAACAGATAAAAACAACATAAACAAAGTTTAAATTGGAAGACATTTTCCAAGATTTGCAAAGAGCGACAGCAGGAAAGTCAGTTTAGAAATCTCCCTCTCTCTCTCTCTCTCTCTCTCTCTATATA
>JAQMYJ010000011.1:1439889-1454395 GCA_030014305.1 Clarias laeviceps | reverse complement strand
TGTTATAGTAAACAGTACACACGTGCACGGATGTTGATTATACCAGTGAGAGACGAGCACTAAGACCCAGCAGGGGAAGACGATTACCCACAATTCCATAGCGCAAGAGAGAGAAAAAAAAATTGGCTCAGTTGTGATCACGTGACGCTCGACGTCAAAACAAGAAGCGCATGCGTGATACATGATACTCGGCACTCGTAAACCAAGACTTGTTTGTTTTTCAAGACAAAATTTATTAAAAATCTTTGCTCGTCTTGCGGACACTCGCAAACCGCGTTACTCGCAATCCCAGGTTTCATTGTATATATATATATACAGAGTAAATAGGACAAAGCGGAAAGCACGGTGACATTTATGAATGTGTGTTCACGCTATCTTTGAGACCAAAGTTAATTTTTACTTCACTTTTAAGAGCTGGTTCTGCGTCCAGTTCCCCGGCTGTGCAGCGTCTAGTTGATTAGAGATGTGAGACTTGGGGAAATGTTTACAGAGAGCAGAGAAAGACCTGCATGCCAATAAGCTTTATACACAATGCTATGGACGTCTGGCCAGATCTCTTAACAATGTCTGGAATATTTGGGCCTGTGAGGTTGTACGTCTGTTTTGTTATCATCCGGAATGAAAAGCATCGCATGGCCGTGTCTAATAAACAGACTATTTCTTTCGTTTTTTTTTTTTTTCATTCTTGCTTCTCTCCCCAAAAGAGTTGGAAAAACATGCTATATAATGTAAGAGTCTGGGTAATTTTGAAGGAGACACTGTTTAAAAATACTGTTTCAGATTCTAGGCTTTAGAATAAAACATCAAAAATGGGTATTTATTTTAAAAATATGTTGAATTCCAGAAATACTATACAAATTATTTATAAAATATCTGCAGTGGATGTCTTCATAAAAAATGATAGCGCCAACAGTAGCCATTTTTTTCCCCAAGGCTTTGTCCCTTTTTATCCTATGGGTCGCCCATCATTAGTTGTTTAAAAGATCTGGCACAATTATTATTATTATTATTATTATTATTATTATTATCATCATTATTTTATTTACGCCAAATGCACTTCCTGTTGGAACCCATACATTTCCTAACCAGGCTTGGGACTGGCACTGCATGCAGAGGCTGGTTTGTATAAGGTTTAAGGTTAAGGTTCTTGCCCAAGGACCCAACGGGGTGATCCGGTGATGGCGGTTCTCAAACCCCTGATCCTCAAAACAGCTACATTTTTAAAAGTGTACTCATCAGACTCCCATGTTCAGTTCAGCACGTTATGCCCATAGATTACACCAAACTAACGCTTGGCCGTATAAACAGTTATCTAAAACTAAATTCATAAACCACTCTTATAATCTATCATAATGTTGGAGCAGTTGGGGTAAATTTGTCCCCACCTTGCTACAACTGATTGGCATGTGGCGGCCATATTGTTTACAAATCTCAGGATGCATTTGTTAAATATTGCAGTTCAGATTCTGATGAATATGTTAACGATAAATTTGTGAAGGGACTGATTTGCAAAAGCAGGTTTTGTGAGCTGATAGTATGCAAATTCACTTACAATCTAAGTGGGCGGAGCATAGTGCTTCTTTTATGTTTGGAGGAACCCAAGGAATTAAAAAAAATGTATTGTATAAATTACAGGATGCACTGATGTGCACTGAAATGTACTGAAACAAAATAACGACGACAACAACAACACTGTGCTATAGTGGCACCACTGGGTCAAGAGCATTGTACTGTATATTGACCAAGTTTTATACCTGTTTGTCTTGTTCCTGGAAAATATTAATAATAATAATAATAATAATAATAATACAATCAGTAATAATACAATCAATAATAACAAAATCAATGTGTCCAGGGACCAATTATAAAGTTGGAAACATAAAGAGTGAACATAAAAAAAAAAATCACCAAAGTGAAGCACGTGGTTGAGTTATGCGTCACGAGACCGCTCCAGCAGTGCAGCATTTCATGCTAAACAGCGGTGTTATAGACCTAGCGCCTGTAGCCATGCTATGATGACTGCGGTACACCGCTGAGATAATTAGACGAAGGCTGGAGGTGTTGACTGAACATTACGTCTGTAATTATTCATGAAAGTCAAACCAGAGGCATGTTAAGCTTCATAATACGTAATACATGACTTCAAAAAGAACATTGTGAAGAAAATATAAAAAAAAAGATCTAACAGTGGGTCTGACAAAACTGTTACAACAATCAAGAATTTCTAAGAACAACAACATCAACAACACGAATACTATATTCATGCTACAAACATATCTTATTATGCAAATTACTTTAGGTCAGTTTTCCTTGTTTCTTTTCTTTTCCTTAAGTTCATTATTGCACAGTAAAATTCTTTATTCTTCTTCTTGTTAGTAGGCCTTTTATACGGTAACCCCGGAGCACCTTTCCTTTAAATATGATGTGGCTGGCTTCATTTAATGGAAACCTCAGATTTTTTTCAGACCATTCCAAAAAAAAAAATATAATAATAATAAAAAAATAATAATAATTATGCAATTATGTGTCCCTGCATAGCGCCCCCCCATGGCCAGTTTTAGCAGACACATCACAGGGTCGAATTAAACTACTGACATAATTTTTTTCTCATGTTAAATATCTCTTAGCATTGTAATGTGTTCTCTTTGTTTCATTTCCTTTTAGAAATAATACAGAGAGTTGCACCTTAGCTCCCAGATTACTCACCATTAAACATGGTGTTTGTGCCGCTTATGGTTATGCACAGGTATTAACTAGCATCAACAGCGTGCCCCCTAGTGCCCAAACGCCCCCCTCCCCCCCCCCACCCGTGCATCATATTGTCAACGTTGTTCCGACGTCATTTCATAGACGTAATCCTTGCAAAACGCAAAAACACCCGAATACCAACGGCCGTTATGGTTGCCAAATTAACATCACCACAACGTTCTGACAACCAAGAATTCCTGCTGGTAACATACAGAATAACATCCTACTGTATAGACCTCTTTGAGGTTGTGATTGATTTTTAGTAAGTGCATTCACCTTTACTGAGCCCTGAGATGACCTGTACGATCGATCCACGCCTCGAAGGTCTTTTAGGGTTCGACTCTCCGATCAGTAATTGCATTGAACAGGTATTGAATCTCTGCTAATCTCCGGTGCTGTATGCAAACCTTTTGCTGATTCTCATTTCTCTCTTTCTCTCCGCCTTTGTGGATGAGATCAGAAGTGACCTCCGTGTGCGTTTTTTTCTCCCTACCGAGGTGATGATAACTGTGGTTCTGTTTCAATTTATTGAGAACAGAGGAAATAAGAATTGGAGCAGCTCGGCAGGAGACTGAAGGCATTACCACGCAAAGCTGACGGTTTTAAAAAGAGCGCTCGGGAGTCCTGAAACGTGTCAGAGTGCCTCTCTTTTTTTTTGGGAGCTGGTATAACAGTATCCAAAACAATATTCAAGCCTTTGTAATGATATTCAGTCTCTGTAATACTCACAGATCATTTGAGCAGTCTGTGTGTGTGTGTGACAGAGAGTGAGTGTGTGCTATTAATCTTTTAGCCAATGAGTTTCAGCACTGTGTAATCGAGCTACGAGTCACTGCATGGGTCAGGAAAGGGGAAATAAGAACTCATAATAACTTCATCATGGCTCCTGAAGGACAGACGATGAATGACAAATCATGTTCAATGTCACCTTCGTTTATTGCACACGTTACGCATCCTGATCAACGTTAGCTCTTATTTTTAACTAGCTACAATTATAACTGCTAATAGTCGTATGAAGTGTATAAAGAGACATATGAGAATAAAAAACGGACACCTGAAGGGGAAGAAACTGTTTGAATACAGTAAACGTCTTAGACATGTTATATTTCCGTCTTTGACGATCTTTAAACGGTGACTCAAGACACATCTGTTTCTTCAATCCTTGGAGTAATTAAATAACCCCCCCCCACCACCACCCAACCAAAAAAAAAAAAAAATAAATTCTTCCCAGTTGTGTTTGACTGATAGCACTTAGTTAGTAACCTAGTAACCCAGTGTAAGGATGTATCCAGTGATGTGAACTTCAAAGCACTTTTTTTCGTAACTCGCTCTGGATAAGAGCGTCTGCCAAATGCTTAAATCTAAATGTAAATGTACATATTTATTTATTGATTTCTTTTGGCTTCTGCATCATTGAGTCAGTCGAGCAACAATAGAGAATTCCAAGCAGAAATTTTTATGTTAAAAAAAAAAAAAAAAAGAAACTAGTGTGTGAAAATGAATGAAGAAGGTGATAAGGATATAAATTAGCAGAAGTTTGATTAACATGATTATCTCAAATGCTGTACAAACATGTGATTCCTCCTGGATTCGGTGGCGTTTGAAGCATTATCGTTCAACGCTTCTGTTGCAGATGAGTCGAGGCTATGGAACAGGCTGTGCTTTATGCTTTATAAAATGATATGCAGGTAACGTTAACTAATACTGACATTTTCAAGCTTTCTAAGTAATAGCTTATAAGCTTTGAATGGTGTTAGATTCAAAGCTAGTGCGCTATGCAGGATGTAGAATCTCTGGTTCCACATAAGAAGTAGTGCCCTTGATCAGGGATTGGAGAGGGATTTGGGATTCAGCCTTGTGTTAGAAGCTAGTTAGTGTTGTAGCTTACGTTAGACGCGAACAGAACAACACTGACGGTTCAGAGACAATGACTTAGAAGTGATTACTGCAGAGACGGCGTGTTGTTTAAGATGACATACAGTAACGTTATCAGATGTGTGTTCTTGCTAAAAGTGCTTCATTGACTTCAGATTTTTGCATGCGGACTTTGGCACTGGTATCCAGTAGGGAACGTCCCTTTCGCAAGTTTAAATCCTGAAGATGCTACAGCGTCAATCACAGAGACACTAGGCGATCCTGCACATCTATGAGGTTGTGCAGGCGGAAGTGGGTCGGTGGCACTTTCCTCCGCGCTTGTTATGTCATCGCCGGATGTTGCATAACCACCAATAAAGGATCAGCTGACGTTATACATGTGAGGAGGAAGCATGGGCGTGCCTGCGCACTTCCTGTTGGTAGTGATGTGATAATCCCTGGAGAGCCCTGGGGTAGGTGGGAAATGGGCAGGAATATAAACTCAAAGAAAGGGAAAAATAAAATAGGTATATTACGAATTTGACATACTGTACTAAGATAATAATATTAATGAGCCATCATTAAACAGTAAATGAGATCTTGCGGTGTTTTCTCTAACAATCATCTATAAAATTACTCTCTCATTATGATGCTTCATTCGCAAACCAATGAGCTTTTAAATTCCAATCAGCTTTAAGTGAAGACTGGGAGCCAAGCTACTGTTCTTGAAATATCAAGAAATGATGACTGAAAATAAATTAGCCTTTTTATCAACATTTATTTTTCTTTGCATCTTTCTTTATTTGTTTCGTATTTTTCTCTCTTTAAAATAATTAATTAGACATCAGTTAAAAGTTGTATGGAATTATTTAAAAATTAAATGTTACTTTAAAAAAAAAAAAAACTTTTCTATCTTTATAGTTATTTTTTATTTTGTAACATCTGCAAAAAAAAATGCATTATAAACATGAAATATCTTTTTTGTTTGTTTCTTTGCCGGTTTCTTTGCTTTCTTCTTTTGTGAATTAAACAAGCAACATTTCAAGCAAGCTTAAAATACAATATATTATATTAATATTAATTATGCAATAATTATATTAAATATAGATCTAAAAATACAAAAAGAAATGGTTTAAAGATGGTATATTTTGGTTTATTAAAATATTATATTAAAAATGCTACACAAATCTGACAATTCGCTGTGTACATTAATACAGTACTACTATAACTAATAATAATAATAATAATAAAGTTTAAATGCAGTAACGTTTTGTGGCAAATTCCTGAATATTGTTATATATGTTTTTTAAGCAAGATAAAAAAAATGGAGATCTTCTTCTTTACTGTTGCTTGTTGTTTGACAAAGTGATATTTTTAGTATTTGCGTTCATAATCATCATCAGCAGGTTCCTGGGTTCCATTGGATTGCACTTGGTGCTCTAACCATCACAACCACAGAGAGAAACAATAAATGTTGTTTTATTTGCATTACTTAGTTTTTTTTGTTTTTTTTGTTTTTTTTCGTTGGATTAACGTAATTGTATTAAAGCAATTCTAACTTAAATAAACAACCTGATACTAATAGTGTTCCAGGTCTGTAATGTTCTCAAATGAACATTTCCACAATGTTTTCAGGACAACAACAACTAAAATATCCTGCTGGGAGAGTTGAGTGTATGCACTTGCTTTTAGACTGATGAATAGTGGAATGTTATGTACAAATTGCTTCGGAAAACAAGCCAAGTCTCTCTCTCTCTCTCTCTCTCTCTCTCTCTCTCTCTCTCCCGTGTTCATACATACAAGTTGGCCAATTTCTGGCTCTGGAACACAATAGCAATTTAGCCCAAGTGCTGCACAATGTCACCTTCCATGCCGAGCTCTAATGTTAGATTCCAGCCCCATCACAGACACCCAGAAGCTGCCCCTCGAGCAGGGGGCTAATGTAGTGCCGATGTTGGCTCGCAGTCGTTTGGCCGACCCCGATGACGACTGATAAACGTGACCTTAGAGCTAAAGTGAGAAGGAGCCAAGCCGGCGACACCGGTGGCGCTTTATCACGCGACGATGCCGTGGTCTCCAGCAGCTGTCACCTGGTCCACTCTGTCAGTGTCAGATGTTATTTCAAGAAAGCCAGGATGATGTGTTTAGCTCCGGGCTGTACTCGAGTTCATTCATGAGTCATGCGACGCTTCTTACTGTACGGGGTTCTTCGGTGTCTGGTTGCTTTATTTTTTCGCCCTGTACAGCCCTGTAACATTTTTTTTAACAATTGAATTTGAGCGAGAGACGCATTACTGTGCAGAATTTTAGATCACTTTGATCATATTTTTAAACATTTATACATTCTATAGAAGAGAAATACTGTACTGTACATTGACGCGATCTGGATTAAAATGTTGAAGTGTGCATTTTTTTTTGCTAGTCAATTATTAACTATCTGATCTGGAATTCAGCACAATGCAGGAATTAATGTTTAAATCGGCTATCATGAAATTCACATCAACAACACATCCTATAGCTAATATTTGCATTCGCTGCTGCTCTCTTGTGAGCTTGGAGGAAGATAAGAAAAACTTTCTCTCCATCAGTCTCCATAAGGCGCCCTTTTTTCCTATTATTTGTATAAGGTGAAGTTATTGAAGGCCTTCTTTAGCTCTGTAGTAAACAAAGCGATAAGATATTTCTTTTTAAACTCGCACAGCCGATGCAGTCTCCATCCTGCTTTGGAGATAATGCCAGACTGGCTTTTTTTTTTTTTTTTTTTTTTTGTAAAAGCCACCAGGAAGCATAATCGTTTTATCGCTGCAATTTAATTTAAGATGATAAGTTTGCTTGTATGAGTACTCTGAAAAAAAAAAAAAAAGAAAATGTAAAAGGACGAGGCGCCTGGAGTTCTCGCAGGTCTGAACAATGACACGCCAGAGTGTTAGCATCAGTGTTAACACGGCGCCCCGTTGTCTGCTTGATAAACGACTGGGTGTGTACGTGTTCCCTTGTTGTTGTTGTTGTTGTTGATGTCGATGCTGAAGATTACCCCAGGTGGAGGCAGCAAACTGATCCGTGAGTGATCAGTCTCAGGAGCAAGATGCTAACCGGGTTCAATTAAGATGCACGGAAACTTCGGCTTATTAATCAGTGCAGGGAGAAAAAGTTCACTCGTTAATAGGATGTGTGATTTTCTTTTTTCTTTTATTACTAAATCCGTTTTAGGTCATGGATCATGGTGTGGTCTGAGGGTCAGGTACAAATGAGGTGTCACCGTGTGGCCGGAGGAGCTGATCATTATTTTAAATGTATGTGTGTATGAAAAACTGCGAGAAAAAGAGAGAGAGAGAGAGAGAGAGACAGAGAGAAAGAGAGAGAGAGCAGGATTTAGAGTTAATCATATAAAATTATACAAATTTCAGGTGGCTATATCTTTTCCATGAATCATATAGGAAATCATATAGAATGTTAATATTAATATGATTAACATTTCATTCAATGAAACCATTAAGTGATTTTAATACACATTATAATAAATATATTTTAATGTAATTTAAATTGAATTAAAATACAATTTAAAGACAATCATACATCAATACTGTACATATACATAAACCTCACCTCCACTTGCCCCCCTTCCATCCCCGTCCCCCGTAGAGGTGTCCTCCCTCAGGGACAGCAACATAAGTAGTTTACATATCCAGATATAGAATTAGGGGTTGCCAAATCTTCTCATATTCACCTACAGGATGTATCTAATGCAGTGCGTTCCTTGTGAAGCGTGTGAGTTAGCTGTGCCGGCCATCATTCCAGACAGGGTGTCTCCTTCCTTTTTCAGAAACAGAAGATAAGTTTTTTTTTTCACTCGCTGTCATAAATCCGTATGTCAGTAGACATTACTGCACTACCTGAAGCCACATCAGATTCTCAGATGCCCCTAGAATGATCGAGATCTGCTCCGGCGCTACCCGTCTTTCGGGTACGTTTCAAAAATCAACCTGAATATGGATTCTCCTAACAGAATCTGTGAATTCTGTGGTACACAGCGTAGTTATGGAGCAAGGTTACATCTGCTACTGCATGGGTACCACCACGCAGGGACATCTCAGGACATACTGGAAAAAAGAAAGCAAAAAAAAAGCTAAACATTTTTGTTAAAACAATCAACTAAAAAAAGACTGTTATTTAGGTATGATGTCATTATGCAAGTCCAGAGGAAAACCGCCACTTCTGAAAAATTGTAGAATGTAGAAGTGCAAAAATGTGCACTTCCTCAAATGACCACTAGGAGCTGGTGCCAAAAAATTCCTATAAAACTCCAAGTTAAAAATGACCAAATGTACAAAAAAATAAAATATGTTTACAGCCTGGTCTCCATAGCTAGATTCATGGAAACTGTACGGGTGTGAATTTTAATATAACTCATCAGGTCAAATTGTAGTGACAGCTGCATTGCAGGTACCAAACCGCTAGCTGTCTGCTTTGCATCATTGTAGCTAACCAGCTAACTCGATTGGTTGTAGTTTAACTCATCACAAGAAATAAGGAGTTGACACTGGGATGACGTGTAGGGTACGGATGACGGAGTTCAAACAAGTGCAAAGTATGTTAGCATATAATGGAACATTTTAGCATTTTAGCTAAATAATGTTCCAACCAACATCCAGGCTCTATTTGTTACCGCCATTTGCCCTTTTATAGATTATTTGGGAGTTTAGGCGGAGTCAGCTCCTGACAAGATGGTGATGTCCAGAGCGCTCACGGTTGAGGTTCTAAACCTCTCTTCAGAAACACATTGACAGAGGTGGCAGGTAACTCAGTACATGTACTTCCCTACCGTACATGTTTGATATCTCTGTACTTTACTCGAGTAGTTTTATTAGAGGACTCTTTTCACTTTTACTCGACTTAAAATTACAGCAAATATCTGTACCTTTACTTGACTACATTTCGGCATGGTGTTGCGTTACCTAACCGCAGAGGTGTGTAGCATTTAAAGAGGGGATTTCACCATTTGCTGACTGTTGCATGACTTGCTTTTACTTTGAGACACGCCTAATAACGTAAGAGAGAATGCTGAAAACAGCACATACATACGAGAGAGACAGAGAGAGAGAGAAAGCGAGATTATTTTTTAAATTACTATGTCGTTTTTTGAGGGAGGATTTTTCCATATTTTCTCCCTAATTTAGTCGTGTCCAATTCCCACATGTTATAAGGGCACCCCCACCCCATCAAGGCTACTACTACTAGTCAGGTAGGGGCTGAAGGCGATGACGTGTTTCCTCAGAGCCACCAGACATCAGCCAATTGCGTCTTTTCGAACTCCCCGATCACGGACCATTGGGGCGGTGTAACACACTCCGAGGGCAGTGTTATCCTCTTCTTCGGTTTGCGTGAGCTCACAGACGCCCGTGACGGTCTGAGAGCCGTGATTGATCCAAGAGTGTAGAGTGTCTCCCATCTCTCCCTCTATCCAGGCCCCTGGCTGCGGGGAGCAACAGTATGACCCGAGAAACGAACCTGCGATGCTCGGATAATAGGGCGAATACTTTACCGCTGCGTCACTCAGGGGCCCAAAGAGTAAGATTTTTTTCCTATGATAAAGGTAACTATGAGTTAATACAAGCACTGTATATTTAAAGGTGAGTACGTCAGTCCTTTTAATCAAGTACGCAAGTAAATAGAGTAATATTTGCCCTAGGGAATGTCTACTTTTACTTTGTGCACTTTGCCCACCTCTGCACCTCATGGGTAACGTCACAGAGTTTATGTTCATGTCACATGTACAATAATCTTTATCACATTCTGAAACCCAAAAGTCTTCCTCATGCCTGGTGTGATAGTTTTCCTCAGGATATGAAAGAACCTGGCAATGAGTCATGTGCATTAGGTGGCACCTTGCTTATAAAGAAGCAGATATGTTTATTGCTTGCTATCAGTCTATGAATAATTGAATACCCAGAGGCCTTAAAAACAAGAGGCGAAAATAAAAAAGTGCATCAATAACCTGCTTTTGAAGGGAAAAATAGAAGATACAGAATTTACTGCTTTAGTGTCTCACTTGATATGCAGTATATATCATAAATGCTGGGTCTGCTCCGGCACTGATGTGGCTCCGCGTTGAGGATTTTTAGGATGAAACATGATGTTTTTATTTTCTAATTTACTTCACATGATGGAATAACTTATTTTTGACGGCTCGGGGTAATCTTCGACCTCACAAAAGGTATCGATTCTGTTGCTTCTATCAGCCCGTGTCAGTGTATCGTTAGAACGACTGCATCCCGTGTGAAAGAGCTCGTAATCGCACCCCTGACCGCTGGATCTGGCAGATAATTCGTAAAATCATTATTTTTTTTCACAGCATTGTTATAATGCTTGTCTCCAGACCGAGGATCATACTCTGAGTAATATTTCAGACTTTATCGCATACAGTATATCATCCTTTAAAACATACTGTTGTTGTCAGGTGGTGATATTCTCGGCGAGAGCTCAGTCCTCATCCGTTCGTGTGAATTTGTTGACAACGACAAATTGGCCAGGCTGTTTTGTTTCCCGGTGTGTGAAGGTCTTCCCGGGTATATTTAGCATGTTAAAAATCTCTCATGGTACCAGCAGACGTGCAAGAACATGTCGTTAATGAGCGAATGTTTTTTCAGAGTTGCTTTCACTACTCACTTCACACAAAACTCTTCATGGCCCAATCTTTGCCCTTCCACTATGCTGCTAGGATTTAATTGCCATGATTACTCGGTGACTCTCTTACATCTCTTGTGTCTCGAAACACAACAAAGCCATTCAGATTGTGACCGTGGGCGAGGAGCGGAGTGCTCCTGCTTAACGTGAGCCCACGTTTTTCAAATGCCATGACCCTACTGGGAATTCGCGCTTGGGTGGAATGACTAGCATGGGCTGCTTTTGATAGGACGAGAGCCTGTTTCGTGCGGCCAGACAAGGACCTCGATTCATACATCAGAGACAGGACGAGCTGCAGAGGGTTCTAAGATCTCGCAGCCATTAAATCTCGCAGCCTGTCTAATGAAGGGGCTCGGCAAAGCGAGCCAGCCAGCGCCTGCGATTTATCACATGGCGGGATATCAAGGACTTCGGACAGACAAGCTAAGGAAGCATAGTCGGACGGGCGTGCTCTTAGAGCCAAGCGGTCCTGGGATGCCTGGCAGATACCCGGGCATGGGTCATCCAAGGCAAGAGTGGAGGGGGAGAAGAGTGAGTGGTTTTTTTTTGTAATTGTAATTGTAATTACAGCACGAGGTCAGAATGTAGTTTCAGGGTCATTGGTACACATGGGTAGAGGGTGAGAGGGGTATGGTGTGCATACTGTAGGTCTAGACAAGGAATGAGAACAGTCCAGGTGTGTTGCACGAGCTTGCTTGCAAATGTCTATGAATCTTAGTTGTACTATAAACTGTTGCAAGAGGCTGGACACAGTAACATCACAATGTAACTAAATCTAACATATTTTTACAGCTCTGATTTACTAAGATCCTAAATAACTAATTTCCAACCTGTTTCGGATAAAAGGGAGAACACCAACGTGAGAAAGAATGAAATTTCCAGCAGGAACTTTAACGCTGTAGGAAATTGTCATGTAGTTTTAGGAACAATGTTGTTTTGGAAAGTTAAAATTATTCTTTTTCTTGTCCTTTTTATCCGAATGAATCGCCACATCGGATCATTTGATCCACAAGCTCTGGCAAAGGTTTAACCCTGAATGCACATCCTGTCGCAACCCTCCCATTTCCTCATTGGACTTGGGACTGAAACTGCATGCACTGGCTGGGTTGTTTGGAGAGTAGTGTTAAGGGCCTTGCCCAAGGACCCAACAGTGATGACACGGCAGTGGTGGGTCTCGAACCCCTGACCCTCCGATCGGCTCCGGAATAATGTTGAATGAAAGACCCTGATACAATGTTGTGTCTCTCTCTTGTACACATATCACTTGTGTGTCTCTCAGAATATTGTAGCGTCATCACTCAGATTCATTTCCATCGTGTCCAGCAGCAGCAATAGGCAAAGGAGAAGTATATTCATGGAGGTGAAACAAAAGATTATTAAACAGCATGAAGGTGGAGAAACAGTGAATGATATTGTTCAGGACTGAGACGCGTACAGAGCACCTACGCTGCAGTATCTCATACTGTAGTGCTTTGATAAATACCTACAAAAATGTACTGTAACATGTTTTTACATACCGTCCGGTTTCACAGATCAGATCACAGACTGTAAGCATATTCCTTTTTTTTTTTTTGGTTGGGTTTCTTGCCAATTTAATGGTTTAGTAAATCTCAGTTGTGTAGTATTTTTTTTTTTACTCGGAGGAGATACAGCATGTGTGTGTGTGTTTGTGTGTGTGTGTTTACTTCCATCAGCAGCAGGTTCTCTGGTGGACCAGCGGATTGCAGTCAGCGATCTCAATCTCAATCTCAAGACCAGGGTGCGTCTGGCATCTCTCCAATATAAATCCAACTTCTGCGCCGTATTATTATTAAGCCATCACTGTGTGAATCCTTCTCATTATTTTTCAGACGCGAAGCTCTTACAGGCTACTTTTGCTAAAACACAATTTTGTCTTCCAAACTCCACGAGATTGGCTTCCACAGATTTAACACATGCTCTCCAGACATACTCATTTACACACAATCAGTTCGCGAAATGGCTTTCAGGCTGCAGTAAATAAAGTTGCAGGCGCTAAATTAACCGCTTTGCATAGACACCAGCCTTCATTTTACAGTTTTTTTTTTTGTTGTTTAGGAGAAACTTCTCAAATTGCATAATCATAGATAAAAACATGACTATTATCTTGCTTACTCATTAGACAGAGATTTTTTTAAACCATGGAGGTAAATCAGATTGCGAGTGTTTAATCATATTTACAAATGTGAAATTTAGTGGCATTAGGTTAATAAGTATTTATAAGAGAAATTTTAAGTGTTGCATGTCAATTAGTAGTTTTTAATAAGTACATAGGAAGTGTGAAAACTAACGGGTTTGTAGCGAGTGGACGGCAGTTAGAGTAAATAAGAGTCATGCTGTTATAGGGAAATAATCTTTGAGACATAAATTAGCTATTAATGTCATGTTGTTTTTTCATAAACATATACAGTACGCTGCCGTTTAATATTGTGGAAAATTGCCATTTTAAAAAATTAATTCCTGTTTAAACAGCACTGACACAGGAGACTCCTTCCATACAATTAAGTTATATCACACTCGAGGTCATGCTGTTGTACTGAATATCAGCAAGGCTGTCGTAGGTGATGCGATCGTAGGCATGACGGTGCAGCCCGAGTACTGCAGATATCACAGCCGTACTGATATTCAGTGCAACAGCATGGCCTCGAGTGTGATATCGCTTTTATACAACAGTTCCACAAACGCTATTTATTATCAACAGATTTTGATTAGTTTCTTTATTTAACCAGTTATTTTGCTCCACCCACTCATATCCTTCCGACCTTGCGGAAATGACCGCGACTGTTAAAACGCGGAGGTGAAAGTACTTTTAAGTTCTTAGCGGTACTCTGTAGCCAAAAGGTGAGAAGAATAAACCATGCAGGTGGTGGACAGTCCTGAGAAAACTTACAAGATTTAGTTTATATTCCCACTTTAGAATATTAGCTCCGTTAAATTCTTGGTTCCGGCGTCGAATCCCAAATAGCATTAAATTGAAAGCTAGTGCACTATATGGGGTATACAATCCCTTGTTCCACCCAGTAGTTCAATTCAATTCAATTCAATTTCATTTATATAGCGCTTTTAACAATGGTCATTGTCTCAAAGCAGCTTCACAAAAATGAAAATAAAATAAAATAAATTTATGGAAGTGTGTATGTGTGAGAAAAATGTGTCTAGATAATAATGAGATGAATGAATGAATGAATGATGAATGAAATGT
>JAQMYJ010000011.1:1399549-1411843 GCA_030014305.1 Clarias laeviceps | reverse complement strand
ATGAAGTCTTTACAGTGCAGAAGTAGCAGAAACATCTCACAATTAACTGTTCAAAGGAGATTAATGCATTTTTTGGATACCTTCAGCCTTTACAATGTAGAAAGAAATCAGGACGATCATGGAGTTAGAAAGTGACCCCAAACATAATATATATTTTTTTTATTGAAAAATCTGTCTGTTGTTTAATTGTATTCTTTAGTGCACTTTTACATTTTTACATTTTTTTACTTTTGCAGTGCTGTCCCACTCTTCTGTCTTTCCATTTTAGGTCACGGACAGTCGTACAGTATAAGCATTTCTCTCCATATCAAACTGTGTATAATAAAATGTGACAAATAAAATGTGAATTGGAATCAGCGTTTCTTCCTCTGTGTCGCATCAAACTATAAACAGCAACTAATTAAAGTTAGGAGATCAAAAAAGGTGTGGATCCGTATAAACCTCGGGCCTGATCTGTTGCATTTGTCGCTTTCCTGCATCATATCTAATTTGCACATTGCTTAAACCCAATTGTCAATTTGTGTTGTGTCGCTGTTGCAGAAATCGTAGCTTTGCATCGTGCACGTGTGTAAGAAATAGAGCTCACTTTGTCGCACACTAATCTTTACATAGATTTACAGCCCAATAGATTTTTCTATTTTTTTTTTTTTACTTTATAACAATAAGGCAAAGCTGAGCTAAACCCTGATCTCCTACATGGTGTGTAGGCGAGAGTGTGTTTCTGGATACAGACAATTCTATTTTAGCGCTCACGCAAGGTGGGCCCTAGGCATGTCAAAGGGAGACAGTGGAATAAATTGGCCTTACCTCTTACCCTAATTAAGGAGGCGGGCGGCTCGGAGTAGAGGGAGTCTGGCCCTTATTAATAGCGCAACCTCTCCGTTTATATAATCAGCCTCCGGGTTCCTGGTGATACGAACGCAGAGAACACAACATGGAAAAGAGAGAGAGAGAGAGAGATTGAGAAGGAATGTTTAATCTCATTAAAATGGTACCTACCGTCGCCCCCTGTTCCTGCAACCTTTTCAGGCTTTGCAATCTCTTTAATTGTGTATTACGCAACTTCACAACACGCCGTAACAGCACAGAGACACACTTCGTTCAGCATCTCTCTGCTCGTGCTTGGCTTCTGAGTGTTATTGTACACTTTGTCCGCACTCCTCATATACAGTACAGTTTATATGGTGTATTTATTTACTGGTGTACAGGAATTACTTTTTTAAAAAATGTTAATACTCTTATTTGGTCCTATAAATGGAGGAATATATACAAGTATTTATTTATTTATTTATTTATTCATTTATTTATTTATTTATTTATTTATTTATTTATCTATCCCACTCAAGACAAACAAATTAAACTAATTAAACTAAATTAATTCTGTAGGTCGGTGACATTTAAAGAGACAGTGGAGACGAAGACCTGCTGTTACTACGATTGTTTCTAGCAAAATGATATTTAATGATCCGTTTCGAATCTGGCAAATTTTCGGTGTGGAAATGCTAATTACGAAGCGTGCCGCAACAAAATTAAAGGGTCTGATAGTTTGATCTCGAAGCTATTTTCTCGAAACCCCCCATGTCTTTATAGAAATAAATTAGCCTTAAAATACAAAGAGAAATAACTCGTTAATTAGACACAAACCCCTGATGCCTGCTCACTGTTCTTAAAGGGCATCTATTATGCACAAATCACTTTTGAGTCATGCTAAGAGATTCAGACGTCTCGGGTCTTCGTGCACAAACAAAACATGCGGGAAAAAAAATCCCTTCTTTTTGTATTTTTTTCCATATTTGTTTTAGACAAAGTTTAGACAAACAATGCGATTTTCTCCGTAATGTGACCTCATATAAGAAGAAGCCCCTCCCCTGGTTTGTCCCTCAGCTCCGCGGTTGTTAGGAAGGGCGTGGCTCAGCAGTAGTTAATTTTTTTATAGACACTGAAATGGCACGTTTGGAAGAGGAGTGAACAGATTAAGGTGTGAAATAATTCAGTATTTGAGGTTAATTTCAGCTGGAGCATTAACACACTCATACTTTTCATGAAGCCCTGAGACCAGTGTTAACTTAACAAAGTAAAATAATTTGTGTAATAATTAGCATCCTATAAAACAAATTCATACTGCACATACTGTGCAGATACACAGATGAGATGAAACGCTTTCTCCGTGTTCATGTCTCGGTTTCCCCTCGTTTAAGACTGTGGTTTAAGTTTGTCTTAAAGTCAGCGCTGTTGTTGTTTGTGTGTTTGTTAGGGTTCATTACGGTGAGATGTTAGTGCAGATTGTGGCCGAACATAGAAGAAAAGCTCATTTAATAGCTTCTACTTTCACAAATACTTTTCAGATCAATACACAGTCCAGTTTCTGACGTGCGTGCAATATGGCTAAGGCTTAATTGAAGTTTCAGGAGTGTAAATGGAGGCAATTACCGAAGATATGTTACAGACATTGTGTTGTTTTTACCGCAGAGTCCCAGGTGATTTGCTCAAGCGTGCACTCGTCTCACCTCTTCGTTCTCTAAACTAATAAAAGGTCAGACGTATGGAAAACACGGCCTAATGCCCAATAGATGAAGCTAACTGTGACACTTTTCAACTCCCTGTCGAGCATGGAATGATTTTTCTTGGCACTTTCCAGACGTGCCAGCGGGTGAAGGCAGACTTGATGGAGTCGGAGTGTGTTTGAGCTCCATGGCCCTGAAATGATGTTCCAACTGTCAGCATCAGTCCAGGCATGGATCTGGAGCCTGAGCTCCACAGAGTCCGTCAAGATACAACTAATGAGGCCACCAGAGAGAGACGATATAAAAAAGAAAAAAGAGAGAGAGAAAAAAAAGTTCAGCTTGTTTGACATCGACATATCAGTCTAGTGTGCGTACCTAAGTGAGGCTCAGCCTTTAGGGTCCTTCTGACGTCGGTGTCGAGGGTCACGGTTTCGCTCTGGGTTGTCAGGATGTTTCATTCTCATAAACTCAATCTGAACCTCTTCCCTGAGCCGTGTGCAAGTTTTCAGGAAACATCACAGCCGAGTAGAATTAGCTTCTGTAGCCGTTTGTGAAGCGTCAATGTTACGACAGCATCGTTGCGCAGTTACCGAGTCTTCACTCGACTAGCGTACACTTGACAACTTTACCCAGCAGCTTTGGATAACTCAGCAGAAGGATAAATGACAGCTTGACAGCTTTTTAGGAAAGCTCAGGACTTTTAGAATCCAACGCTGGTGCGAGCTACAGTAGCATGGCAGAGCAAAAACATAATAAGTGAGAGGCTAGAAAATACTTTAACCGCTTCAGACCAAGTGATAACTGCGCAAAAGAGAAAATAAACCTCGCACAGACAGGTGACTTCATGATAAAGAGAGGGAGAGAGAGAGAGAGAGAGTGAGAGTCAGACAAAAAAATGTATAGAAAAAAAAACTGGTATAAATATTTTAATACTAAATATTTATTGCTATACAGTACATTATATTTTGATATATGATGATAATGTGATAGTATTATGATGATTATATTAATACAATACAATACACATCATAGTATAGTGTATATAAATTTTATTTTATTTTATATACATGTAAAAGTTGTATATATGCAACTAGAATGCATTTAATTGGATGAGCATAAACATGTGCAAAAAAAGTGGTGTAGTGGTTAGCACTGTCGCCTAGCCCGTCTGTGTGTGCATGGACTTTGCATGTTCTCCCCGTGCTTGGTGGGTTTTCTCTGGGTACTCTGGTTTCCTCCCACATTCCCAAGATATGCAGGTTAGGCTAATTGATGTTCCCAAATTGCCCATAGTGTGTGAATGAGCGTGTGTCTGCCTGTATGCCTTGCGATGGATTGGCACCCTGTCCAGGATGGACCCCACCTTGTGCCCCAAGTCTCCTGGGATAGGCTCCAGGCCAGGATTAAGCGGTATAGAAGATGAGTGAGTGAGTATTTTTCCAAGACCTAAACACAGAACAAGAATATCTGCAAAGCATTTTTTTTTGTATTTCATTCAAGATATAATATTGTGTATGTATCTGAAAATCTAAGGCACAAATACTGTACATAAACCTTTGCAATGCTAAATACAACTTAGCTCAATTTTATGCAGGGTGGCTTGAGGGTTGAGGGTTGAAGTCCCTCCTTAAGGTCTGTGTGTGCATGTTCTCATGATGCTTGGTGGGTTTCCTCCCACAACCAAAAGACATGCAGATTCGTCTAATTGCTGTTCCCGATTTGTGTGGGTGCTTGTACCCTGCAATGGATTGTACCCTCCTGGTGACCAGCCGAGTCTCCTGGGAGAGGCCCCAGGCCTCCTGTGACCCTGTACTGGATAAGTCGTATAGAGAATGTGTGAGTGAGTCAAATTTATGTACACACCACAGTTACATTTGGCTTTTCTATTTATGTGCTAGTTTTTATCTCTTAAAAATCTCCAGTATAACAAGAGGAACCCCTCTGTGTCCTTATTTTCCAAACAGACCCCTCAAAGTGATGCACTTGTTTATAGCTACAGTATAATGAAGCCACCGTTGCATGCATTAAGAGAAAACAGCAGGATTTCTCTGCTCTAGCGGGAAAAGGTTAAACATGATTACAAAAAACCTGAGGCAGTCCGGTACATTTAGGGAGAAATTGAGCCCGAAACACGACATGGATTTAGATAAGTATGATTTTAAGACCATTGCTGGAACCCAGCAGTGGATTAACTAGCTATTTGACCTTTATGCAAAACCTGTGATGCATCCACTCAACCCCTGTGTCTCAAGATTAAGCCTTTCAATGGCCGCTAAGGTCAAGCTATCTATTATGTGCGCGCCAGACTCGAGCTGAATTCCACTGGGTTGCAGCGGGTTCACACAAACACAAGCAGATTCTCCTCGAGACATTTTCCGGAGGCCTGTTCTCTAAGGATCCCGCTGGTGGAAAAACCTCCGGCGCTTTTCCTCTGCCAAATTGAGTTCAAGCAAAGTGTGTCCAATTTTGAATGACACACAGATGGAACTCGAACTACTGCTCTAGAGGTAATACAGAGTCTGAAACCGGGTTCACCGTAAAGCTGAATTCCTCTCTCGGATTTTCTGTGTTATCATGAGCTTTACTTTCTTACAAGCTGTCTGAAAAGGTGCTGCAGAAGCGTGGGAGCTCCACAGATCAGCAATTACAGAAGGTTTAAATTAACTGCATGAGCCCGAAAGCTTCGGTGAGTGTGAGATTTCTGTTCTGGTTCTAATTGTGCAAGGTGTGAACAGGTTGCCTCGTGTCCGTGGATTACAACGAGGAACACACAAAGGGTGTGTGGGTTCTGGTAAAGCAAACCAGCTGAAATAAAACTATTTTTAATGTACTATAATGTTAGCTAAGATGTTAGGGTTCCAATGGAATGTACTGTAATTTATACTGATCAGAGATTTAACACCTTCTCAGGAGCATCCGTGTGCTTAGGCAGTGATGTTAGGATGCTGAGGAGGCTCCAGTTCATCCAAAAGGTGAATGTTCAGTGGGGTGGGGAGTTTAGTCACGGCTCTGTGCAGGACACTCGAGTTCTTCAGCTCCAAACTTAACACATCATGGAGCTGGCTTTGTGCTTGACCAGGTTTGGTATCTTTCTGTACTTCCAGTGAAAGGTGACTAATGCTGCAGCATACAGAGACATTCTCAACAATTCTGGTTAAGAAACCAGAAGAGATTTCTTCACATATCCCAGCAGGGATACAGAAGATCTAAAGATTAGCCATGATACAGCACCCCTGAAGCAAACAGGATTAGCAGACTTGCTGGATCTTGGTGGAGCTGGGGTTTGAACCACCAACCTTCTGATCAGTAACCCAGAGCCCTAACCATCTGAGCTACCACTGATGAATGTGGTGGTCAAGTGTCTACAAACTTTTGAAATGCTCTTATTTTCCTGACCTGAAAATTGTTTCTCTTTTGTATATACTAGTATCCATCAACCTAGAAGTCGTCTGTGGAAGTAGAAAAAAAAAAAAAAAGAGAAAATGGCATTCCATTTCACCTGACCTTGGACTTCCCTGCTTTCATCTCATCTCCTCTTCCTCAAGTAAAAAAACAACAACAGTGATAAATGATATTACATGACCCAGTGCTAAGTACATACGTGAGTGTGTTAGGAAAAAAAATGAAAAGAGGTATAGAAATAAAGTAAAAGGTGAAAACACAAAATGTTCAAAGGGCAAAAATAATATTGCACGTCCAAAATTTAATCCTAAATCATTAATACATTTTAAACTCTGGTTACACAGGACTAATACCATCTTTTTAAACTTCCAACATTGACTGAACAATCATGGACACTATGGACGCATTCATACGCACTTGCACTATATATTTATATTTTAATTTCTGGACAATTGCACAAGGCACTTTAATAAGTCACTTTTTATGCATATTTGCACACCCATAGTCACTTCCAAATTTTTACAAATTTCTATTTTTTCTTCTATATTTTGTAATATTTTTATTATGCCCTTATTTGTACAGTATATTTTACTAGTTAAATTTATTTTCTTTCGTATTTCTTTTTATTCATATTTATTTCTTAGGTATAAGCTTTTATTTTTTAAGGTCACTGGCGGTCGTATAAGCATTTCACTGCATATCGTACTGTGTATGTAACAAATAAAATTTGAATTTGAATTTGATTTGATTTTAATTTTATTGGGGGGTTCAAACCCCAACACCTCCAAGCTGCCACTGTTGTTTAAACCCCCAAATAACCAGAGTTTAAAGTTTAATAATGATTTAGGATTCAATTGGGGGTTCAAACCCCACATTGTTGGGCTCTTGAGCAAGGCCCTTAACCCTGTCTGCTAAAGGGGTGCTGGATCATGTCCGACCCTGTGGTCTGACCTCAGTCTTACTGTATATGTAAGAAATAGAATTTCCTCCTGTGGTTTCCTCCCACAGACCAGCTGATTTGTGTATCCAAATGTACTTGGCCAAAACACAGTATTGTTGCTGATTTTATTTTATTTTTTTATGTTTTACCCATGATACAGAAAGAAGTTACTGCTGAAATTTTGCAACATGGAAGTGAAATCTTGCTTCCCTAACTTCCGTGTTTCAGAGAGGTGATTTTATATGTGCCCCCAAAATGGCCATTTTTCAGCGTTATACTGTCTCGCTTCAAACAATAATCATTTAAAATGCAAATTATTCATATTCTTAATGAGTTGTATGTATTCTCAAAGTATTGATACTAAAATTCGTGTAAGCTTCTAGAAGCATATGACTTGTAAAGATTGTTGCTTAAATAGTTTTTTGGTAAAAGCTTAAATAGCAAAACCTGTAGTGTCCGTAACCATGTCAAATTCATGCTGCAATATCTTACCAATTTTGCATTTTAGAATAATGCACTTTTTCAGGTTTATGTCTTTCCATGTGAAATCTAAATCGGCCAAGTTTCATCTGAATGACAGGTAAGATCACTGAAAGATTTTAATTCCAAAAAGTTATAGACACTGAAACATGAAAGGGCATGAAATTGTATTTAGCAAATGTGTTTCTTTTTATCTGATAAAAATATAAACGTGTATGCATATTTACAAAAAAAACGAAGCATGAATCGGGAGATAAAAAGCATTAAGTATTATGAAAAATGGTGTTTTATGATCCTGTCTGAAAATTAACCTTTCCACCTGGGTGAGACACTTTTTAGCACCAATACCATGTTTTGGCCGTGTATATGTATATGAGTGGGTGTGTGTGAATATGGGTGCCCTTGTGCCCTGAGATGGGTCGGGACCTTATCAAGTAAATAACAAGCAGATGGATTTAAGACCAGGGAATTTTAATTGCATGAACATTAGCATAAGTTTAAACTTTTCTTAACAAAGATGTCTGAGCTTTAATCTCTGGCAACATTATCAAACCATCTTAATGTTCCAAGGCACAAAAAATGTGATGCAAAACATCCTCATCATCAACATCATCATCATGGATCCACAGAAACCTGAGACGCTTAATAAATCTGATGACACAATGAGGTGTGCTTAATGCTTCGGCACTCAGCCAGAAATATGAGGTCAGCTTTCAGTAAAACCGAATGAAGAGGCTATTTATGTTCTACCTGCTGCTGTTCTGCCCAGTTTCTGCTCGTCGGACAAATCTAGTGCCTCCACCACCCCCGCCTCCTTATACATCTATCACTCTGTGTTTCTTTCTAGAAGAGCTGATAGAAAGATCTCGCCTGTCCGGTTCGGTGACAATAAGCAGCGATAACTCAAGCCCAAGGGAAAGCGAAATACACCAGTTGAAACCAGTGATAGCATTTCATGAAGTGAAAATTGTTTATTGACTAAACGCCAGCGGCCTGTAAATCATGCAAAGAATTTCCAGTAGGGGTGTGAGATTTAGAATTGCACACATCTTCGGGTAATAGATGGGCGTGAGAAAGCGTTCCATAAGATGAAAAAGATAAGTGGAAAGGGTTGTAAAAACCAAACTGAAAAGAATCGATCTTTTTTTTTTTTCTTCCCTGATTGCTTTTTTTTGTTGTTGTTGCAGTGTTGTTGTTGTCCGAATGTGTTTGAGGTAGCAGCAGAGGAGGCCTGGGAGGAGAGATTTGTATATTCCAGAAAGGAGATTCGAGGATGAGCCGGCAGGTGTCTGAGCGTTAATAGGAATCAGGAGGGAAATTGTATTGGTGCGATAATCGTCCTCGAGGGCGGTTTGTGCTGCTGTTCATCTGTTGTTTTGTTACCCGGAGACCAGATTTACGCACCTCGGCAAATAAAAGTGAAGTAATCTCAGTGGCAGAACGTACATCATCCAGGGATTATGACAGCACACGTATCGAATCGAGAGCTTCGGGGCGTTGATGAAATTGGACGGTTTGCACAATGAGGTTTCACAATAACTATAGAAGTACAGTAATGTCCGGTCCGTTTGCATACACTCACCTTCCTGTGCTGATGTAATGCCCTCAAGTTATAAATGTTATAGAGATCAAAACTATGAACTACACGCCTCAGGTGAGGCAAGTGTGGAGAAATTAGACCTGCAATAAACCTGCATTTCCTAGATTTACTTCCAAGTTCCGTCCTTATTTCATGTTACTCTGTGCACGGAGGGTTTATAGTGTATCTGCTTAGCTTATTCCAAATGGAAGTGTATAATGGTGTGTGAGAGCATGTGTGTGTGTGTGTAGTGTGTAGTGCTCAGGCATAAATAGAACTGCCAAGAAGAGTTTCTGTCTCGTCCTCAGTGGCAAGAATGAATCGAAACGTTACGCTAATATTTACATTAGAGAAAGTTCCTCATCTTCAGAGCTGGTTTAAGCGCCCGCTTAAGTCGATTTACTGGGACTTCATGCTTATACATGATTATGCAAATCAGCTGTCTCTGGGGTTGCCTGATTTTTCTTGAGTCGATGCATCTGAGGCAGCGTGTTTATTAGCGTTTAAAGACAAAAACGTCCAATTCTACCTCTGAATGACCCGGGCAAGAAAATACAGAACGAAGACGGAAACGCTGTTCTCTTCTTTGCTGTTAAATGCAACATGATACTGAACAAATTTAGTCTCGATACAAAGAGACCACAATATGATGTGATGATACTGAGTGAAATAGTGAGCAGCGAAATAAATATAATCTTTAAACGTCGTCCGCCCCGAAATAAAACTTTGATAAAAAAATGATGTTGAAGGAGTGACTCCAAAACAACCTTGTAAATACGACCTCAAAACCACAGAATACCAACATTTACTTCTAACATTTATGCCACTTAATGTTCGTTGTTCTGAACATGTTACATCTGCAGTCCCTTAATTTTTTTCAGAAATTGCACACAACAGCTTCCCACACACAGCGTGTGTAACCCATTCTCTCAAGCACAAAGCAATCTCTTCATTGTGGTACTGTAGCACTCTCTCTCTGTTTCTTTTTCTTTTGGAAATATCACCATTAAGTCCAGCATGGCTCCCAAACACCAGTGCTAGTGATATATATATAGAGAGATTTAGCATCACCAGTGTGTTACTGGTCGACCAGTAACTAGCACTCTGCGCTCTTCCTATCAAGACGGAGGTCCGAGTCCGGCCCATGGCATCAGCTTTGTTTCTATTGTCAGAAGGAGGATAACAATTAATGCTAAAATTAAATATTGTTTTGAAGTTTTGAAGCATTAACAACACTGTATTTAAGTTAATTGTTTAATGTTATCCCAACGCCATGTAGCCAACATCGGTCCATCATCATTCCATAACTGTCATTTTAACTATTTAAAAACACCAACAGTGTCTCGATGTCCCCAAATTAACACCTGAAATTAACATCGCCTCAACATTTTGACGACCAAAAAAATCCTACTGGGAATCACCCTAGTGCTGATGTATTGCTGCATAGGGCGGCATGGAGTTTACATGTTCTCTCAGTGCTTGGTGGGTTCTCTCTGGTTTCCTCCCACAGTCCAAAGGGATGCGGGTTGGCCTGGCTGGCGTTCAAAAATTGGTCCTATCACTGTTGTAAAAAAGTAGTAAATGCAATGCTCACTATTGGCCTCCATGGTTACTAGTTGGACTACAGAGATTCCTAGATGGATGGAGGTATTAGTGCATAAATAGTCACCACAGTGATCAGAGCAAATTTGATGTAAGATACAGTAGATTCCTCCATCAGTATGATGTTGCGGTATAAAATAGCACTTGATGCAGCACAGCGTCTTAATGATGCCTTAATTGTGAATGTGTTATTTCGTCATGCTTTAAAGCCAGTTTTTTCCCAATAATTTTGTACACTCTTGCTATTATTATTATTATTATAATAACTACTACTACTATTTGTTAATGATTATTAACAAGGAACTTATATGGCTCTGTTTTCCCACATATGAACGATCCCCACTCCCACTGTGTTTCTAAGGTACAGCAAACCTGGGTTCGAGCTCTGTCCTCGCGGCAGATGTAATATTGATTGCGAACATTTACAATTTTGTCATACTCTGTCCTGAGATATTGCTCGGAGCCTATAAACCGGACATTTACAACTGCATGACTGCTATTAATTATGTCTGCCATACTACATTATCCATAACGCCCTTGCCCATAATAGCCACATATATATATTTGAGGACTCACTACAAAGACGCCCCGGCAGGTAGTCTTTCACAGACGCTTCTTTCAAGTGTGCAGCCACTGAGTCTTATCACCATCGCGAGTTAGAAGATTGGACCTAATCATTCTTACGAGGACGGACCTTTTATGCATACTAAAGCCTGGACATTAAAGATTCACTGTGCTGATTAAAGTTAAGCCCCGCTCCCCCAGCACAAAGACCTTTCAGTACAAATCTTACTTATAGATCCTGCAGTTTCATATGTGAACGTCAAGAGAATAAACTCTTCCTTTTCATGCAAAGTCGGAATACTAATCAGGCGTTTTAATTCCTGTCTTGCTTCCAGTGTTCCCGGAGTGGGAATACTCAGAATGACTCTTTTAACGCCGTCAATCACGATGACGCCGCAAGCATCGTTGATCTCGCGTACTGTATGCAGAAGAAGGTGGATAGTGCTTTACACAGAGTGTCTTATGCCACCTGCAAGTCTAGTTGGTGCAGCACCAACTAGACTTCAAAAATATGCAGTTGGACAGATACACGTGTCCCGGAGGAAGCATTTTACTAGATCTGACCCTGCCTAGTTGCTTGGAGGAAGGGATTTGGGAAACGACCAATTTTGGAAAAAAAGTATCATGCAAAATCAGCATTTTTCTAAAGTTAAAAACATAAAAAAAAAAAAAAAACCTTCTGGTTTAATTCATGTTCATTTAATTTTAAATAAAATCCAAATATAGATAGAAAAGAAACAAAAATGCGAAAACAACAACTTTTATTGGAGCCAGACTGTTAAGTCAAATCCGTCACGTATTACGAGAGATGTTCGAGTCAAACTGGGACTTATGATGAAATTTCTGGTGAATGAAGGCGTGAAAGCGATCGACATTTACAGAAGACTTTGAGCACAATACGCTGATGAGACTCTTAGCCGCAGTAAAACATCTGAACGGTGCAAACGTTTTTAAGAAGGCTGAACGTCTGTGAACAACGATCCTGGCCGAGGATGCTCAGAGCCCACTGCAGTCGAGAACATTCAGCGAGTGGAACGCCTGATCCTTGAAAACTGACGTCGCCAACTTGCGGAAGAGACGTATCTGTCTGTGTGAACTGTACACACAATTATTCACCAACACCATTTGCACGTTACAGGAACTCAGCTGCACTGTAAACCCTAATGCTCAAAGTAATTAAACATATTGAGTACTGTTAACTTAAATAATTACAATTAGTTCAA
>JAQMYJ010000011.1:1360029-1378251 GCA_030014305.1 Clarias laeviceps | reverse complement strand
ACACACACACACACACACACAATATAATTTTCAAGAAAGACTTTGCTGAATGAAACCGGAATCCCCTCCTCTCCATGTCAGACGAGTGTGTGTGTGTGTGTGTGTGTGTGTGTGTGTTGGGGCTCCGCCTACTGCGTACTGCTGGTTCAGTTATATCCATATTATACAGGTTTCTATAAAAGCAGAAACAAAGCTCCAGCCCTCCATGTTTAAGGTGGTGCCTCATTATTTTCTTAGCAAGGTCTGGCTGCACCCAATCCCAGTTTACTCTGTCCACCCTCACCCTGTGCCCCCCTCATGCTGTTGAGTTTCACCCTGTGACTCCCACCATGCCCAGTCCCACCCTTTTCACCCTCACCTTTTCCCACCCTCACCCTGTCCCAGTTCACCTTGTCCCCCCTCACCATGCCTGGTTGTCCCATGTCCACCCCTACCATGCCAATTTCACCCTGGGTGACCTCACTTTGTCCCCCCTCACCCTGCCTGGTTGTGTCTTGTCCACCCACACCCTGTGTCCCCTCACCCTGTCCCCTTTCACCCTGTCCCATACCCCCTCTTAACTTGTCTAACTACACTCTGTCCACTCTTACCCTATCCCAGTTCACCCTATCCACCTTAACTGTGCCTGGTTGTCCCCGTCCACCCTCACCCTGCCAGTTTCACCCAGTGTCCCCTTATCCTGTCCCCTTTCACCCTGCCCAGTTTCAACCTGTCCACACTCACCCTGTCTGATCTCATCCTGTCCCAGTTCACCCTGTCCACCCTTAACCTGCCAGTTCACCCTGTGTCCCCTCATCCTGTCCCAGTTTACCCTGTCCACCTCTAACCTTGTCTGACCTCACCCTGCCTAGTTTCACCCTGTTCAATATAACCTAGTCGGACCTCACCCTGTCCAACCTCACACCATCCCAGTTCCTCCTCTCTATCCTAAACCCTTGCACACCCTCACCCTGTCCCAGTCCACACTGTAAACCTCTCCATTTTTCTCAAAGAAAATGTAACTAATTATTTTTGTAAAAAATTTACTTATTTTGTTTCTCTCACTGTTGCAGTTCAATATTTTTTAATAAAATAAGAAAAGAAAGGCGAAATAATTTTTAAAGAATGGCTGAAAGCGCTCAAAGATCTTAAAAAGTAAAGGACAATCTTTAAAGAAGAAAGTTTTCTTAGCGTTTTCTTAATGAGAATTGTACTTTTGAATATTTTTTTTTCTCTTTTTCACACTTCTTAATGAAGAAGGAAAAAAAGGAAGAAATGTTTTTTTTTTCTCCCAATCACCTGCAAATTTATTTCGTTTCTCTTATTTAAACTTTACTTCTATTCGTTTATTCAAGAAAAAAGAAAGGATTAATGGTGCAGGTAAAAGGTGAGGACGCTCTGCAGGAATGAAACCAATCGCTGGCTCTTGATGTTCGGCTTTGAACAGTTTCAAGGGTGATTTTTTTTCCCGTCTCCAGTGTGTGCGTTCTTCACGCTTCGCTCTTTCACTCGCTTATCGTCTGAAGTGTTTGAGAGTGGAGAGTCTCAGACAGAGGAGCACACGCGGAACTCTCTGCCTTTTCTCTACTCTCTCTCTCTCTCTCTCTCTCTCTCTTTTGTGTGAAAGCAATCTACGTTCTCTTTTCAGCTCCTTCCCTTCAGTTTGGGTGAAAACGACAACATCCGAAGCATCAATAAGTCATAAAAACTAGCTGTTAGCATAACTGTGCGTCACACCTTTGTCCATCAAACTAGCTGTTCATGTTAGTATGTTCTTTTTTTTTCCACTAAGACTGTGGCTTTTTCCTCTGGAATGTCTTTACTGCAGCAGGCTTCATGTTCATCACATTTTCCCCTCCTGCTCCTTTTCCTCTTTTGTTCCTTTCCGTTTCCTTTGCAGCTGTACCAGATTTGCTGCTGTTTTCTTTTTCTTTTCAGAATGCTAGAGTTACTTCTTTTTTCTCTCTCTCTCTTTCAGATGATTAACACATTCTCAGTTTGTCGTTTTATCCCGGAACTGAAGTCTGTAAATAATTTTATTTTTTTTTAATCGAGCCTCAACCACTTTTTCTAAGAGGCGTTTTTGTCTCTTTCAGTGAAATTAGGACGGAAAGGAAAAGCAGCCGCATTACAGCATTAGCGCTGTGTGTAATTAAACGCTAAAAGATGCTGTTAGACGAAAAGTAAATGATAAGGCAGCGTGTGAGTCACATTTCAGAGGCCCGAGATGACTCACGGAGTAAGTGGCTTACATCACAGCCTGTCGAGTTTCGCATCCACGATGCTCCGAGTGCCTTTAACACCAACAGACTGCAGCCTACGGTGTTTATTCTCCGCAGCTCGGGTGTTAAAGCAGCTCGAGCTTGTGTCAGCATGTGGGTCAGGAAGCGTGCAGTGTTTCTCTCCAGCCCTCCGTCCAGATCCTGTAATTGTTAAATAATGACTCATGACTACAACACACTAGTACCATGACTGATGGTTGATTATTTAATAACTAACATTATATTACTGTGCTGAAAAAAACAGAATGACTCGATAATTATCCAGTTCTTTAATACGGTCATTTACCTACTGTCACATGACCTTAGACATAAAATCAAACATTTGCCTAAATACTACAGTATATATACATGTTGTTGAACGAAAGAAAGAAAGAAAGAAAATGTTTGGCAGTTTACTTATTTATTTGTTCTTTGGGGTTCATCGTCAAAAAAAGCTAAGAAGAAAGAATGAAAAGAAATTATAAATACTGTTCTTTCTATAACCTTATCTACTGTCACATGACCTTTTTCAGAAATCAAACAAGTTGTTAGAAAGAGACAAGGTAAGAAAGAACAAAAGAAAGAAATCTCTCAAACACACGCACACACACACACACATTCCTGAAGCCTCACTCAGTAACTCAGTGTTCAGGTGACAGTTTTAAGTGATTCCCCGCTCATCTCTTCCGCCTCTCAGCCGTTCGCAGTTCAGTAACAGTGACTCGTCTGCAGGAGCCCTGACCTGCTGCTCGGGTCACACGGCACCGCCGCCACCGCGGCACCTCACAACCAACACACAGATACCAAGAAGAAATACACCACTGGCACTGTTCTCTCTGTTTTTATTTCCTTCCTTTATTTCTTTGTCTTTTTTTCTTTCTTGCTTTTAAGAACATCAGATATGCATTTATAATAATTAACGTTTCTTTAATAGTAATGTTTTCTTTGTTAAACATCTATTTAATTAAGATTTACTTTATTCTTCTATTTACATTTGACCTTCAAGGAAGAGTGAAACATTTGCCTTAATTGCTACTTATTAATAATTTGTTCACGAAAGAAAGAAAGAAGGAAAGGAAGAAATTGTCTCGGGTTACTGGACTGTAACTCTGTTCCCTGAAAAAGCGGGAACTAGATGCTGCGTGAAAAACGCTATTGGGAACGCTCTTTGCGCGACCGGTTGTTGAAGCATGTGTGTCAAACACGCCAAAGTTTGGCTTACAGTATATAACCTTGGTCAGGTGACGTGCTTTGATTAGGTGCACCCGGAGGTTATAAATAGGCATGAACCGGAAACATCCTCAGGTTAATTTTGTCTGAAAGGACGTCCAGTCACGCATACAGTGCGGCATTGGAGACGTTCCCTTTCAAAAGCTACACTCGATGCTATTGGGAACGACAATACCAACGCCGCCGCACTGAAAAGTGTCTGGACCCCCAGGGTTGTGTAGCGTGTGTGCACAATTACCAAAGAGGTATAGACCAGACTCTGGGATGCTGACTCGAAGGACCCGTGAGTCCGGAGTAGCATGGACATCCAAACTATAAAATCTGACAAATGTGTGTGGAGAGGACGAACCTGCCGCATCATACACTTGCTGCAGGGGGACACCTCTTACGAAAGCCATTGGCGATGCAAGTCCCCTAGTTGATTGGGCCCTAACTCCTAGAGGTGAAGTGTGACCACGCGGTTGCGGCCCTCATAGCATATAAAAGCTGCTGCGACTTACGCCACTGGCTAGTGCGGTGGACGTTAATCTGCAGAGCACATACTGGACGCAGTAAGTGAAGTCTTTCCTGCTCCGGAGAAATAAATGGCGGAGGACAGAAGACTTCGAGAACAACTGGGTGCATGTTCGAGAATGGAATGGGTGAGGGTTCAGAATAGCTTTGACCAGCCCAGTCTAGATCTAGGCAGGATGGCGAGGCTGACAGAGCCTGCAGATCCCCAATTTTCTTCAGAGAAGTAATGGCCATTAGAAAAAACATCTTAAGGGTCAGAAACCTAACAGGCGCTGACTCTAGTGGTTCGAAAGGGGTATCAAGCACATACTCGAGCACAATAGCTAAGTCCCATGAAGGGAACTGTCGCTCTAGTGAGCGGCCTCAACCGTTTAGCTCCATGATTAAAGTGGGCAACTAGAGGGTGCTTTCCCACAGAAACTCCATCAATCAGAACATGGCAAGCTGAAATGGCAGCCACCTACGTTCTGAGAGTGCTAGGACATATGCCCGAGGAAACTCAGAAACTCCAGCACTGAAAATAATCTGGCAGTGGACTGGGTCTACATGGTTTGCCATGCACCAACTTACAAAACCATTCCATCTGAGGGCATAAGTTCTAGTAGAGGGAGCTCTAGCATTTAGAATCATTTCTATTACATTGGCTGGAAGACCAGCATCTCTTAGTTGGTCCCCCTCAGGGGCCAGAGGTGAAGGTTCCATAGTTCGGGCCTGGGATGAAATTTTGCCCCCTGCGCCTGAGACAGAAGATCCCTCCTGACCGGAATCGCCCATGGTGGGCCGTCGAGGAGAGATATTAGATCTGAAAACCACACTCTGGTCGGCCAACGGGGCGCTTTCAATAATAGGCGAAAACTCCTGTTGGCGGATTTTCGCTAGGACTCCGGGGAGCAGAGCTATCAGAGGAAATGCGTACAGACACAGTCTGGGCCACGCGTGGGCCATGGCATCCAGACCCAGGGGAGCTGGAGGAGTCAGAGAGTAGTAAAGGGGCCGTCTCCTGCGAGGCAAAGAGGTCCACCTCTGCTACATAAATCTCTCCCAGATTTGACTGACCACTTTGGGGTGGAGTTTCCATTCCCCATGTGTCACAATTGATGTGCCATGCGAGAAGATGACCTCTCCAGATCCCTTGGGCTGGACGGTCATCTAAGACTGCACCCCAACCCATGAGGGAAGCGTCTGTCATTAGCATTTTTCAACGACAACACGGACCTAGAGTGGGACCCAAAGGGGGAAACCGGGGTCTAAACCACATAGAAAGGATACGAAGCCTCTGGCGCGTAACCCTTATTTGCCTCAGGGGATTGGCCCTTAAATAAAATCCCCTGGCTCTCAGCCACAACTGAAAGGGTCTCATGTGCAGAAGGCCCAAGGGTATAACCATGGATGCAGCTGCCATGAGACCTAGGATTCACTGAAAGTAACGAACAGTCACTTTCTGGCCTAGCTTGATCTTTTTTTTTTTAGGGCATTTAGAATGGATTCAATACGTGCAGAAGACAGTTGTGCCTATATTACGATCGAATCCCATACAACCCCCAAAGATTGAGATAAACTAGGATGACATCCCAAGGTCGAAGCACTAGCTCCTAAGACTGAGCCAAAATCAGCCAGTCATCTATATAATTCAAAATACGGATGCCCTGGAGTCGTAGAGGAGCCAGAGCTGCATCCATGCATTTCGTATATGTGCGGGGCTAGGCCAAATGGAAGAACCTGATACTGGTAACCTTCGCCCCCGAAAGCGAACCTCAGGAACCTTCTGTGTTGTGACAATATTTCTATATGGGAATATGCAAGATCCAGAATTGGATGCAACCCCCTGTCTTTCTTGGAACCAAGAAATACCGCCTGTAATAGCCTGACTGTCTGTCTGGCAGGGGAACATGTTGCATGGCCCCTTTTCCCAGCAAAGTCTGTATTTGTTGTGTCAACAGATGTGCTTGTTCCGGTTTCACGGAAGTGGAGACCACGCTGTTGAAACACGGAGGACGATGTGCAAACTGAATTCTGTAGCCTCTCTCTACAATCCTTTGAACCCAAGGAGATATACTTGGCAGTAGGGTACAAGTTTTGGCACAAGTTTTGACCCTTCGGCTAGATGGGGGGGGATGTTAGATGTCCTGAAACGTGGCAGGAGGTGTTGACACCGTCGCCAAATAGGCCGGAAGGCGAGATTGGGGCATCAAGGAGGAAAGTACGATCCTTATCTTTGTTGCCTGTGAGGTTGAGACATCTGTGGCTCAACCTCACAGGCGAGATGGGGGCATCAAGGAGCAAAGTACAATCCTTATCTTTGTTGCCTGTGAGGTTGAGCCACAGATGTCTCTCCGCGGCAACCATGGCAGCCATAGAACGGCCAATGGCACGGGCCGTCTGCTTGGTGGCATGGAAAGACAAATCCGTGGCTCGGCGAAGCTCTGCGGAGATGGACCCGCCAGTATTCAAGTCCTTCAGCAGGTCAGCCTGATATGCCTGCAGAACCGCCATGGTGTGCAGGGCAGCACCAGCCTGACCAGCTGCTTGAAAATACTTCCCTACCAGCAAAGATGTTAGTCTGCATGGCTTAGTGGGGAGAGTGGACTTTCTTAATAATGATGAGCTTCCCAGGAGAGAGATAGCTCACAAGCGTCTCTTCAATTTGGGGCATGATCATATATCATAGATCATATACAGTTGAATAATCGACGTTGAAGGCACAAAGACACGGGAGGAATAAGGTTTACTCCAAGACCGAGTCATCTCGTCATGGAGGTCACCAAAGAAGGGGAGAGACCACTTTGGTCGGGGGGAGCTGAGGTCCCTCCCCCCGGCCACCCGACAGAAACCTGTCGTCTAGCTTTGAGCGTTTGGAGGTCTCTTGCTGCTGTTTTGTTTTGGCCAGGCGAGGTGTAGGCGTTCGACCACCTTAGTTATCACCTCAAGTAACTCCTTGTATGCTCGTTTGGCACGAGAGGATCATTCTAAGGTGGCAATTTCCATCTCAGCAAAAGCAAGAGAAGAGGTCTCTTCCATCCGATCAGAAGAAGCGCCGAGCAAGAGTCTCCTGATCCGGCGAGAGCGCAAGAGAAAAGGGCAAACCCTCCTGCGCTTCCGCCAGATCAGCACACGGTCCCCAGGAGGGCGCCGCGGCTCGCGATTTCCCTTTAAAAAACGCGAGCCGGGCGCGAAGCACTATGATTGAAAGGAGATCACAATGCTCGCATTCTCCCAAACACTCAACGCAAAAAGCATGGCGATCACCTTCATCGAGAAGTCCCTCGCATGGAGGTAAACATCTCTTTACTACTTCCGCCATTTCACTTTCGCTTTTGAGGATGTTTCTGGTTCATGCCTATTTATAACCTCCAGGTGCACCTAATCAAAGCACCTGTTTATATATAAGCCAAACTTTAGCGTGTTTGACACACATGCTTCAACAACCGGTCGCGCAAAGAACGTTCCCAACAGTTCACGCATCATCGAGTGTAGCTTTTGAAAGGGAACTGATCAATTCTATGAATCACTCTTTAATGGCTAATGAATGAGTTTTATAGCTTTAGGTGTACACACCTCTCTCATTCCTGCCTTCCTTCCTTCTTTCCTTTATAAAACTTTTTTTTTCCTTTTTCAACTTCTTTCTTTTGTTCCTTTCTTAAAATGTCTTTGTCTCATTTTCTTTCTTTCCTTTTAATTTTACTATTTTCTCTTTTTCTTCTTTCCTTCCTTCCTTTTTTCTTTCATTCATTCTTCCTTTCTTCCTTCTGTTATAAATCTTTCTTTCCTTTTTCAAGTTCTTTCTATTGTTCATGTCATAAAAATGTCTTTGTTTCTTTTTCTTCCTTCTGTTCTTTCTATCTTTCTTTCTGAGGTGCACACCTCAGATGTGGTGTTGTGACGTATTAACACTGACGTACTCTGCGTTTACACACGTTTCTGTACTGTAGACGTCTAATAAACGTGGCCCGAGCAGCAGCAGGTGGTGGCCGTCTCGCTCTCCCTCTTTACTCTGACGTCCTACAGACTTTTTTTGCGGTTATAATTCTTTGTGATTTTATTTTTCCAGATCGTGTGAATGTGACAAACGATGTGCGGCGGAGTGATCACACGGTCCGAAGTGTGACGTTGATGTAAAACACAGTGTGATGTGCAGAAGGGAAATATTATTCCCAATTATTCATTGTTCATTCTTTTCGCTTTGGCGCTTTCACAGAGCTGTCTGGTGTCATTTGTTTCAGTTAAGCGCCGAATAGACGGTTGTCAAACGCGATTGGCTTCGCCACCAGGGCCTCAGTCCCTAAGAGCCGCTGACAGCAGAATGCAAGTTATCAGGTGGTGATTACAGCGCTCGCAGTGTGCACGGTCTTCTGATTGATTTATTTATTTTATTTCATTCAGATGGTTAGAGTCAGTGTTAGTGACAGTGTTACTGGTGCAGACAGTCAGGATAAGAGCTTATGTACCAATCGGAGTTTTTGATCAGTGACCAGAAATTATCTAATCACGTACAGTATCTGATCACATGCCGTGCGGATCTGAATGGCTTCCAATTCTCAAGGTGTTTTGATTTTAACACATGATTAAAACATTCTTTATGCACCGTTTGGTCAGACTATCATGCATTCTTTCTTGTAATATTATGATTTTTTTTCATCTACTGTACAATTAGGCCTTTTTTCTTAGAAGATTATGTATAAATTATGTTAGATTTTTTTTCACAAAATTTTACCATACATCTCTATATATTTTCTTAAAATGTATTGAATTAAAAAAATTTTTTTATTGTAAATTTTTCCTTTAAATGTTGGGCCTTTATTCTTAAAAAGTCACAGTCTAACCCTCAATATGTCCTGATTTATTATTATTTTTTTTTATATTATGACCTTTTCCTTGAAATGTTAAGACTTTATTCTTAAAAACAATATGTATATATTATACATTTTTCTTTAAAATGATTATAATTATTTAATAACTTTTTAAATATTTTTAAATATTTTTATGTCATTTTTTTATTTAAATGCTGTTAAGAATTTATTTTCTAAATATTACACCATTTTCTAATATGTTTTTTTTTCTCTCAAAATAATTAGATTTTCTTTTATTCTTTAAATCGGGTGACTACTACTGTATAATTTCAGAACATTATTCTCAAAATAATCCAATTTCATTTATTGATAAATTATGACTTTTCCCCTAAATTTAAATATATATGATGGTAACAATATTTTCTCAAATGATTAAAACTTTTTATCTTTATGTACTGTATATATTATGACTTTTTCCTTATAATAATAAAAAATAATTTTGTAAATTTGTCACTTATTATAATTTTTATTGAACTGTTAAGAGTTCTTTTCTGAATAATATTATATATATTTTCCCCTTAAAATATTTCACTGTTTAATTCCTGAAATTTCATGACCTTTTCTTTGAAATGTTGGGACATTTGTTTAAAGCAAGTTTTACTTGATGTAATATGGTTTTATTCTAAAAAATATTCTTAATCTTTTGGTGTATCAGGTATTATATTACTTTTCTCAATAAATTATGACTTTTATGTTCAAATATATTACATATAAAAACTTTTATATTTGTTTGGTATCTTTGTATAAACGGCCCTTAAACAGCCCTATAAAAAAACAATGCTTATTTAGAAAAATGGCACAGAAATTCCTAACACATAAAACATACATCTTAATTACTAAATTAATAAATCAAAGTAGAAAGGTGAACCAAGCGTGCTGCTGTACTGCTGTGACATCAGGCGTGTTCATGTCAGACTGGAAATTCCAAATTGAAACCATTTTATTTCTGAGTCAAAGTTATTTAATGGCAAAAGGCTATAATTTAGAATTTATTCATTGATGTGGAGTTTGTCAAAAATTTGAGCATTTGTTTAATTTCTTTTAATGATTTAAAGGTGATAAATACATATCAGCGAACATCCTGTTAACGAGATACAAAATGGTACTTCAATAGTTACATACCACAGTTTAAACCACAATCGCAGAATGTGTTAAAACTTTTCTTTATTAAGTTGTGATTTTTGGTTAAATTGTGCAGCCCTCGTTCTGAGTAAAACAGTTTGAACTTCCAATGTGACCAAACATGATGACAAATCGACCAAGCTAGAAATATATTTATTTTATAATGTTTTTATTTATAACCAGTAATTTTTATTTCTGTAAAGCTGCTTCGTGACAATCTCCACCGCTAATAACGCTTTACAAATAACCCTGAATGGAATTGCAGCGAAGTGAATGACATGACCCGTCTGAGATCCCTAACACCTCTGTTGTTAATCATTTTCTTTGCATTCTCTTGTTTGCAGATGACCCAAGAACAGTTCACTCATAGGAACAATGTCCAGAGCACCGAGAAACCTCACGTGTACAAAGTGGGCATCTACGGCTGGCGGAAACGTTGCCTTTACTTTTTCGTCCTCCTTCTCATGATCCTTATCCTGGTCAACCTCGCGCTCACTATCTGGATCCTCAAGGTCATGAACTTCACCATAGTGAGTATCCGTTTCACTTTGAACAGATTTTTATTTATTTATTTATTTATTTATTTATTTGTGTGTGTGTGGATTGTTCGTCTCGTTTGTGAGCGTTTGGGAAATATAATAATGGGTGCTTTCGCCGCAGGGGTTCTTCAATCACGGCTCTTTAATTACAAGCCGTGGCTGGGCAGAACGCTGCTTTCATTTGGCTCACAGTGGTCGATATGTTCCCTGTGTTCTCACACTGGGAGCTGATTTGACTTGCGTCTTTCTTTCTCACCCTGGGCGGTGTTACTGATCTTTTGAAGCTGTTGGTTCTGTGCTCTGGGTCTGTCATTAAACTGAGGATTTTGATGTTCAATATTATACGGTGTAATATTTAGGACACGGGATATAACAAATACATCAAATATATCATACAGTGCTCTTGCATCCTGTATGGTCTAGTGCGACTATTGTGTGTGCGTGTGTGTGTGTGTGTGTGTGTGATTATTTATTCATTCTAGTCAGATAATAAATTTATCACTTTTTAAAAAGAAAAAAAAAAATCTTATCCACTTTGAAACATGCCTGCATGAGGGAACGGGCTCTAATATGTTCCGATATGAAACCTGAAACCTGACAGTGCCCTTATTTCAAGGACTTAAACGCTTGGGGTGGTCTCGTATTTATGTTTCATTACTACATGTATCTTGAAATACTGCATGAAGGGTAGCAGGTGCACAGGGGATCTGTGGAGATCCAGGCTACACAATTATACAGACAGATGCAGATGAGCAGCTGCAGGGGATTTTTTAGATTTATGTCACTTAAAATTACCCACTGGCACTTCGGGCATAGGGGTGCATCTCAAGGCCGGGGACGGGATGAAATATTTAATGTCCTGACATGTCAGGACTTTATGAAATATCAGCTTGAGCAGGAACAGACATCATGAGTATTTGTGCAGAAGCAGAAGCCTGAATATATTTCCTTCCTTTCTTCCTGACCATGATGGAATACTCGCACTCGGCCTTGGAATCAACATAATGCAGCAGTTTATCATTTCGGTATCTCGACATAGAAACTTGGCAGTGTGCACTTCCTATTCACGTTTGATTCAGGGGTTGAAGATTTCCTTTTTCTATATAAATAAATTGCATATAGCTTAGACAATCATGAGCTCATAAGATTAGATTGGTTGCTTCTGCTTCAGGTGAAGGTCTAGCGAGATAGTAGGATGACTTCTCTGTCTCTGTCTGCTTGCTAACTTGCTCACTGTATATCACTGATGCCAATCGCAATTTTAAGCACAAAACCTGATGTTGGTCTCATTTGGCTTCGCCCCATTTTTGGGGCATCACCATAATGGATCACTGGATCTGAATATTTGATTTGGCACAGGTTTTACACCAGGTGGATCTGCATGGAACAATTTAATCAGGCTTAGGACCAGAATTAGGGGTGCCCTCTCTTTTGCAACAACTCCGTCACTAGGATTGGTTCTTCAACCGGGAAATCAAACCTGGGCCACGTCTTAAACAGCACCTTAAACAGCATCCACATACTACTTGATTATTTGCGACACTGACCATATAAACGGGTCACTTCTTTAATAATCACTAGGACTATAGACAAGTCCATCTTTGTCAGGTCCAAGACAAAGGCCTGTTCACGACCACATCAAGAAAGGGCCCAAAAACTAAAAACTAAAAACGAGATTGCTTTTTCTTTAACTAGACAGCTTTGAGAAGGTTTCATTTGTGCATTGTCTAGATAGGGAGACAAAGAAAGAAAAAGGAAACACAATCATCATTTTTTACTTTCTCTCTTAGTCGAGGCCATATTTAATGAGGACAATTCCCATCACCCGAGACAATCCAAGTCAATACAGAAATCAGCTCGAGACTAGACACAAGTCCTATAGTTGTACTTTATACTAAAGTCTAACAAACATTTTGAGACAACTTTAACACATTCTGGGGTCATCTTGCACCATCCAGCCCCAAGTGCATAAAAAATTTTTTTTAAGTGGTGATATACAGTAGCACATGAGCTGACACCATATATCAGGGATCATGACCTGAGTCCAGAAGTGAACCATCATGCGGTTTCAGTGGCGCGTTTCAGCATTCAGGACTTCAGCTTTCTAATCATTAAGCACCTCGGCTCCTGTAGCAGGTCCTCTGTTGCGGTTTATCCGATGACATTGTATTGCACTGATGTAAATGATTTAGCTGAAGGAAGCTCATCAAACCAGAGACTAGCTAAAACGGCTAGGGGTGTTAGATCAGAACGAGGAGAAGTTTTTTTTCTTGCAGATTTTGATGTTTTATGGTCTGAATAGAGAACATGATATGTTGAGATCATGGACAAGGAAGTAAAAAGCTGAGGCGTCTCTGATGCTAGTTACAGACAGTTGTTAACCTGAAACGCAACAAAACATCCCATTACTTTGTAGGTTGCCTTATTTATAGCAAGAAAGTTTTTTTCCCTTATTGCTTATGAATTTTACTTGAATACTGTATATATATTAAGCTATATACTGTAGCAAGTCAGAAAGCTAGTAATAAAAAAAATGTCACCTTCTACTGTGTTTAAAGTAAGTGCCATGGGGGTTTCTCTTCTACATTTCCTCAGAGCCAAGGCTTTCCAGGATAAACTATTAGGCGTTCATATTGGTTTCCGTCGATTCTGGCAGCTCTATTTATATCAGTAAGGGAACTGTTAACTTGTGCTGTCTGCTCTGGTCGCAGTGCTTCCACCTCGATGCCATCACAAGCCATTATGGAAATTCATGTCACTGGAATCGCACTACCAGCATGTCACGAGGACGAACTCAGCACTCAGACACGCGCGCAGTATAGACGGCTTCTTCATTCGTTCATCGTCACTTTATCAGGGTCGCGGTGGAGCCCCAGCCGATACCGGGAATAGTCGGTGCGAGCGAGCCAGGAGAATTGATTCCAGGTGGAATGCCAGTCCATCACATGGTTCGATCCATACACATTCACATCAAGGGGCAATTTAAAACCATGTGAAACTCAGCTCAGGACCCTGGAGCAATGTGGCGACAAAAAAACACGCAGAGCTTACAGTAGAACATTTAAATCATGGCAACAGAGCGGGAAGTGTCAGGCTGGTGTATGGGAGGCTGAAGGCTGTTGTGTGAGGTGCGTAAATTTTCTCCAAAGGTGCACTGTCGAGGGCTTTGAAACCCAAACTTTCAGACACTTTATTGGCAAAGAGGATGGTTCAGGGAATCACAGTACACTAAAGTACTCCAGTAGTCTGTGCTTAATAGCCCAAAAGGGACACATTGGTGCTTGGAATGTCTAGAAGTAGGCTTAATAATCTTCGGTTTCATCATAATGATAAATATTTGATATATTTTCTTGTATTCTAGATGTTTACAGATCAGTTTTTATTGCCGAGGATGTGCAAACAGTGTAAAAATCCAATAAACATCTTGTCCTCATCAACTACAAGTTATTCTTTCAGATAATCCTGTCTGCTCCTGCACTTATTTCCCTTCAATATTTTATAATGAACTAAATAGGACCAATTACTCAAAACGTAAACACAAAAGCGTTATAAAACACCATTAAGGATGTTAATGGTTTCAAACCGAACAAGAAACAGATCAATCGATGTTAAGTGCAGTATTTAATCTTATATGCCTTTATACACTTGATGTGACTATCCAATCAGCCAATCATGCAGAACAAGGCAACAGGCGATGCATGAAAATGATCCAGATGCAGCTCAAGAGGTTAAATGTAACTTTGGCTTGGTAGGGTGCTTAGATATTTCAGAAACTGGAATTTTCTGGCCTGACAGTCTCTATAAAGAATTGTTTGAAAAACAAAAAAACTATAAATTTTTGGTATACACCCTTATCCAGAGCGACTTACAGTTGATCTTATTACACATATGAGCAATTGGGCGTTAAGTGCCTTGCTCAAGGGACCGAACTTGAGACCTTCCGATCAGCAGTCCAACACCTTCACCACTGAGCGACCCCTGGCCGATGTTTTGTAATATAGTACATTGACATATTGTATAGTAATGGCAAGGCAGAAATTACGTTTTGATGGGAGAGGTCACAGTTGTTTGACCTGACAGTAATGGTATTTCAAATATCCACTCTTTACAACCGTGGTGAGCAGAAAAACATCTCAAAATGGCAAAACCTAAGGCAGATAACCCGAATTAGTTAAAGATAGGTACAACATTACTTAGTCTTCGGGTGTTCTGGGGCCGCATCTTTCGTAGGTCACATTTGAAGGCAGATTATGTCATATAATTTGTGAACCTATCCCAAGATTGTTTGCAAGCCCAGGAAGAGACGGGAAGTGACAAGGATATTAAAAATAAATATAGTATAAAAGTTTAATGGTGGCATGGTGGTGTAGTGGTTAGCACTGTCGCCTTGCACCTCCAGGGTCAGGGTTCGATTCCTGTCCAGGTTCGATTCCTGTCTCTGTGTGCATGGAGTTTGCATGTTCTCTCCCCATGCTTGGTGGGTTTCCTCCAGGTACTCCGGTTTCCTCCCACAGTCCAAAGATATGCAGGTTAGGCTAATTGGCGTTCCCAAATTGCCCGTAGTGTGTGAATGAGTGTGTGAGTGTGTGTGTCCTGTGATGGATTGGCACCTCGTCCAGGGTGTACCCTGCCTCGTGCCCTAAGCCTCCTGGGATAGGCTCCAGGTCTGAATACAGGATAAAGTGGTATAGAAGATGAGTGAGTGAGTGAGTGATAAAAGTTTAATATATAGAGACTTTGGCATAGTGGCGAGGCATGTGACCTCTCTTCTACAGGGTCCAGGGTTTGATTCCCGCCTAGGATCTGTGTGTGAGTGTGAGTTTGCCTGTTTTCCTTTTGCTTGGTGGGTTTCCTCCTACAGACAAAAGACATGCAGATTAGGCTAACTGGTGTTCCCAAATTGCCCGTAGAGAGTGAATGAGTGTGTGAGTGTGTGTTCATGTGTGCCCTGTGATGGATTGGCACACCTCTCGCGGCTCACCTGTGGTACCTTCACAGCCCATGCTCTTGTTCACACCGACTTAAAAGTTTAATAAACATTATTTATTTTTCCGATTTCGTTCATTCCCCGTCCTGCTCTGCTAATAATATTAGTTAGACAGAGTGTTTCATTGTCAAACGTTGTGTGTTATTTGTTTGTGTATTTCGATGGTTGAGAGATTGAGTTATTGGAGTGGATTATGTCAGTATCGAGTACCGAACGTCTCCTGATGCGGTGAAACCAAACACACTGATTAGATCAACTCAAGCACGATGTTCCAAAGACTGCTTTAAATTAAGATTCCCAATCCAGTCCTGAATGACATCATAAAAACACCCTCATTACATTCAGATTTATTAATGCTTACTGAATGCCACGTTATTAAATACTGCACTCATTTCCAGTCTGCTGATCCTGCTTTCATTAAACTGAAACATCCCTGTGCTGTGAGTGTTTTCATCCCAAAGCAATCCTCTAATCTGCTGCATTGTTGTATTGAGAAAAGTTAATGGTCAGGTTTATTATTTATAAATCAAATTAAAGGTGATGTTTGTGCCGCTTAAAAGTGTTTCTACAATATTTTTGTACTCAAAACAACGTGTGCGGTGAAAGGAAAATCATCAACGACGCTCTGGTGTGATGTGGTCCGGCATGAAGCACAGTTACTATTAATTAATCTGAAATTTATTCAAATAGGCATGTTTTTAAGCATCTACAAATATTAGTTCGACCCTTCTTTCTTTTTCCCCCTCTTTTTTACTGGTAATAATATTTTTTAAGAGAACAGAAAATAAATGTTAAAAATCTTCTCATAGAAAAATGGAATGCACAATATTTCCGATTATACGGATTCAGAGATTTACAATAAATTTGTTTCAGATAACAGTTAACAAATAGTTACTATAAGGAATGACAAAACCTGTAATTTGAAAAAACTGAAAATGAATCACGTTATTATTAATATCATCATTGTTTTAATAATAATAATAATAATAATAATAATAAAAAACATGTGATTAAAAAAAACAGAAAATTAATCAACACCTTCTGACCAAGAACTGAACAGTGTTGTGAAGTAATGTAAAAAAAATAAATAAATAAATAAATAAAAAGATTTGTTATTTTCCCATGTAATAAACTGCACTAGATTTAATTTTAAATGTTTAACAAATTTTTTAAGAAAGTGTCTAACAGAAAAAAGGTCTCAGAGCTCGTGTGTGTGTGTGTGTGTGTGTGTGTGTGTGTGTGTGTGTGTCTAAAATACACCTCAGATAATGCATATTTCTTTCACACCTCAAACTCTCTTTATTTCACTCCTCTTCTGAACATACCATTTTAATGTCTATGTAAATGAGCTCCTGCTGAGCCACACCCACCAGAGAACAACAGAGCTGATCAACAAGCCAGAGGAGGGGCTCGTCCTATATGAGGTCTTATCAGTCAGAAAAATCTAATTGGCTTGTTTAAGCTCCAGGCAATACAAAAAAACAAACGGGGGAGTTTTTGTTTGAACATGCACCTGCCTGAATGTCTAAAAATGACTACAAAGTGAATTTTTGTATAATAGGTCGACTTTAATGCATAATCATGCACCATATAATGACCATAAACTAAATCCATCATCCTGCCCTTAGGAGAGGAAAGAAGGCAGCGCTGTTCTGAAAGCGTTTGCATTTATATCACAGGACCAGAGCAGCCTACGATTTGTTTTATCTGTATGCAATTATTTCACAGTTGTGTTTTAACCTGTAGTTTTTTTTTTTTCAAGAAGTTACAAAGTCTGCCAGACACAAAAAAAAGAAAATAAAAAGTATTTGATAGGTAAAAAAAAAAGTGCAGTAATGGTAGGAGAAGGAAACAGGACAGGAATGACTGGGACAGACGGCAAATTCGCTCTCCTGTGTCAGAATCCAGTATGCAGCGAATCGGTGAAAGAGTGTGTAGTCCAACTTGGGGAAGCTGTAGTGGAGATATGATGACAACCACTCGAAACTCCGCAACAGCAAAGTGCCACTCACTTCATCACACACCTCGGTAAAGCAGGCTGCTGGGAATAGAGCAAAAAAAAATATTTTATTTTTTTTTGTCATATAGTTTCACCAGATAAACTATTTTTGGAAGAACATGTGCTGATGGTGGTTCCTCCACTGACTCAGTCACACCAGCAGGTTTATACATCGTGTTTTACTCGGGAGAAGCCATGCTTTTTTTTTTCCACATTTCGACAATTATGGTCATTTAAAGCACAGAACATTCTGACACACCACACACACACCAACTTCAACAACTACTGTAAGCAGTAATCAAACATTCACAAGAGTCAGATGTTCTGTCAGATCACCGTCCTAATGGTTATAAAAGGAAAACAAAACTTTTATAGAGTTTAACTAGCATGAGAAATGTATTACTTATACTGTAGCTATACACGTTCACTCGTCAACTCGAGGTTATTGATCAGTGGGTTTTGGATTGAAGAAAAGAAAAGAATGTTTTTATATTTTTAGGAAGGGGGTTTTGGAAAAATTTACACAGTTTCTGACATTAACCTCAACGTTTCTGTCAGTTCAAATACCAAAGCATGAATGATCAGATTATCTTCATACAGGAGAAAGGAATAACCAATACCTTATAGTGTGTTTTTATATTTTTATATAGGGTTAAATTGTAACAATATAGACTTTTAAGCGTAAACAGTACAAATCAACATTATATACACTGTATATATGTGTGTGTATATATATATATATATA
>JAQMYJ010000011.1:1329154-1343804 GCA_030014305.1 Clarias laeviceps | reverse complement strand
ATAGACCCTTCATTTCTTTGTAAGTGGGCAAACTTAGAAAATCTGTAGGGGATCAAATACTTATTTCCCCACTGTATTTATACACATACATTGTTAGGTTAAGCTTTTGTTATATAGCCACATATTACTGCATAGTGAAATTCTTTATTCTTCGCATATCCCAGCTTTGTTAGGAGGCTGAGGCCAGAGTGCAGATTTAGCCATAATACAGTACATAACCCTTGGTCAAGGGCCCAACACTGGCAACCTGGTGGAGCTGGGGGCTGCGCCATTGACCTTCTGATCAGTAACACAGAGTCTTAACACGCTGGGCCACCACCATTACTATATACATAAAAGTGCCATTTAATCTCCCCAAACTTTTAATAAATACTATATTGCCAAAAGTATTCTCTCGCCTGCCTTGACATGCATACAGTATGAATTTGAATTCTTAATTCATAGGGTTTAATATGGTGTTAGCCCCACCCCCTGTGCAGCTATAACAGCTTAAACTCTTCTGGGAAGGCTTCCACCAGGTTTAGGAATGTGTTTATGGTAATTTTTGACCATTCTTCCAGAAGTCGAGAAGGCTCACAGTCTCTGCTCTAATTCATCCCAAAGGTTGAGGTCAGGACTTCGTGCAAGTTCTACCACATCAAGTTCTACCACACCAAACTCGCTCATCCATGTCATTATGGACCTTCCTTTGTGCACTGGTACGCAGTCATGTTGGAACAGAAAGGGTCCGTCCCCAAACTGTTCCCACAAAGCTGGGAGCATGAAATTATCCAAAATGTCTTCGTATGCTGAAGCATTAAGAGTTCCTTTCACTGGAACTGAGGGGCCGAGCCTAACTCCTGAAAAATAACCCCACATCACATAATCCCTCCTCCACCAAACTTTACACTTGGCACAACGCAGTCAGACAAGTACCGTTCTCCTGGCAACCGCTGACCCCACTCTGTGATTTTATGTGGCCTAACACTTCGTGGCTGAGTTGCTATCATTCCCAATTGCTTCCACTTTGTTATAATGCCACTAACAGTTGACTGTGGGATATTTAGAAGCGAGGAAGTTTCACGACTGGATTTATTGCACAGGTGGTGTCCTATCAAAGTACCACACTGGAATTCCCTGAGCTCCTGAGAGCAACCCAAAATGTTTGTAGAAGTGGTCTGCATGCCTAGGTGCTTGGTTTTATGTGACCATGTAAATGATTGGAACATCTGAATTCAATGTTTTGAATGGGTGAGTGAATACTTTAGACAATATATACTTTCGACAACAAACAAATTATATACCAGTAAACTGGTGACAAAATCATGGGCAACCAAGGTTCACTCATTCCAGTGGGGACCAAAGTCCAGTGTGTCTGGTCTTAAAAAAGTCAATGCTGGCTGCAATAGAAAGGCACCAGAACACCCAGTGCACCACAGCCCAGTGCACACTGGGCCCAGCAGGCACACAGGGCCCAGCAGGCACACAGCCAACAGCTGCCAACCCGACCTAAAAACTCCCTAGATCCCCCTCCAATCGAGCTCCGCCTTGGGATATACCAGACAAATATGTCAGAATCATTGGTGGCATAACCCTTAACCCACAGCAACCAAAAGACCCACTGCCAACATCCTAGTGCCAGACACCACAGCAGCCCCCTGAGGGGCCAGAGCTGCCCCAGAGGCACAAGGGGAACTTAAATCAAAGGGTTTGCACCAATCAGTCATAACAGTATAGATACTATATAAATAAAGGCAAAACGGTGGCTTAGTGATTAGCACTAAGCACTAAGGTGTGGTCTTCTTCTTATAATTACTTCATTTATTTATATACTTTGAATTGATTTACTCATTGACTTTTTTTTATCTTATTCATTTCTTTATTTCCCTACTTGCTGCACTTAAATTATACATTATAAACATACTGCTTTATAAAATGTCTGCTATTTAACCTCTAATCCAAAACTCACAGTCCACAGTCAAACACAGTCTCCAAAACTACGGACTCCACAGACTCTCTAGCAAAACCCATATTAATAAAAGCTCAGGCTTTGAACTCTTTTTCTTCTAAGAAAAAAAAAGACATCTACTAATTTTAATAACTCGCTCATCAAAGTCCATTAAAAGTCAGTGAGATTAAATGGCACTTCTATTAAAATATTCATTAAAGCTCAGCTTTAATCTAAATGCAGAAGATCGAAATGAAGTTGGTAATACCTGGATGGAGCATAGAGACTGGACTCTATTAGGATTAGAGCGTGAACGTGATGAATTTAGCATAAGCGGAGACGTCAAGCTGTCAGCAAAGGAATATGAAATGTATTGTACTCTGAGAGCGCGTGTCAGCAAAAACAAGGGGGGAAGTTGGAAAATGTTCAGGGAAGTTGATAGATATATAAATTCACAGGGTATTTAATATTTATGAGTTAGTAAATGTAAGATGTTCGAGGAGAATGTGCGGACTTTCTTAGCTCTGCATTTTAGTGACACACTGGACATTATGGGTAGTTCTATCCTATCTTGTGCAGTATATATACACAAAATAAATGCTTTATCCTGGTGGATCCAGAGCTTGTCTCATCCCTCAGACCCGACATTCACATGGTAATTCACTTTCTTGGGGGGAAACAATCATCATCATCATCAGTCCACTTTCCAGAATGTTTTTGGGCAGTTTGAGGAAACTGGAAAACCAGGAGGAAATCCACATGCACATGGATCTCTTTATGGTACCTAAATATGTGCTCTGTATAAAGATATGTATGAATGAAAAGTAAAAACTAGAAAATGTTATAACCCTGTCATGAAAGTCATAATTAAAAGTCATTGATAACACTCCAGATGCAGTGGACATGAACGTGAGCTAATATTAGCTCTTTATGCTCTTAGAGGAGACAAGGTGTGTGTGTGTGTGTGTGTGGGCAGATGGTGGGTTATGAGCGTTAGGAGCGTCTGTCCTTCAGAGGTGCAGTCGTGAAGTCATGCAGCTTGTCTCCGAGTCTGTCACTCAGTGTTTATAAGATCACTCACTGACCTGAGAATGAACAGAATAAGAGACGGAGTGAATTGTCACTCGTCTCTGGTGAACTTTCATCCGAGCAAACAAATGTTCTGGATGAGATTATTAATTGCATATCATAATAATCATAATCAAACATCAAACATCCTCCCACAGATGCTTTAAAACCTGGCAGTAGACTTTTACTATGCTATTGACGGTTTGGCCCCTGGGGACGAATTCTCGATGCACAATGTTGCGAATGTCAAAAAGGATGATGTCGGCAGCCTGGGGACGAACTCTGCAGCAACACAGTGCATGTTCAAATCATTCGTAAGGATCCCTTGGACTGTTCCGACGATGGCAGCTATGTTGTGGATTGTTCTCTCCGATAATCATCATGCACAAGGGTTTTCGGGTGTTGAGCTCATCTTCCTGATCTCTCATCATATTCCGGTGATGTTCTTCCGCCCTTGAAGCGCACATGCCACTCAACACACTTCACATGACTCATGGGAGCATCGCCTTAAACTTGCAGAATCATCTCAAACATCTCTTTGGCAGATTTGTCCAGTTTGATGCAGAATTTCACATGAAATAGCAGAAGCGGTAACGCGGATGGTCAGAATAGCACCAGTGGCACAGCTCCTGATGTACACAGACCGACGATGTCTTTTGGCACACTGACTTATGAAGGTCGATGCTCCGGTGTGTCCTTGTGCTGCCATCTGTTAGAGTGTTACAATACTAGCGTTTTATTCCGCTATTCACTTAAGGAAGAGTCTCCAGTGTCAGTAGATAATGCGGTCACAATGACATTAAAAAGAGAGGTGAAAGACAGGAAGAATAACTTTGATAACATGTTAGATATAGGCAGCAATGTGCCTTAGTGGTTAGCACTGTTTCCATGCACCTCCAGGGTCTGGGTTTTGCATGTTCTCCCCATCCTTGGTGGGGTTACTCCAGTTCCCTCCCACAGTCCAAAAACATGTAGATTAGGATAATTGGCGTTCCCAAATTGCCCATAATGTATGAATGCGTGTGTGAAAGTTGACTGGAGGACCTACAATGGTTGTAAAGATTGAAATAAATACAGTGGTCACCATTGGCCTCTATTGGACTTCAGTGGTTTCTAGATAAATATATATATTATATAAAAAATCTTTACACTCTGGTACTGTGTTAATATTGTATCGGGTGCTCCCTGGTGATTCCCATCCCTAGCAAACGGCTTGTTTTACGGACATTCCCTAACATTAAAATCAGTGAAAAAGCATGATGTATTGTTTATAAATTAATTTAAAAAGGCAATCCCTGGCAAACCGCTGTTTCATAAGAGGATTAACACGCGTCTAGCTGTGCTGTAATAGTAAAATAATTCAATCCAGTGTGGTAATGATATCACGCCACCACTACGGCATGATTTATTCCTCTAACAGAACACCTTGTCACGTTTTATCAATCCATCCATTCATCCATTATCTGTAGCGTTATATCCTGTGTAGGGTCACGGGGGACATGGAGCCAATCCCAGGGCGCTCAGAGCACAGGCACATACACACTGCAGGCAATCAGAGAGACTGCAGGTCTTTAGACTGTGGGAGGAGAACAGATTACCCGGGAGGAAACCCACTATGCACTGGGAGAACATGCACACTTTATGCACATAAACAGGACCGGAGGCGAGATTCGAATCACCAACCTTGGCAGTGCAAGGTTGTTCTATATATATATATATATATATATATTAGTTATTCTATACTTAACTCAAAGCCAGGTGGGTTCTACCGCTCTTCATAACTGTTCCCAGAGCAAACACCACCACTGAGTGTAGTTTTACTCCCCACAGTCTCCAAAGACAACCACCTTTGCCAATCGCACCGGGCTCATACGCTGGATTAGTTTTCTGTCTCCTGATTGGCCGAGTTCATCCTTCACCCTTCCTTCTCCTAGTTTATTTTGCTGTTGCTACCAGCAGCATCAGTATTTCTCCCTCTCTCTCTCTCTCTCTCTCTCTCTCTCTCTGTGTACAAGTCATAAATAGCTGAGAGCGGTGGGTAATTTCAGCTCTGTCAGGACAGACATCTGCACAATCTTATAGACCTCGCGCAACAGGAAATATGCTTCATCCCGCTGTATTAAAACAGCAATTTGTACGTGTACAGAGAAGATTTAAACGCTTTATTTTTTGGCAATAATTACCCGAATCAGTAAAGAGAAAAATCAGGGAAGTTATTCAAGATGCTGGACGGTTTGGACGGTTTGGACTGAAATATGTCTATCTGAGTAAACATGAACAGTAGGTCTTTGGTCAATGGCTAATATTTATGCGCTTTCTTTTTTTTTCTTCAAAATACTTCTATTCATACACTCTGTATGAAAAATGGGGGAAAATAGTACATTAAATGCATTTCATCAACATTACCATTCTCTACTAATAGATACTAATACTAATCTCTTCATTGTTTAAAGTGTATGTACAGGTTCTACCACGGTCGTAAAAATGAGAATAAATACAATAGTAATCACCATTGGACTCCACGGCCCGAGTTGAACTACAGATGTTCCTGGAGGGAGGGATGGATGGAGAACTGTGGCCGATTTACAGTAAATAGCAATGTGGTGAATGAGGGTATGGGTCCATATGTACAGGGCTGAGAGTGATTAACGTACAGATGGTGCAGTAGGTAATAAAGATATGGTACTGTATATAGTTCTACACAGTATAACTGTACAAATATGGTGCAGTGGATAAGATACATCAAGAAGACAACATGCTCAAATAACATGAAATACATACAGTATGTGAATGTCTGTATGATACAGTATATACAGAATATTATAATATGTATAATAAGACCAAAGAAATTTAGTCCAGTTGTTTGCCATTTAGTCTCTCTCTCACTCTCACCATTAAATTAAATTTGCAAATACTGTAAGTAAAGAAGCACGTTGAAGTGAACTAGCTTCTGGTAAATTTGATAGCTAGTTAGAATTTGCTGTGAATGCTTAAAAAAAATCTTGTGATTGATTTATTAAACATCAGCTAACCATAGAGTCAAATTTTATGCTTGTTACCTTTGGGAGAATATTTTAATAAAGAGAAATCAGTAAAGAAATTTCCCTTTCATTCAAGTTTATGGATTAAAAATGCTACATGTAATTAAAAAAAAAAGAAGAAATTTTTTTGTGGTAATCAAAAATGCAAACCAAAGAATCAAAGCATTCTTAAAAAAAGTTTAAGTTTTTTGTTCAAGTGTTTCAAGTTAATTATGTTATTTGTACATCCCAACAAGCTTTAATAAAGAACCCTAAAGAGGACGCTCATTAAATTGACATAACCCTTTCCTGTATAAATAATTTCTACACATGTTTTATAACGTAAAATGGCATGGTCAGAATTTTTAAATTGTTTAACTGTTAACTGTTAAACTGTTTAAATATTAAAAATTGAAAAATAATGGCTTTCCCTTGAATGATAAAAGGCTTAAAACTGTAGGCCTGAAATACTCTAAAAAAACAACAACAAAAAGTGTAGGATTCAGGTTTCAAATATTTACTGAATACAAACAAACAAAAAAAATCTTAAATTCAAAATTTATACAGTTTGTGTCTGTTCCACGATGCACAGAGGTAAAGAAAAAAATCAGCTGAAAAACGTATAAATATTTATATATAAGATAAGTTATAGGTTAGAGATCCAGACATTTATATTTCGCTGGTTAGGGCTTTGTGTGTGTGTGTGTGTGTGTGTGTGTGTGTTTCCGTGGGGGCCTTTTTGTAATGTGATGCAAACACCTGGTGAAAGCAGCTGGAAACTCAAACGGCTCTCGTTTATTCTTAAGTGTCCAGATGTAGGAGTTTTATCACAGAGATGACGGACAAACTAGTCTCGCTCTTGCTAAATAAACAAAATGAACAATCTAACTACTGTATATATCATAAGGAGCGAGAACTTTATAATCATACTAAACACCTTTAAGATTGCACTAGTATAGCCGCTTTTAAAGAAAACAGCTTCAGATGAACAACCTCCGGCTGCTGTGTGTAATTTTAGAGATTATATTTAGCGTGACTCTCGATCATTTGGTCTTGACTTATTTAAGCTTTTTTTTGTTTTTTTTTGGTTGGTTTGTTTGTTTTCAGGTCAGGGAGTTTACTGTTAAATGACCAGAGATTTAGATTTGATGCAAATAAGGCATCGCTGTTTCTTCATCTCGGTTCCACTTTGGGTTCTGTCAATCACAATATTTTGCTACTGACTTGGAAATTACACAGGTCTCTGGGGTCTGTCGCTCTGATCTAAAAATGGTTCCAATCATAGGTACAGAAAGACAGATTTGTATTATTTTATCTTATCTTTTATTCATTGAAAGGTATAGAAATTATTTTGAGAATTCCACAAGGATCCGCTGTAGGGCCGTTTCTTTTTTTATTATTATTTCCCTCTATTTTCCTCTTTTTCTAGAAAAAGCACTGAATTCAACCTTCAGGTGTGTCTCTAAAGGCTCCCTAGACAAACAAACATACAAACTATCAAATAAATAAATAAATAGATATATATATTTCCCTCCCCTTGTGTCTGGATACACCTCTGCTCACCTTCATAACAGCATCAGACCTGACAGGTAAGGATGTCATGAGTGTCTTCCACAAGCGCTGTGCGAGTCTCTCTGTGTCTGTTTCGATGTTTCGGCTGCTCTTTTTCACAAGATTGGGGCCTGAGGATTTTGCAGGCCGATCGAGGTGTCATCGTGTTCCATCATGCATGTCGAACAAGATTTGTCCTTATGGCACTCTACAGAATGTGACAGAGCCGGTGTCCTGCAGTTCCCAAGGGGAAAATAATAATAAAGGAATTAAAAAATACCTGAAGGAATAATACTTGAAAGCAGCCTTGAATCTTTTAGGTGAAATATGTAAATGTTAACAATAATATCTCAAATTATTTGATGTATTTTAGATGTATTTCATATTTAATATTGTGTAAAGTAATGATCTTAGGTCAGGGGTGTTAACTCCCTCGATGTTTAAACTCACTCAGATAAAAAGAATATAAAAGACCTGAGTGGTTTCTGTGTCAGAGCCTCGGCTTATTGGGATTGGTTCTGTTTTTCATGTAGGTCTATACATTCCCAGCACGTAAATGGACTGACCTCACCCCTGAATGTGTGAAAGACTGGTACCATCTGGGTACCTCGAACCCTTATCTTTTAAATATTGTAAGATTCATAAAGCCAGCTTAAAGAAGACATGGTGTGTTAAGTTAAAGTTGGAGTGTAAGACTTTGAGCTTCCTGAACTCAACCCCACTCAACCATCAACTTTGGCATTTACAGTGATTGGCAGATACCTTTATCCAGAGCGAATGACATACAAGTTTTTTATCTCATTATATATCTGAGCACTTATGATCTTTGCTCAAGGCCCCAAAGGAGGCAACTTGGCGGTGGTGTGGCTTGGGACCTTCTGGACAATAGTCCAATGCCATAACCACCAAGCAACCCCTTCCCAATGGGATAAACTGAGATGGGATGAACTAGAGCCTCCTTGACATCCCAACATCAGCGCCTGATCTCACTCATGCTCTTGTAAAGTGTGTGAGTGAACACAGATCCCCACAGCCACGCTCCAACATCTAGTGGACAGCCTTCCCAAAAATCTAAAATGCTTGCCCACGTCACACAAAGCAGTTTAATACTTCTAGATCACGTAATGATTCTCATTAATTCAACTCATCAACTATACCGATTTATCCTGTATACAGGGTCGCAGGGGGCCTGGAGCCTATTCCATGAGGCGGGGTACACCCTGAATAGCCAACACACACACACACACACACACACACACACACACACGCTCATTCATACACTACAGGCAATTTTGGTACACCAATTAATCTCATCTGCATGTCTTTGGACTATGGGAGGAAACCAGAGCACCCGGGGGAAACCCACCAAGCACGGGGAGAACATGCAGACTCCAGGCACACAGAGACCCGAGGCAGGAATCGAACCTGAACCCTGGAGGTGCAGTGCGACAGTGGTAACCACTACGCCATGGTGCCGCCCTCGCAATGATTCTAATTCCGGAAATCCATTCAGCATCCTCTGGAGCTCAGCATGTGTATTTGAAACATTTATTATTCCTATTTTAATTCACACACCTACTTCATCTCCTCCATCTCCTTCTCTGTACTGGTCCTGTCTCTCTACATCCTACCGATGGTGGATCCGTATGACGGATCGTCTAACAGCGACTCCACAGAGCGAACATGAAGTGTTGAGCAGCACAGAGGCAATTCCGCTGATAGCTATCAGTGTGTGTCAACACAGCTAGCATGCTGGCTATCACCTGCGGGTTCAGGTGAGATCGACTCCCCGTGTTCTGTCAGCCTTGTTTATTTCCGTCTGAGGGGCTCGAGACTCCTCTCCTCTCCTCCAGAAGGCTTGTTACTCCACAGCGGGATGAAGGGGAACCAGAGCGCATGGATTCTGTGATTATGTTTTTAAAGCAATTATCCCTAGATTGTTAGATGAAACGCTGTGAAATCCGACTAATCCCTGTAATGCCAGATCATTTATATTCAACTGTACAATCTGGGAAAAATTAAGAAACCGAAAACGTTTAGGTTTTAAAAAAGAAACTTCTCCGGTGTTGTAATTCCTTCTCTCTTACACGCTGGCGTAACCCGTACAGGGGCGACGTATAGCAGCAGAGTTAAACGCTTTGCTGTGGCTCTGCATTATTTTAATGGAGCCGCCTCCCTTTACAAATAGTTTACAAGAAGGTGCTAATTAATTTGCAATCCCCGCCTAAATTTGAGTGCTGCCTCATAATCTTTTTATTTTTTGCGTAGTGAATTTATGTTGCTGGAAACATCAACAGCACCTCTGAGAGGAAGATCTGGGCCTTTTATTTATCAAACCATGGCCTACACTGCTTAATGAGCTTATTAAAAATATATATTACTACACTTTTACACTCCGCAAGTGCCAACATCTTAAATACGGGTAAACTTAAACTAATATTTATTATAATGAGATCATTATACAGTAGATCAAGTAATATGAATGATTCAGCATTTTAATCTTAAATTATTTAAAAGTAAACTATTTTGAAGTCCCCCACATATCCAAAACAAGTTATCAAATTTATTTAAAGTACTTAAAAAAACAACAAAAGTTAGCCAAAGTCCTGTATAACATTAAAGCAATAACAAAAAATAAATCAATAAAAGAGTGCATAAAAAAGTCAATCATAAAAAAAAACTAAAAAATATGTTAGAAGTAAAATAAATAATGATTTAAAAAAAAGAATACAAGAAATAAAACTTCATCATAAATATTTCAAAATGTTTCTAATTTAAATAAATAAATATTTAGAAACCAAGAATATTTAAAAATTATCTGTATATAATAATATATTTTCTTTATTATAACAGGAAATTTAAAATAAAGCAGTACTGGCTATAAAGATCTTTCGCCTGTGACATCCTGATGCCTGTCCTCCACGGTCCTGCTCACTTCTGAATACAAAAGGGACATTACTTACCAGATACCAGTGCTTGAAACCCACAAACAACAAAACCAGTCACAGCAGCACTTTCAACAAGAACACACATCTGATAATGTTACGTCGTCTTAAACAACAAAATGTTTCTAATTTAATTTATCGGAATTTTCACTCAAATACTTTTTTTCAAATAAATCCATTAAGTATTAAACAAACTTAAAAAAAAAATACTGCAAAAAATTGCAACAAACCTAGATTCAAAAATCTATTTATAGTCAAACTCATTTAGCTTTCAATTTATTATAGAATTACAGTAAAGCAAATGTAACAAATTAATTTCTAGTTTTTTTATTTATTTATTTTTATTGGCTGATGAGTTAGCAAAAGTAGGTGTTACAGCAGACTAGTTTGAAATGCATACAAACAACAAAAAAAGAAAACCCAGTATGTAATACATGATTAAAAGAATCTTGTAAAAGGAAATACTAAGTAAAAAAATCTGACTATATTTTAAATATTTCTACTTGCGAAGATGATGTGTGCAGTGTTACAGTTTTCAGCGTGATTACTATTTCAAAAGAATGACATTTAAGTTTTATCTCAGTAACCTTTACCTTGATTCATGTACTAGCTGAACTACCTGTCGATTAAAGAGTTTGTAGAAATAGTGAAAAGGTTCAAGCAAGAATAATCTCATGAGCTTTAATGTAGTCAGTGATATTATTATTTCAGGTTGAAGCCCACGTACATGTCTGTCTGTCTAATGAACTAAACCCAGTAAAAAAATATTCTAATTAATATCTATTAGTGCAGGTGTGTGTTTACATTGAGCAAGTAGCTTATTTTAAAGTAGATTATTAAATCCGCCACATAACTGTTCATAACATCACTTTTACTCAACATTTAGATTTCACTTATGGTGCAGGTTAAACGTCAGGCAGATATTTAAGTACTGCAAAAGATTCATTAAATTCTGTCCCACGGACAATTTAAGACTCGCCCACAGTACAGTGTCAAAACTTGCATCTTATAATTTGCACATAACTTCGGGTTATGGCGCATGGGTGGCACCACAGACACACTGACACGAGGCGGGTTCTTAGGGGGAAAGGGGAATTTTATTTAGAAATAAAATAAGGAGAAGGAAAGGGTTTAAGGAGGGAGGACAGAAGGAAAGGGAAGGGAAATAGAGAAAGTGCGCATAAGCAGGTTTGGAGGAAGTAGCCAGCTGGCATGCGGGTACAAGGCTGGCGAGTGATGACGGCGGGCAGAATGTCTGGCGGAGTGGGCCCATGTGGGCAGTGGCTCCTGCATGCTCCCGAAGCATCTTCTCCCGCCGACTTCGCCAACCGGCCGCTCCCAGCTCTCCCTAGGGCACAGTCTTTTCACGTCTATCCTTTACATAGAGATCAAACAGCTGCACTTAATTCTATACCATTTGAAGTCCCTGGTGCGCGTTACATCACCCCACTCGTGTGCCACTCTTACGTGTTTTTTTTGCGCGACTCTGCTCGAAAGACCTCCAGGACCTTGAGCTACACCCCAACCACCCCATCCCACCCCCTTGTTTTTATAGTGCTGGAAAAAGCACAAGATCCATTAACGTTGATTCTTATCCAGCTGTGGCCCCGGCCCTTCGCAAAAGGGGATGCCGCCTACCTAGTGAGTCTACAGAGTGAACGAGGAGCGATAACAGATTGAGGCGCACGCCCATCACTTCCGAACGCCGTAACAGTCTGAGTTCACAGCCTGTGCTGTAGATATTATTGTAATTACCGCTATCAGTCTTTTCTCAGACTGACTTCAGTACAGATCACATCATGAGTGCAGCATTAGACGTGCTGGACCCCATTTGCCTTTGTCTTCTAATATAAATTCATATTAAATATGATCTGAGATCCGTCCCCACGAGGCAGAGCCAAGAACACAGTGCGCTAAGAAACAGAAAAAAGGTGCGAACAAGGGTAATTCTGTAAATGATGAATCCCTGGTGGGCGAGTGTGTGCGCTGTATTGTTGAGATGTTCTTCAGTCAGGCTGTGCTGACATTGTGTAACTGAGTGATGATCTATTCTGGTTCACCGCTCCTGCCTCCGTGTGGATTCGTGACATCATCTAAATGTGTACAGTACTGGAACTTTGCTGACTTTTTCTTATTAGTGAAGCAGAGGACGTTTCTGCACACAGCTTGTTGACCAGCGAAGAGAAATGAGTGTTCGGACACTGCAGCACTTCCTGTGGATATGTTCACTTGTATGTACAGTACGATGGCCGTGCAAGTCAAAGCAGGACTTTTGACTGTGCAGAATAACAGAACACACTTCAGAGAGTAATTCCCTGCAACTCTAGTTGCCCTAGTTGCAGTGGTCTCCGAGCCACCTCGGCCCGGCTGGGATCGTCATTCACGGATATACGACCTTCTTAACTAGGTTCGCACCGTTCAAATGTTTTACCGCGACTAAGAGTCTCATCACCGTACTGTGCTTGAAGTCTTCTGTAAATTTCAATCAGTTTTACGCCTTCATTCATTAGAAATTTCATGACGAGTCACGGTTCGATTTGCACACGCTGCTTAATAATATGGACACATTGAAGGTTATTAGGTCTAACTTAAGTACGTGTGTGGCGGGTAGTGGGAGGGTGTTTGGGTGTGCGTTATATGTACACTTTATTATATTATATTATATTATATGCAATAACAGCAAACTAAATGTAACCAGATTAACTTTTAGAGCCCCTAGTATGATATCACACAATACTGTTGCCTGTTATCTACAGTATCTGTCCCTCACTGGTACTGTACACATATACGTTTGCGCACACTCCGGCCGACACACTAGACACTTAATTTATGCATTTTCTGATTAATTTATGCAACTCCCTACCCAAATACATATCCAGGCGCCTAATGTAGAAAGCGCAGATCGCATAACGAATAAAATAAGCACTGATTACAAACAGGAAACGTTTCATATCACAAAGTATCAGTGGCTACATGTATGAAACACACGACTTACTGTACAAACCCTGTTGTATGGGCTTGACATACCATAAACTAGTCTACATGTATATTATCTACTGCATGTGGTGCTTATGTTCTGTGTGTAAACACCCACAAGAAAAATGACCATGAGAGTAAACTCATACTGTACATGACAGATACAGTATATCTTGGTGTAGACGTTATCTTCCTCAATGAATATTTTGAGGTATTGCGCTGGTGGAAGTTTAGTCAAACAAAAAAAAAGTTTTTTTGTCTTTTCTTAAAACTCCAATCTCAATCCTCCCTGACTGCATTTTCTAATGTTGCTTACAGTGATATGAAAACAAAATGGCTATCAGCGACATGCTGTATTGGTTTGATAGGTGTGAAGACAAAGGGCATCGGTCTTCCCTTGCCACAGCCCTGACAATACAAAGTTTGACAGTGGAATGACGATAGACTTGGTTAATGCTTTTCCACAAAGAGAAGCCAGCTCTGATCGAGCCCCATCTGGGGTGCTTGTTGAGCAGAGTGGCACAGCGGGAGTGTGGTCATAACCCAGAGGTCGATGGATCGAAACCAGTGGTAGCTCCATGGGTTAAAGCTCTGGGTTACTGATCAGGATGTCAGTGGTTCAAGTCTCAGCTTGACCAAGCTACCACTGTTGGGCGCAAGGCCCTTAACCCTGTCTGCTCTAGGGGCGCTGTATCTCATACCCGACCCTGTGTTCTGACCCCAAGCTGGGATATCCGAAGAAAGAATTTCACTGTGCAGTAATGTATATGTGATTAATAAAGACTTAACCTAACTTCGTCTAAGGTAGGAGTGCAATACCATGTTTGACCACATGTTCAACACATAGCATTTAGGGGGGCGCTGTTTCACTCACTGTAATTTACTCAGTGAAAAATGAGAACGACATGGCCATCAGCAACAGCACAGAACTTACATAAAATAAATATAAAAATATAACACAAACAAAAAAATTTTTTCAGTATATTTATCAGAAATAAAACAAATTAGAAACAAATATCAGAAAATAATATCAAATATCAGAAACAAAGAGTAGAAGAGGTGACTGTTGTAGAGGATGAAGAGTGTAAAGGCTGTTGGTCCTGATGACATACCTGTGGAGGTATGGAAGTGCTTAGGAGAGGTGGCAGTAGAGTTTCTGACTA
>JAQMYJ010000011.1:1319011-1329054 GCA_030014305.1 Clarias laeviceps | reverse complement strand
GGTTAGATGGAGGCAGATGATTCGCTGTGGCGACCCCTGAAAGGGAACAGCCGAAAGACAAAGAAGAAGTATATTTATCAGAAATTATCTTTCACTTTGATGGTTAAACTTTGCAATTAATTTATGGTTCACATGTTTGAAGCGATCCATACAGACAAGGCCAGACTGAGTCAAAATTTCAGGCCAGGAAATTCCACACCCACCCAGGCCATCCTATGCACCCAAATTTAAAAACCACAGACAGCCTTATTCCGAATCTAAATAAATATGTATTTATTTATTTATCTTAAAATGATTGAGATACCCAAATTAGCCTGCCATGTGGAAGGCCCAGGTTCTATTCCCACCCAGTGCTCAAACCCCAGCCACTGGATGCAGTGCCGGTCCTAAACCCGCATAAAATGGAAGGTTTGCATCAGGAAGGGCATCCGGCGTAAAACCTGTGCCAAGCTTATACAGTATGTGCAGACCGGATGGTCCGCTGTGACGAGTCCTTGTTGGGAGCAGCCGAAAGACCAACAGCATTATCCTTCTACTGCACCTGTCTCTGTCCCTGACTGTGATCACTGCACCAGAGCTAGTGCTACAGTAGGTTGACTGTCTCCACCTTCATTTGAAAACAAGAGGAAAAGGCATAATTTTGTAAAATGTAAAAATTAGAGCAATAATGACTACATTATGAAAAAATATGTTTAGAAAAATCAGATTGAAAAATCTGACTTCATTTGTGTTCATGTCTGCACTATAGCTCCTGTCTCCCTGCTCCCTTCCTACCTATATAAAAGTAATACTCATGTAACTTTACAATACTGTATGAAACTGACTGGCACTTGAAGCCCTGAATAGATCAGAATTTTTTTTTCAGGCGCAGAGAGAAAACATAGTGTAACGATACCAGTCAAGACTAACAATCAGATCAATTAACAGATAATTTTTTTAATTATTATTATTATTATTATTTAATTAGCTAATTGAATGTCAGGTTCGTAAATCATCACTTCAGTACATTGGGTGGACAATAAGCCAGCGGGAATCCTCCCGGTGCTCCGGATGGTCAGTCTCCATACGGATCACAGACGGTCCTTCACACCACTTATATACAGTATGTATGTATGCGAGGTATAAAGTACAGTATATTCGATAACAGTAAAATAGTCTGAACACTGATCTCTCCATCGCTGTGTTTTGCCTCACACTGTATATCTTGTAGTCACTGTGAGAACTCTGGAAGTGAAGAGATGCGAACATACTGTAGTTCTTCTGACTGTGACTTGGTCATACAGACAAATGTACACATTTTTTCCCCCTCCACCTCCACCGCTATTCCTCTATTCCTAAGTGGCACTCTGAATGTAGCTGCTTGTGTCAGACACGGGCCCGTCTTCTTCCCGCAGCTCTCTCCCTGTTCACCACCATCAAAGTTGCATCTGTGATAAAAAGAGAGTGTCTCTTTGCCAGACCTCCCCTCTCAGGCTTCTCTCCTCGTTCACCTTCACAATACGTTTACACACACACACACTCACTCTCTCTCTCTCTCTCTCTCTCTCTCTTTCTCACACACAGAAACATACACACATGCACTTCACTCCAATACGCAATAAATATCAATCCGGCTGCGCTGTGACACTGGTGCTGGGGTGTGCTGAGTGGAAATCAATTTACTCTTTTACGCTGCGTAAACTGTCGCGTGGCGTCCGGTTCCCCGCGGAGTTTAGCTTGCCATGGCAACGTCACGTGCGAATATATATACACACACACCTGAGAATTTCCAGGCCTTTCTATCAGCCTGTGAGCGACAATCCTGAATAATTCATCACTCATCTCGTCTCCTCTCCTCTGCATACTTTCCGGGTCTCTGTGAGAAACAGTTGGAAAGGATTCACATTACTGTCGCGTTCGTCTGGGTCTCTGTTTTGTTTTATATCACAAACACATACAAACACCAAAAAAAACCTCGAGTGGCTGCAGGTTTGCTTCCAAACCCGATGCTGTAAATTCTTTTTCAGCTGCTTATGTTGAAGCAGGACATCTCTCTCACACACACACACACTTGAACTACCATGTTCCCCATGCTAAATACCAAAGTAGGCTCCTAGCCTTTTTTTTTTTTTTGGTGTCAGTGACGCAGTAGTTTCGGAGAGTAGCTCAGCGCCAGGGCGATCCTGCATGCCAATTATGAACAGTCTGTCAGAGAATCTGCTCGGCTGGTCACCGGGCAGCACATCACATTCCCAATATGCTGCAGCGGAGGACTTGGATTTGAATGCGATGTGAAATCCGATGATGAAGGTGGGCAGACTGACAAGTAGGAGCATGCTGTGGCAAAAGATTATCTCTGCTTCAAAGACTTTTGGCTTCACAGTAGCAATTCAAAAGAGCATATGACTTTAAAGTGCCACAGAAATCAAAGAGTCTTTTGTATCTGGTCTCCAACTTTTCTTTATAGACACTGAGGTAACGTTGTACATCTTTAATTTTTTTCAACTAATTCTTCATTCATTCCGATCTTTTCTTATCCTTATTTAAATCTTATAGTTTGAGTTTATCAAAAATGACCAAAACATTTAGGATATAAAATCCAGTTAAATGCAGTGTGCTGCACATATGGGCTGCGAGATTTCAATTTTGTAAAATTCACATAAACTGTTCCGAATTAAGTATTTAAAAATTTTTTTTTAAAGTAGTCAGAGCTAAGAAAACAAAGTCATGCAATCTAAACAAAGCGATATTCTTTATTTACCTTAGTCTTGTATTGTTGACCAGAGCTGTGATTAAAGGGTTCTAGTCATTTTAAACTGGCCTTCTTTAGTTTCGAAATGGCTGATCTAGGACATTTAAGCCCCGCCTTCATGGGTGTGTCTTAACCCTTTAGAGTAGCAGCTCGTTAACAGTGAACATTTTTGGTTCTGAGTTGTGTGTGCGAGTTCCATTATGTGCTCTATAGACAAAGGGAACCTACAGTTGGACCATACTGTAATAGTGGGGACCATACGGCCTTAGGAACACAGGGGTGACCCCAGATAAACACCTCTTTGGTGACCCTTTGGAACCCTTTGGAACACTTTGGGGCAGTGGTGGCTCAAATGGTTAAGGTTGTGGGTCACTGGGTTTCTAATCGTAAGGTTGGGGGTTCAAGCCCAAGCACCATTGAGTTGTTGCTGTTGAGCCCTTACCCCTATCTGCTCCAGGGGGCGCTGTATCCTGGCTGACAGTGCACTCTGACTCCAATTTCCTAACTAGGATATGTAAAAAAAATCATTTTACTGTGCTGTAAGGTCCATGTGGCAAATATTATGATTCTTATGTTATTATTTATCGTGAATCTATTGTGAAAAAGCACTTCTGAAATGTCTCATTTCAACTCTGTTTAGAAGCTGTGAGGTGGAAACCATATTGCTATGTATATATTTAGCTGTAGGATGATTGTGTGTGTGTGTGTGTGTGTGTGTGTGTGAAAGATGGAGTACTGTGTACAAGATTGGCACGGACAATTTAATCAGTTAGCGTCCTAAGGGAATCCCAGGTCTTGATATCCATTAGACACGTCTTTCCTAAAGTGTCCATCAGCGCTCATACTGCAATAAAGACCAGGCTCGTGTTGCTCATATAAAAGGCCCTTGTTCATCTTCGTCTGCTGGATTTAAAGATCTTAAACGCAGAGCGTTTGTTCAGACGCGGTCCTGCGACCCACCTGGTTAGCACAGTGATGCGCGTTAACGTTTCTTATTAATGAATATCGGAGAGAAATGAAAGACGATTTCTGATACACCAGATACTTTTCACATGAGCACGTAAGGCAGTGATGGATAGCCGAGCTGTGTGTTTGTGAATGCAATTTAATTACGCCAGCGGCTGTCATTGGGATGATGAAAACTCTTGACAAGAGTGTTTTTTTTTTGTTTGTTTGTTTGTTTTTTTAATGCATCCTGTGACGGTGATGAGTAAGCACGCCATTCATTCACTCAAAATCAGTCAGCGGAATTATTGTCACTTTATATTCATTTTATTTCACTAAACACCATCTCTCTCTTTAGGATGGCATGGGTCACTTGAGAATCACAGACAGAGGTCTGAAACTGGAAGGCGACTCCGAGTTCCTCCAGCCTCTGTATGCCAAAGAAATCCAGTCCAGATCGGTGAGTACCATGAACACCAGACACTTCATCCCTCTCTCTCTCTCTCTCTCTCTCTCTCTCTCTCCATCCCTAAGATACTGAGCACACCTATAATATCAGTAAGTGTGGAGCAGATGGATAGCTTGATAATGCATGGAACACAGGTCTTATCTTATCAGTCTGCTAGCAAAAGCAATAGACAGAGGAGGCAGAAGAGTGAGTGAAAACCTAAGAGAGAGCGAGAAGAACCGAACGGAATAACAACGAAGCGCTGAGATTAAAAACAAACCGTCCATGCGTGATGAGAAACGACGGACTGCATAAGTCTTTTAGTTGCTTTATTTACCTCTTAAATCTTATATTAAATGAATAAGACAGCTGGAAGATACTTTGCAACCTCTTGAAAATGACAGTATTAAAAAAAAATTCATCTGCATGGAGTTTTAGTAATTTATACTAGTCAAGTTTGGGTTTACCCATCCTTTTACTCATTCGCACTCACTCATCGTCTATACCACTTTATCCTGTATACGGGGTCGTGATGGGCCTGAAGCCTATCCCAGGAGGGATATTTAGGCACTAGGCGGGGTACACCCTGGACGGGGTGGCAATCTATCGCAGGGAACACCAATTTGCCTCGTCTGCATGTCTTTGGACTGTGTGAGGAAACTGGAGTAACCGGAGGAAACCCACCAAGCACAGGGAGAACATGCAAACTCCATGCACACAGACCCCGAGGTGGGAATCGAATCCAGAACCTGGAAGTGCAAGGCGACAGTGCTAACCACTGAGCCGCCCCGTCCTTTTATCACTTAATATTCAGTGGAAATAACGTAGCTTTAATATACACTGCCCGGCCAAAGAAAAGTCTCACACTCGTTATATTCTTTATATTTCTGGGGCACCTGGGTCAGTTAAGGTGTTGGACTACTGATCAGAAGGTCCCATGTTCAAACCCCAGCACCACCAAGCTGCCACTGTTGGGCCCTTGATCAAGGCCCTTAACCCTCAACTGCTCTGATTATTAATGTGTAATGGAATAAATGGAAGTCGCTCTGGATAAGGGCGTCCGCCAAATGTCGTAAACGTCAATTTCTTTGGGCCGCCTTTTGCTTTGATTACAGCACACATTTGATAAGCTAATGAAATTTCCATCCAGAGTCACTTTTATTTCTCTCCAAGATCTTGTATTGATGATGGGAGAGTCGGAGCACTGCGTAAATCTTTGGGATGTCTCCGGCACATCCCGAAGATTCTCAATAAGTTTAAGGGCTGAAGGTCATTGAAAATGAAATTGAGCATGGTTTATGGCAACGCCACAGCCTGTCTGAGTGTCGTTCCTCTGACCGTGTCCATCCCTTTATGAGCACAGGACGACGCGCCATGTCACAAAGCAAAAATCATCTCAAACTGGTCTCTGGAACACAACAGTGAGGTCACTGTTCTCACACGGCCTCCACAGTCACCAGATCGCAGCCCAATAGAGCGGCTTAGTGATGTGGTGGAACGGGAGATCCGCATCAGCCGACAAATCTGCAGCGACTGTGTGATGCTCTCATGTCAATAGGGAAAGGAAACAGATCTTGTTAAAAAGAAATAGATATTTAAATATTCCCTTTTTTCAAAAATCTCCTTCAATGGATTTTTCCTCCACTGCAAACCATGCTATGGCTCCGAGATCCTGATTTATAATAAAAACCCCGGCTTCTAGGGTGGAAGTGAAATTGATATCATTAATAATTCATCGTCCTGGGATGCTCTGACCCTCTCCCAGCACAAAAACCTGCGCCAGGATGCCAGGATAATACCACGTGTTTACCAGTTCATACGAGTTAAACGCAATGCAATTTGGTTTTGTTATGAAATGGCTAAAATCTTTCTTTATGGATGATCATTGGTAAATAAGAAAATCCTATCCAGCTTTGAATGGATTGTGAATAAAACTTGGGGTGAAGTCAAGGTGAAGATACTTCACATGCACGATAGTACTGCTTGGATTTCTGAAAACATCTCGCCCTGAGCACAACAGGAGCACAACAGGAGCCCAGTTGAGCTAGTAGAGAGAGAGTCAAGTTAAAAAAAAAAACACACACAAAGATAAAGACAAAAAAGCTTCCTTGATGTTTGGATGTGGGTGATTTTACGCTCACAGGTAGAGCGCTGAGGGTTGGCTTATTTAGGTCAGAGTGAGGAAGCGTCTAGAAAATAAGTGACAGCATGCAGAAATAAAAGAAAAATTTAAGTTTGGTAATCTGGCATGGACGTTGACATTTGATTCCTTTTTTTTTTTTTTTTTTTACAGGGCAGTCCACTTTTCCTGCAATCATCAAAAAATGTCTCAGTCAACATCCTCAATGGGAAAAACCAACTGGTGTCACAGCTAGTTGCAGGTAAGTATCAAAAACCTCAAAAAACAATATTAACAATTAGAGCTTAAATACAGTAGATCACGTTCCAGTTTAGCGCCCCCTAGTGGATATAACGTCACTGGTGTTCCAAAATCCGAAATGGCGGTAAAAAAACTAATCATATGATTGTAGTGGATGTGAAATGGCTACAAAATGCACAAGCGACTCAATTAGACCCCTTAAAGAAATTATTTATACATGTATATAATCAAACTTCCACTAGGAGCTAACTACAGAATTAAAGGTCCCATATTGGACTGTTTAAACAAAGCAGGTGTGTGTTAATGCTCCTAGCAGAAACACCCCTCAGGTACCCCTGCATTTCACACCTCATAGATCCGAACAAGATGTTTCAGACTTTATGTAAATGAGCTACTGCTAAGCCACGCCCCCTACGAAACAACAAGCCAGAAAAAAAAGAGAGGGCTTGTACTCACATGAGGTCACATAACACACACATAGGTAATGTATCTGTACTGTAGGTCTAAAAATGACCAGAAGGGGAATTTTGCATAGCAGGTGTCCTTAAAATTACCCGTCTGAGACGAGTGTACTGGCCCTTTTATCAAACCCTAGTCCAGGACTGGATCTGTAATTAGCTCTGGATAACGTGCGTCCTGACCTGATGAAGGTGATTCGGTTGTTAAACAAGTAAAAATGAAATCATGCAGGAAATGTTAGATCGCACCGGACAGATGGCGCTTTTACCACTTAATTAAGGACGACATCTTGGATGGCCGACGAGTTGCTCTTATTTCCGGTGGGATTACACGTCTTAACTATAACCAGTGTATTACTTACATTATCGCTTTGGAACGACAAGCAGAGATTCGTGTGTTGTTGTTTTTTTTTATTATTTTCCAGAGCGATAAAGCCGAAACAGGAGTCTGTTCAAATGAGGAAAAGGAAGAAAGCAATTTCGCCTGACTTCATTGACTGCGACTTTTAATGCCATGTTAAAAGACAGAATTGCAAATTTAATTAGTGGTTTAGTAAAATATGAAAGTCGGCTCCTCGGCGCCTTAACAAGTCCACGGCACTCTACAGTCACCTGAGTCACTCCGTGCTGCTGAGTACAAACGACTGGATAATTAACCGGGAGGAGAAAAAAAAAAGAGATGGAGAGAAATAAAGGGTTTGGTTTTTTCGACCGAGTCAAAATTAAATAAACTAGAAATTAAATCATCAACACGGCTGCTTTTTGTTCTGTCCTGTTGTATCTACGTGGTCTAGAACAAAAAAAAAAAACAGAGAAATTAAATAATCATTGTGCAAAATACTGTAAATATATAAACATATGACATTTTAAATATATATTTTTTATTAAAGTAAATAAAGTATTAAAAAAATGTATACAAGCTTAAACATATACATGCATTTTATATACACATACTATTATTTTATTTACATTTTATTAATATTTTTTATTTGTAGACCTTCTGACTGAAACCCGACCGTGCTGCCTGCTGTTATTATCCTGATAATTCATTTAATTTAATTTAATTTAATTTTAATTTATTTAGGCACAAATGAAAACCCACACCTCTCTCTCTCTCTCTCTCTCTTTCTTACAGTTTTTTTTTCTCAGTTTGTCTGTCTGTTTCTTATTCATTTTATATTTTGTCTCCATCCATCTGTCTGTTTTGTCCCTCAAATACTGTCTCAGCATTTATGTTTTTTTTTTATGTGTTTTATGTGTGTGTTTATGTAAATGAGATACTGTTAAGCCACGCCCCAAGAAAACATACACAGGCAATGTATCAGTGTGTCTAAACATGCCTAAAAAAGTGAATTTTGCATAATAGGCTTTAATCACATCGTAGTCCAGCACCGGATCTGTATTTATCATGGTTCACATATATATGTCCCAAAATGAACAGGGACAGAGACAGAGCAAGAGAGACAAAACAGACAGAAAGAGACAAAAAGAGACAGAGAAAAAGCGAGAGTCTTTTCTCTGTTTGTCTCTCTCCAGCTCTCTCTCTCTCTTGCTCTGTCTCTGTCCCTGTTCATTTTCTCTTTCTCTCTCTCTCTCTCTCACCCTCCCTCTCTCCCCCCTTTCAGAGTCTTTGTCTTCTCCTTCATTCTGTCTCTTCTTTGCTTTCTCACACACAGTCTGTGTTTATTTTTCATGCTGATTCTGTTTTTCTCTCTGTTTATCTGTCTCTTGCACACACACACACACACACACACACACACACGCACACACACACACACACACAGAGTCTCTATCTCTTTTTCATTCTGTGTCTTTCCTACACACACACACACACAAACCCAGCCTGTGTATGTCTCTCTCACTGTCCCTCTCCATCTATTTCTCTCTCTTTCTCTCTCACAATTAATTCAACAAGCTTTATTGACATGACCGTATAAGCGCAGTGTTCCCAAAGCATTACAAAAGAAAAACAGCTATTAAATATACAAATGTAGATTAAACTAAACATCAATACAATTCTCTCTCTCTCTCTCTTTCTTTCTCTCTCTCTTTCTCTCTCATTGGTAAACTCCGTTGCTCCACTCGTTCCTAATCGGATGTTGTATTATTTATGGAATCAATAGGGAAATTTAATATTTCATGTTGAGGTGTAATTAAACTGGAGTCAATTCTCTAATCCCTTGTCAGGTTCTCACGGAGTTCACACACGGGGCAAGATGCTTGAGGTGAAGTCAAGCACAGGAAAGCTGCTTTTCTCGGCTGACGACCACGAGGTGGTGGTGGGAGCGGAGAGATTACGAGTCCTGGGTGAGTGAATTAAAAACGAAATTTGTCAGAATCCTTTGTCTCGATCTATTAATCACGGAGCCGGATCAGGCCATGCTTTATTCAAGACTCTTTCAAACATTTTTTTTAAATTATTATTATTTGTGAATGCTGCTTGTTGGTCTGGTTAATTATACACAATAGGGTCATTTCAGTGAAAGAAGAAAGATGCCGTCCAATTAACTTGTCTGCTCATCTGGCTGAATAGACCTGTTCGGTTGTGTAGTGGTCATGACAGGTACAGCAGTAAAATATATTTGATTAAACAATTGAAATTCTGATTGAGAAAATAATACTTGGATCTTAATTGCAGTCCGAACCGCAAGCGAACGCCGAGGCGCCAATATTTTTAAGCACATGTGATTTTCTCGGTGATGAATCATGTAGAGTGAAGCTTTCAGCGACCCGCAGAGACAGTGCCACTGTGTAAATTACAAAATTGTAACTTACAAACATAAACGACTCACAGTAGCTCCAGTGACCAGCAGGGGCGCTCTAACACACACACACTTCAGTAATAATTCAATAAAATTTTATTTATATAGCGCTTTTAACATGGTCATTGTCTCAAAGCAGCTTCACAAAAATGAAAGAAATTTTTTTTTAGAAAAGAAAATTTATGGAAGTGTGTATGTGTGAGAAAAATGTGTCTAGATAATAATGAGATGAATGAATGATTAATGAAATGTCTCTGATGAACAAGCCAAGGGTGACGGCGACGGTGGCAAGGAAAAACTCCCTGAGATGGCAATAGGA
>JAQMYJ010000011.1:1292424-1307859 GCA_030014305.1 Clarias laeviceps | reverse complement strand
ACAGGAAGTTAATATCACCAACCATTCCCATTTTATTAAGGTGTATCCATATAAATGGCCCACCCTGTATTTTATTTCTTATCTTATTCCATATTTACTGAACCTTTATTTAACCTTTTTTTTTTTTTTAAGGTCACAGGTGGTCGTAGAAGTATTTCACTGCATATCCTACTGTGTATGACTGTGTATGTGACAAATAAAATTTGAATTTATATGCTAGAGTAAGTCAAAGTTGACCGTGTTTAGATACTTTAACTAGGTAGCTAGCATAACCTAGCATTAACTTACATTGGATAGGTGTTGTAATATAGTTGTGATGATGTTCACCAATGTTGTTTTTGAAAGTGAGAATGACTTTGATTAAACCACGTTGACATAACGTTGAATGAACGACCCAAACACAATGATGCCGATACAACCTCAATACAATGAAATTGTAACCTTTATTTGGAGCGTTTTACATCGATTAACATCCATTCGCACAACATCCGAGCGCATCCGTGCAACTGTTCATTTCCAAAAGGGTTTAGAATGCCGATCAGAGATTGGGACAGATCTCACTCCGATCAGGCATCTTTGGGTCTTTCTGGAGAAACAAGACTGATCCATGGAGGCTCCACCTGAAAACGTACAGTTTCATTCCGCGAGCAATTACCCTCAGAAACAGTTGCACTGGACTATACAGTATGCAATCTGCTGTTAAAAGCACCAACATGCCGTTTTTTTTTATTTTTTATCCTAATTCTTACACCCATCTGTAAATTATTGTTATTTGCACAAATCGAACATCTGGTATTGTACTGTACATTGTGTAATAGCACCACCTTGCCTCCAACAAACTCGTTACATCCTACTGCACATTACTACTACTTGCTATTTTGCACTACTTATTATAGTATATGTGATGCACTCAGGGCTACTTGCCCTACCTTGCACACTCCCTTTATGTACACACTTTATGTACATCTACACGTACTCAGGATATCCCCCAGCCCGCCTTCCGTTAACCTATAAAGTTACTGAATGTTGTGTGTGTGTGTGTCAACTTACTTGCTGAATAAAACCCGATTCTGATCTGCTGGTGACATCATGGTGTGAGATACCACGGCACACCTTCGTGTAGTTCATGGATCCAAAAGCGCTGTTTAAGTGCCGTACACAATAACGACATCGCTGATTCTTTTTTTTTTTTTTTTTTTTTTAATCAGTTCTATATCTTCAAATTCTACAATTTCCACTCACTGCACCTCTGGTCTTCACACCATCACTATAATATTTTTGTATCAGCTGACAGATAACATTAGGAGTGAGGCCATTTATACACTTAAATAACATTTTCATGTATGAAAACTTCCCAAAATAAAAATTTTCTAAACTTTGCAAATTGTACTTTTGAAATATTTGATTGGTTTCTGATCCATTACTTTTAAAGCTTGGTAATTGATTGGGAGGCACAGTAGGACATGTGTGATAGAATCATAGCATGCATATACATTTGAGCTGTTTTGAGAGATATACAGTCTTATTATACGAAAACAGCCTAAATTCATCTTAATAGTCTTAGTTATTTTCCTAATATGTGCATCTAACTTAAGTTTAGAGTCTACAATGACCCCTAAATACTTAGTCACCCACTTCCTCAATTTCCTTTTGGTCAATTTTGAAACTGTTTTGATGGTCGTATGTTCGGTCATCGCAGGCTAGATGACTGCTTAGCATCATTTAGCGTCTGATAAGAAGCCGAGGCATAAAGATCTTCTCAAGCTACACAGTTTAATAGTGTTAGTTTATCCAAATGTAAAAGAATAAATTACATTAAACATCTGCAAAACAGCAGACGGCTCAGAAGAGGTGCTTTTCGTGCCAGAGAAATGAGAAACAAGTCACCCAGAACCCCGTGCCCGCTCTTGTAAGAGGAGCGAAAATAATAAGCGGTGGAAAACTATTTAACGGTCTGAATTAGAGTTTAGTCACGTTTCTCACAAGACCCGCCGTCCTCATAAAAAGGACATCACTTTTTCTCCCAATTACTTCTACACGTACCTCCTCAGAGAGCCTGTTGTGAATAAGCACGGTGTCACTTTTATCCCAAACTACTTCCTGTTTGAGGACATTGATTAGCTTCCATTGTAACGAGGTTAAAATGATTTATAATACACGCAGCATCCAGGATGAGATTCGCAAAGACAGGCTGAAATAAGACGTGTTCGTGGTCGTGTTCGCTTCGGACGCTGCGGTGAGAGACTGCACTCTGTTAAACTACAGCACAGGATTCTATTCCCCATTAATTTTAACAATCTCTGCTTAAAGAGGAGCACTGTCGCCTTGCACCACCAGGGTCCGGGTTCGATTCCCCGACCCAGGCTCGATTCCCGTCTCTGTGTGCATGGAGTTTGCATGTTCTCTCCCCGTGCTTGGTGGGTTTCCTCCAGGGACTCCGGTTTCCTCCCACAGTCCAAAGATACGCAGGTGAGGCTAATTGGCGTTCCCAAATTACCCGTAGTGTGTGAATGCGTGTGTGAGTGTGTGTATGTGTGTGTGCACTGCGATGGATTGGCACCCTGTCCAGGGTGTCCCCTGCCTCGTGCCCTAAGCCTCCTGGGATAGGCTCCAGGTCTGTGTGACCCTGAATACAGGATAGAGCGGTGTAGAAGATGAGTGAGTCAGTGAGTGCTTAAAGAGGGCAAAGCAATTAGCATGTGTACTCAAGTTCAATGATGTATTAAGCTTTGAGCACACTGTTCTCCGAATAGCAGCACATTTAAGCATTGTCAAATTTATTATAAAGACAACAAAAGCATCTTTGTCAAAGGTGATTCTTAAAGGTTTTAATTTTTGGCTTTTTTTTTTTTTACTAAGGAAACGTCGGGTGGTGCCACCACAGGCTAATGAGAAATATTATATTTTAAAGTTACTTGTCATAAAATAACTTTAAAAAGTTGCATTAGTTTTTGTATTACCTGTATTGAGTTCCACCAACAAAATAAAAAACCCTGTAAAAAGTAAGACATGCATTATATAAGGTAGTTATAATTTTACAAAGGGACAAATTCGGTTCTTAAAAATTAGGCTTGTCCCAAAACATCCAGTTCCTTAAATGGCCACTAGGAACCTACTGGATCGAAAAGTAAGTCAAATCTCCATAGACACGCAAGCTAAAATGTCCAACTAAAATGTCCAAGAGAAATACTGTACATGTTTGCAGTCTAGTACTTTTAACAAAATAAGGGTTTTAGTCTCCATAGCTACTGTAGATTTTCCCTTTCATGACAACTGCACAGGGGTGATTTTTGTAATGCCAACTCATCAGTTAAAATTACTTTAAGATGTACAGTACAATTATGGATAATTAAGGGCGTGGACGATTTGCATGAAAGTTGCATTGCAGGTGTCAAACCACTATCATTTAGCTAACAAGCTAACTGAAATCATTTACCTTGACTTCTCATAATACGGTTTGCTGTGTGGTTTAACTGTACAAACGGACCGTCTATCAATTCTCAGCATATAAATTAACTTTAGCCACCTTAGCATTTTAGCTAAGCTACAGCTAAGATAGCTAGCTTTTGGTAAATGAGCTAGTAGACATGGTCCAACCAACAGCCAGGCTCCGCCCATTTGTTCTATCCATTTGACCATTTATGGATTAACTCAGGTATTTAAGACGGAGTCAACGCCGGCGGAGCTTCCACAGCTGAGCTTCAAAAAACGTTGATCAGAAAACCTTGGGGTGACATCACTGTGTCCAGTTCTTTTAATATAGTCTGTAAGTTTTACATAAAATTGGTTTTGTTTAAACCCGTGTTTGCTCAGGTTGCGTCATTTGACAGTAATTGCACTTCCTGACTATTCAGGCTCTTTTCATTAAAAAAATAATAATAATTGATCGACTTGGACACTCAGTTAAATCTTTGTGCTTGAAATCATACTTAGAATAATAATAAAAAATTAATAGGCCATTACGTATATAATTCGAACTCATTTTATAACATGATTTTTTAAAAAAGGTTTTAATGCCGGATGCAGTAAAACGAACAGACTAACCATGAGTCAGATTTTTTTTAAATTCCTTTTTTGAATTTGGAAAGGGCTACAGACCTTCACCATTAACGCAGTGTTAAGGTCAGCTGAGTTTTTTTTTTTTTTTTTGAATGATGAAAAGCATGCCAAAAATAAAAGATTTTTATGAATTTAAGAAGGTTTATTTATTTACGTAGGCTTAATGAGTTGAATAATATAATCTCTTCTATTCTCCATCATAAAATCATTTATTTGTTTGTTTATTTATTTTACCAAACATAGTTTATTTGCGTTAAGTATCCTTATGTACAGGAATTTCCAGAGGTGGTCAGTAATGTTTAGACTTTGAGGGACAAAAAAGCAATACTGTACAGTACATTAATGTGATATACTGTATTTCAAGTATTTATTAATATCTTAAATCAAAATTGAGGTGCACGTTAATACATTACAGTAGGTCTTGGTCATTACTGTATAAGTTTTTCTGTTCTGCACAATGACCATGAATTTTGTCACCTGGAGCAAGAAATCAGGGCCAAATTCCACAACCCTTGTTTTGTGCAAAAATGCATTTCAACATCTGTGAGTCGTATGAAGCTTCTAAAATCCCACTGAGCTAAATCCAACTTGGTATCTTTAAAAGTTACAGTGTTGTTGTTGTTAGTCTTTTGGCTTCTCCTTAGAATTGGGAGGGAATTGAACCCAGGCCTTCCATGTGCCAGGCTAGAAACCTACCGCTGAGCCTCCAATGCCTTTTTAAAAGTTAATGCGTATTTAGTACAAATTTAACTCTTTTCTTTTACCAGAACTAGGCGTGTCACTACCCAGGAGTACCAGAGCAGGAAAACTTATAGAGACTGAGACCGATGGAAATGTACTTACATATACAGTACCTCAATTTTATTAAGACAGACTTGAAAAAAATCTGAAAAAAAATCTGAGGAATCAGGTCACAGTACAGGTTGGAAGGATTAGATTGGGGGGGATTGCATCAAATGCCCCAAAATATTGGTGCAGTTCCATCACCAAACAAATCTTTATCATTTTATGTAATTTAAACAAATTTTTTTTTTAAATGTTTAAATACTTTTACCATGAAGCAACATCTCAACTGTTTGGATACTGTAATAAAATAAAAACGTATGTTGATTTTTGGATTGGGAGGCTCAGTAGTGTGAACGCAGTAAAATCTCGCCGCTATCGTCTTTACTGTGGCTTTTTCACGTTCCACAGATCCATTAGATCAGGCTAATAATGTTTAGGTTGAAGGCTTCCAGAGTAAGAAAGATAAATTATTAATACAAAAACCTGGCAAATACTGTATAAGAAAAACTACAGGATACAGATAGAGGTGATATCTTTTCCATGGTGGATTTTGTGTGTGAGTGTGTGTGTGTGTGTGTGTGTGTGTGTGTGTGGGCTGCGGCTACTTCAGGGTGGCTGAGCAGAGACAGTATAATCAATTACACCACAAGACAGTTGAGGGGGATAATGAAATTTGTGGAATGGAGAGAATGCATGGTGCTGTACCACTGCGGTAATTAAAATGGCCTGTGACAGGGGAAGTTGAGAAATAAGCCGGAGGATGTTCACACGTCCCCTCCTCGCTCCCCGCAGTCAGGAGAAGCTCATATGGTAATCATATTACCGCATTTAAAAAAATTTTCCCTCCTTATATTAATGATAATTAAAGCTCATTGATTAGTTTCAATTACACTCCGTTGACTGGCTGTGGTGCAAACTAATTTAAACCAGACCTGATGATAATGATGATGCTTTGTTATTAACAGCTTTCCTGACTCACACTCGAATATTTAGAAATGTATTGATATATTATCCGATAGACGTTATTCCTGGGTATAGAGTGGAGCTCTACGGCAATATTAATATGTATTACACTAAAGAATAACACAAACTTGTACATTTCATAAGAAACTTACATTTGTTCATAAGAAATGTACATTGTTATTATTAATAACTGCACTGAGGAGGAAAAAGGTAAGTCTGGTAGGAAAAGGTATGATAAGTATGACTTAAATAACACTCAGTAAAGCATTAAAAAGATGCTTATATTCACAGGGTGTATTAGATGTACAAATGCATAAATCATTATTTTGCAATACAGTATAAGGACATTCTGAAATGTTTTATTCCTTGTACATGACATCAAATTAATTAAAATGTATAATTTTACACCTGTTCTTCTCAACATTTTGGTAGAGCATATATTTGGTTCACTATATCATATTGGGAAAAAAATGGCTGAACTTAATGTGATTGAGGCATCTGTACCAATTGAGGTGAGGTACTGTATGCTCTGCTTAAAAAACAAACAAATAAAAAACACTACACGCCATACAATGAGAAATAAGTAGAACTTATGCCCCAAAAAAACATTTGTGCTGAAAAAGTAGCATTTATTTATTTGTTTATTTGTTTGTTTGTGGTTTTGTTTATTTGTTTGTTTATTTATTTATTTGTAAATATGTTTATACCTTTACCATAAAGCAACATCTCAACCATTTGGACGAAGCCTAAAAAAACATTGTTATTGATGCCCCAATGGCGACTCCTTCAAATAATAAAACCCCTCACGTCACTATCCAAACTGTCATGTTTTAGAAAATTAATCAACACCTTTTGAGCAGTATGTGTAGTAGAATATCTAATATGATGTTAAGGTTTAAGATGCAGCAGTAGGATATTTTATAACATATATTAAAAGAAAAGCCACGACACAGGAAGAAGGCATTTAATGATGTTAGCATAAATTATACTGTAATTTACTATAGAAATCCTCAGAATTCTGTAAGGTTAGCTGTTTTTTTTATATCAGTGTAAAGCAACCACGAGTCATAATATGTGTATCGCCATCCTTATAGCATCCTTCCGTGGCAAACATTTCATCTGTTTGAGCTGTGAAGTTTAACAACGTGTAATTTATGGAAGTGAACCATCCTAAAGCAAGAAATAAAGTCACCACATTTCATTGTTTTATCAAGGCTGAATAGGAAATACGCCGTGCCCAGTGACCATTGGCTTCCTGTCAGGTGACCACAGTGAGGAAATGATAAAGAGTCTATAAAAGTCAGTGAGTTATGTTTAAATAGTCGCTTTACCTGCGCACCTCTCCTTGGAGACTCAATAGCACTAAAATAAATCTCTCGAATGTTGGTCATGTTGCCGGATTAGATCCTCAAACTGAGAACCGACCACCATGTGCACTGATGTGTGTTTAGTTCTTCGTTTTTTTTTGTTTTTTTTCCATAGGTGGTACAGCTACAGCTACACGATACTTTACAGAATGAAATCATGACACGACTCACGAGGAAAAGATGGCGAGTTTTTAGGAGACCCTCGGCGGAGGAATTTGTGGAGTGTTTTAATACCGGTGCTGAACCATATAACCCTCTTATTTAGCAGCGGATTTACAGCACAGACACAACCGAGGGAAAAATCAATTCACGCGAACGGCAAAATCCCAAGTCGCAAATTATCTGGAGTAACTTTAGGAAGCCTGGCCTTTACAGAATTCACTACAGCCTTTGGAAAACTTGATAAAGATGGCATCATTAAAGCTGATGCCGTGGACAGAGATTCTTCCAAAAGGTCAAATCAATGGTACGGCCAGACTAAAATACAGAATTACACTCACGACACTGCTGGCTACGGTCACAAGTGCAACACTTCCAGAAGACAAACACTCTTACAAACTGAAGAGGTTTTCATGATCGCTGTTAGTGTGACAAATAGTCTCATTGCTGAAGATGATGTTATCTGAAAGGTTGTGTTCCTTCTCCTTCTTTCTCAGGTGGGTTGCACTCAGAACTGGAAAACATGCTGATAAATTAAACTAAGACATACTGTACTGTAGATGTTGTTGTTTTTAGTCTTTCGGTTGCTCCCGTCGAGGGGTCGCCACAGCGTACCATCCGATTCGCAAACACAACTTGGCACAGGTTTTATGCCGGATGCCGTTCCTGATGTAACCTGCTCATTTTATACCCAGGCTTGGGACAGGCACTGCATCCTGGGGTTTGGGCATTGGGTGGGAATAGAACCCGGGCCTTCTGCATGGTAGGCAAAAAACCTACCACTAAGCCTAAAACCGTTTAAACACATCAAACCTAATGGTTATCATTTTATGTAGTTATCTACTGTAGGTCTCGAGAAAGAATTTCTTTAAAGAGAGAGCTGAGCAAGGTTTCCATTTTGTGCTATATAGGCCATTAAGAACGTAGGACCCTGGGAACATAGGGATAACCCCCATAATTTAATTTGCTAATGAATTAATCAGAAGTAAAGACATGTCCAAAAAGTTTGAGATCGACACAAATTTTAATTTTCACAAACTCTGCTGATTCAGTGATTTTAGATCTTTGTGTCAGATGTTACTCTGGTATACTGAAGTATAATTACAAGCATTGCAAAAGCGTCAAAGGCTTTTATAGTCAATTACGTTAAGAGTTGATATTTGCAGTGTTACCCCTTCTTTTTCAAGACCTCTGCAATTCACCCTGGCATGCTGTCAATCAACTCCTGACCCACATCCTGACTGGTGGCAGCCCATTCTCACATAATCAGTGCTTGGAGTTTGTCAGAATTTGTTGGACTTTCTCCACCCACCTCTTAAGGCTTAACCACAAGTTCTCAATGGGATTAAGGTCTGGGGAGTTTCCTAGCCATGGATCCAAAGTTTCGATGTTTTACTCCCCAAGACACTTTGTTCAACACCAAACTGTTCTTGGATGGTTGGGAGAAGTTGCTCTCGGATATTTTCGCACCGTTCTTTAATCATGGCTGTGTTCTTAGGCAAAATTGTGAGTGAGCCCACTGTCCTGGCTGAGAAGCAACACTACACGTGACTGGTCTCAGGATGCTTTACTGTTGGCATGACACAGGACCGATGGTAGCACTCGCCTTCATACATTTCAAGAAAGGCAGCAAAGAAGCCACTTCTCCCCAATATTAGCATCAGAGACAGACTGATATTATGCAAAAGGTAAAAATTATTTTCTCTGATACTGTAAATCCCCTTTCCGATTGTTTGGGGCATTTGGAAAAAAAGCTTATCCAGAGGAGCAAAGGTGAGTGCTACCGTTACAGTATACTTCAATATTCCATAGTAACATCAAGCAGCAGACTCTGTAAAAATTTATATTTGTGTCATTCTCAAAACTTTTGGTTTTGCTATGGATGTGTAAATATCCTGTATGAAATCTTTTTTTTATTTACTATTAGTTACAATTAGATTTGCTGACTAGCTAGTGAATGTTAGCTACAGTAATTGATGCGACTCTAACCTGTTGTTAGCAAAGCAGTAAAAGAGATGCGTCAAATTAATTCAAGCATATTAAAACATTTTATTCATTTAGTATAACTTTTACGTACAACACTATCATGCATTGGATGATCCATTGTCTTCAAGTGCACGGCGAAAGCTACAGCGCTAACCGCACTGTGTAGCAAGAGAAATACAGAGCAAATAATGATTTGATAGTTTTTGTTTTACATTGATGACCTTAATTAGATGCTCCAGTAATCGGAGTTCATTTGGTTTGACAGAAGATGTGGTTTGTAATAATTGCTTTAAAGGTCTACATATATAAAAAGACCAAACTAATTATGCTTAAGTATCATAACAAAGTAGAATGGCTCAGGTCTTTTCCATTGTGTTTGAGTTTTTTACTGGAAATGTCACTAAGCTAAGAATATAACACACTCCTGGATTTTCATTCAACCTAATAAAGCCTCTCAGCAAGCCACCATTTTGGTACTCCACTTCCAAATGCCCTTTAGGGTGGTCTTGGGCACTTAGCAGCCTTTTTTTTAAACACTTCATTGGAGTACATGCACCATTGACCTCATGTAAATACCCAGTAGATCATGCCATACAACGGCGCTCTTACACACTGAGTCACTCTTCTAGCCCTGAAACAAAGAGTCACTTGCACAGTAAAAGGCCCTCTGGGAAGCTGGCCACAAGTTGGTGTGATTTTAGCCTGAAATTACACGCTGCTGGCTTCTGACAGATAGCTACAATTTCCTCTCATTTGGCCACCTGCAGCGCTGCGCGCCCGACAGCACAGCGTACACCAGCTAATGGATGACATGCGGTCTTTGGTATTCAGCTAATAGAACAAGATGTGGTGCTAAGAATTATTTCGGGCTCGCACAAAAAAGGACTGAAATTACTCTCATCTCATGCAATTAGCGCTCAAACAGTATGATTGAAATAACGAGAAGATTAATAGTGAGCTCTTTTTTCTCACCCCACTTAACCTCACCCATATCTGATCGAAGAACACGGTCACATAGTCCAGGATTAACGTTTGAGATTGTTATTAAGATTAGGATTGGGATCAGACTTTGTATTGTGTTTTAATAGCATGTGGCTCTGAGGCTTAGATTTTATTGGTAAATGTTTTGACCGGAATTCATGAAAAAAAAATCCACAAGTTAATGAAGCGATTGGGAAAATAGGAAACAGTGAAAATTAATCCATCCGTCCGGTATTCAGTATTTCGAATCAGATAACTTTATCTCAAACATCTTCCTCTTATTTATTATGAAAAAGCAACATTCTTGGCTCTGATCTATTCCAAATAATAACTCGGCATTTAATCCGTTCCGGAGGCGAGTTCTTAAGGTGAAATGTCGTATTGCGAAACGCATTTTCTCATAGGGAATAATGTAAATGCAGATAATCCGTTCCAGCCACCCAAAAATATTACCAATTTCCCACACTATAATCAAATTTTTTGCATATAAAAACAATCAAAACATTTAGAAAAGACGTAAAATTTAGAAACTGAAGTAAAATATGAAATAACTAGACATTCAACCTCACTTAACCTTAATTCATGATTTCTCACGGCACCGGCTTCTTTAAAAACCAAACAGAAAGTGGCTCCCTTTTCCCTTTTTAGTGGCATTGCTAACATTCTTAGGACTTATGACTCATGTCTTCACTAAATCTCGCGCAAAATGCATAAAAAACCAAAAAATTAAAAACACCAAAAAATATATGAACTCGATTTGCTTGGCTTTCCACTAACACACAGGTTTTAAGCGGATCCTGGAGCTACGCTCAACTTTGCTGTTCGGCCCGGTTCAGTCGCTTATATGCTAATGCTAATTTCCTGTAAAATTTCAGTTCTTGAGGCAAAAATTTGTGAGGCCATGAGGTAGGATGTAGGATGCTACTGTACTTTGGGGCAAGAAAGCAGGATCTCATTCACACCCTAGGGGGCGATCTAGGGTAACATGCTTGTTTATTGGGAGTTTTCGGAAAACCGGAGATCCCCTCAAAAACCCAAGAAGGCACACGAAGAACACAAGGAACTCCTTGTTCAGCACTGACTCTCTCGACTTGTACTTTCATACCATTTTAACGCATTTCACATGTAAATATTACTTATGGTTTTCCAATCCGTCCATGCATGAGCTACTCTCAACATTTTAATTAGGAGTCACTCAGCATGAGCATCCATCTCTGAAGCATCTCAGCAAGCCGGGGGAAGAAATAAATAGCTACGATTAGGACTCATCGGCGCAAAGATAAACAGTGTTTCGCCGGGCGGAACCGGCATTGTTAATGCATAGTTCAGCTCCCGTTGTCCATCGTAGCCTCCGGAAGAAAAAAAGGCATTAGGTGAATGTTTTATGAGGTCCTGTAAAAGCGGTGATGGATATGGCTCCATGGCCCATAACTCGCCTGATTGATCAGGAGCAAAGACCGCGGACATGGAAGGGGTCACGGGCGCCATTATCGTAACGCATTAATGGCATAATTTCTGGTGAGTCCGGCGTGTTGAAGTTAAACAAACAAACACAAAAATATGAAATGGCTTTATCGATCACACATTTAATCTGTCTACGGACGTTTATCGCAACACAGTGGGTGGGTGGGTGGGGACGGCGACGCCGGTGCATTGTTTGAGCGAAGTGCTTATTGAGTTGGTTTGAGAAATACAACAAGTCACACAAGTTTCACAGTGTGTGCCTTTTAATAGGAAAGGCAGAAATGATTTATTCGTCCTTCCACAGGTGGTTTATTGAGCTCTGGGCGAGCTGAAATAAAAGCTACCGCGCACCATTTCAGGCTCGGAAGTCATTGTAATGCTGCTCTTGTACATCATACACCTCAATCAGTACTTTGTATGTATGTACAGTCCTGTGCAAAAGTCTTGAGCCACCTCTCATTTCTTAATAATAAATAAAATTAAATGCAAAACGTAGGAACGAACCACTCCGCATTCAGCTTCAACAGTAAACTAATCACCGGCCTGATCGTCTGCACCTGTTTCTCACTGGTTCATGCCTTAAGTTAGATGGGGTTTTTTTATGCTTAAATGATTCACAGGTCACTGTGTGGCTTAACAAACAAAAAACATTAATCTGAAACTACTCAGGTACAGGGACTGGACTGAAAATTGCCAAAAATGAGCCACAAAAAACTCCTTCGGGAAGCCTGGAGAACTATTCCTCAAGACTACATTAAACAATACAAGAAAATCTGGCTCTTTGGAAGCTGCCTATAAAGAAATGAGCAGCGGGGGGCAAGACTTTTGCACCGTACTGTATGTACAGTATATTATAAAAGTCATCATTTCCTTTCTCATAGTAAAGCATTTCTATAATTCTTTTAAGCAGCTTCACTCTCTTCTAACTTCCTCTTCTTCCTTTTTTTCTATAATACTCGTTTCCCAGGACATGCTGCAAAGCACACAAGTTCACTTTATTCATTTTTATTTATTCCCCCGAGGTGACGATTAGCATCTCTGAACTGTGACTGGAGCCCACAGATGTGTGTGTGTGTGTGTGTGTTCAGTGTGTGTGTGTGTGTGTGTGTGGTGTGAAGATCCTGCTGGCACAGCACAGATACAGATTAGCCCTTTTACTGCTACACGCGACTAGCAGCCGTGAAAAAAAGAAGGTCTCCATTAAACTGGATCAGATAGAATGGATGCACATGGTTTTTTTTTTTTCTTCTTTTTTTTTTTTTATACGTAAGAAGACAGAGACACAGAGACACCGTGCAACTTCTGATAGGGTGAAAATAATCCACACCTGGCGTGGTATGATACAGCCTGAAGCAAAACGTGGATTAGATTCGTAAAATAGTGTGGCTTGTCGTGGGTTATTCCTTCCACACCATAGAATTTCAACAATAATTGCTCATTTTTTATTTATTAACTGTTTTATATATTAATCCTCCAAAAGAAGGCATGTTCCTGTTTTCCCTTTGTGCAATAATAACCACTATCAATTGCTTCTTTTCTTTCTTTCTTTTTTCCCAACAGACCCGATTAAAAGCCTCTTCCAAACGGTTGAGACGTCACTTCATGGTAAAAATAGACAAAATAGAAATAGAAATGTAACACAAAATTATATTTGTGTGGTCGAAAAACTGGCATCTAGTGTTTTTTTTGTTTGTTTGTTTGTCTGTTTTTTTTAAACATTGCAGACCTCAATCACGCTATGTTCAAAACTTTTTCTTTTTTTATGATATAGTGACTCAAAATATGCTCCACCAAAATCCCAAAAAAAAGTTGAGCAGAACATTCTAGGATTAATGAAGAGTGCATTGAGCTTTTTAATACTTCAGAAAAATGTTCATGAGATATACAAGATTCTTTTTTATCTCTCTTTGAAATCAATGGGACAAAATAAAAAAATAAAAAAAACAAGCTTGGTATATTACTGATTAAAAAAATATAATTAAAAAAAAGAAGACACTGGAGACTCCTTCCATAGAATGGAATATTAATATAGCAAAGGATACCAGCTTTGGATTACATGGAGGTTTTGCAGTGCAAGCCATGTTACAGGGCTGTTACTATGGAAACGATAACCTATTAGAACGAGCACATTAATATAAACCTGCAAGCAGAACTACCAGCTTTATTATTATTATTTTTGCTTATTATATCATTTTTGAGCTCAGGCGTGTAGAGTGTAGAGCTTGAAAACTGTAATTAGCTCACAGTTGAAAAAAAAAAAAAAAATCTACCTAAAAGCTTTTCATAAACCACGATGTGCGCATTTAACTCAAGCATACAGTACTGCTGAAAACAGTACAAGACTATGACTATTTTCTTCTATTTGCTGAACCGGAGACACAGCAGTGTGTTCGAGGGTAGCTTCACGTTTTGGATATGTACTTAGCAATTATGTTTTTTCATTTGTTCATCAGAAAGACTGCAAGCTTTACCGGGCAGAGAAATCGATTTAGTGGATTTGGACAGAGATTGCTCTCTACTAATGCAGTCTGCAACGAGCTACAGCCTGAGATCATCCTGATTTCTATATTATTACACATCGATAACGTTATCTCCTGCAAGCTCAAGCAAATAGTTAATATTAACAGTATATACTGCCTGTCTTACAAAAAACACTATTCACACACGCACACTGTTCCCTTTGCATGCCTTTAGCTCTGATTATGTGGCGTCTACTTCACACTCTTAGTCCTGGAATCTATCCCTGTCATCAAGGAAGAAGAAAAACTCCCTAGATGTGATGACCTGGTGATTCAGTACATTCAGGTGGTCAGCTGACTTCATTTTATTGCCCCATAACGTTACTGAGTCTCTGATCAACCCCAGATCATAACACTGTCTCCAGAGACTTGTACAGTGGACACTATGTATGATGGGAGCATCGCTTCATGTCCTTCCCTTCTCACCCTGACACGCCCATCACTCTGGAATAGGATCAATCTGGAACGTTCCAAAGTCCAGTCTTTATGCTCCCTAGCAAACTGAAGACTTTTTTTTCTGACGAGTCTCAGTAAGTGGTTTTCTTCTTGATGCTTCAGCACTATCCAGGTTTTAATTATGTATTGGACAGTCCTTAACCCAATTCCAGTCACATTGGTACATTGGTCTTTTAAAACTTTTTTAACCTTCCTTGATTTAGTCAAAGGATCTCTTCTTAAAAGATTGTTTAAACAAACTGGTTTCTTACTTTTGCCACTAAACTAATTTTATTCTTTGATGGTATGATTAGGCTGAAGGTCAGGCTTCTAGGTTCTTGCTCCAGCACTTGCCAATGTACACAGATCTACCCGTGCTTATACTCATTTTAATCTAAATCCTGTCGACTTGGTGCTATAAAATTTCCACACAAGCTAAAACTTGGCATTATGACCCTGCTGGGATCTCCCTATGGTTCGAAATCTTTCCACGTTACACAGTTATAGCTTCTGGAGAGAAAAACCTGACCTACCTGGAGCCGTTATTACTCTAAAAAAAATATCTGTCCCTCCTGAGCAAGCTTTGCAAATTTTTCTTTCCTCTTTTGTGGACACTAGTGGTATAATTTAAGACCATCCCTAAAGGAAATCTCTGTACTGTAAATACAACGGAAAGCACATCAGCAGTTTTGGAAGTTTAATTGAATTTATATATA
>JAQMYJ010000011.1:1249490-1272177 GCA_030014305.1 Clarias laeviceps | reverse complement strand
TATTTGGATTTTTACAACATTATTGTTGAAATACACAGTCCTGAAAAAGGGACGTTTCTTTTTTTGCTGAGTATATGTGAATAGAAAAGCCATTCAGAATTTGTCCTAACCATGAAAGGATTTAACTTAATTTACTAATTTAAGAAAGCTACATGACCATAAGAAAGATAAGATGCTTTATGACAGGAAATAAAAATAAATCTGAAACATCAAGTTAATATCAGGAAAAAAACTTAAAAAGAACTAAAAATATGAGACACTCCTCTAGGCTGCTACTGAGGATACTTGTGCTGTAAGAGAGATGATTTCAGCCTTTCAGAGCGTTTCACAAGGTACCCAAGATAAATTTGGTCCCCTAGATAAGCAACTCATCTTGTGTATTTAACCATGGCATGGCTCATGTGGTGGAAATGGGAACAAAGTGAAGGACTGTGGGTAATTTGCAAAATGGAGCCAACCAGTGGCCAACATGAAGGTAACTAACATCATTATAATGAAACCTTTCAGCCATAACATCAACACATTAACATCAATTAAAGTCCAGTAGACTCACGGGTCATGTGGCCTGTGGGAACCAGAGCTCAGCCTGTCTGGTCCAATCAAACAGAAAAGCCAAGGCTGGCCACATAGATAGAAAGTCATCAGAACACCCAGTGCCCCACAGCCTGTCACACACAGGAACCAGCTAGCAAAGAACCCAAAGACACAAACCCAGCCGGAAAACTCCCCAGATCCCAATTTAATCGGAAAACCAACGGGAAGCACCAAACAAACAAGTCCAATACACGGAAGCACCTCCCGGCAATACACAGCACCCAAAGAATCTGCTAACAACCTGGTGCCAGACACCAGAGGTCTGGTGGAGTCATACTGGCCATAATGTTTTGCATTGTAATGTTATTGGTAGTTTTCAAGGTATTGAATTTTAAAATCTATTTGCTATTCTTTATAAGCTTGAAAAATCCAAATGAAACAACTGTGTGAATCACTCTCTTATTTAATAAGCCAAAGCAAGCAGTAATTGAGCTCTCTGCACATTCCAGACAGAGTGGGGTTGCTACAGTGGACTTAGCACAAAGTCAACTTTTACCTTCTTTGTATTAAATTCATCTCTGATTGTGATGGGGAACACCTTCCTAGCTACATGACCTTATTGGGCTGATGCATGTGATGAGAGAAAGACTATAATGGTAAATTAAAATCATCTTTGCCTTATTGGTCACTGAACACTGAAAAGGTGCAGGAGCACCTGCTTGCCAACATTTAAATTGTAGATGACTATTCCAACACATCTAATAATATTTATAGAAAGTCAATAATTGTTTGTTGCTGGCATTTTCTCTTCTCCATCCGTCTACAGTACATCATAAGTGGCCTATGCCAAAGGCATAAAACAACACAGAGCAGGAAGAAAATAGAGCAACATTCCTTCTTTACTCCCTTGATACTTGAAACCCCTTGAAATCATGAATTTTAAATTACTGCCAATACTGAACCTTTATACTGTTACTAATTTGCTCATTAAAGAGTAAATACATGTAGAGAAACATATGTATTCAAGCAAAGAAACATACTGATTAACAAATTATATATTTTGTATTTATACACACTTCAGGAAAAGAAAAATAGTATGATGTGTAGTATAGTATATTAATATAATAGTATTAATATATAACGTATAGCAATACATTTAGTATTAAAATATCTTAAATGTTTTTCTTTTCCTTTGTGTGTGTGTGTGTGTGTGTGTGTGTGTGTGTGTGTGTGTGTGTGTGTGTGTGTGTGTGTGTGCAAACTTTGCAAATTTGTAAACAAGCAACAATTCCCTAAACACATAAGGAGTGGACAAAAAACAAATGCACACACATATGCACATACAAAAAGCTACATCTAAGCATCTCATCCTATACCATGAGACTTCGAGCACACCGTGGACAGGGTACCAGTCCATCGTAGGGCACACACATACACACACTCACAAACTCATTCACATACTATGGGTAATGTGAAGAGGCCAATTCACCTAATCTGCATACCTTTGAGCTGTGGGAGGAAACTGGAGAACCCGGCGGAAAGCCACCAAGCACGGGGAGAACATGCAAACTCCATGCACACAGACCCAAAGGGCGGGAATCGAACCCGAAACATGGGGGTGTAACACCTTACAGGGCTAACCACTAAGCCACAGTGCCGTCACATCTGAGTATCTATGCGCTAACTTGTTTAAGAATAACAACACAATCGATTGCAAAAACAATGGTTATTTTAAGCAAGCTGAATTTTAAGTATTTTTGCACAACTAAGTGAATGATTCTTTCTTGATACATTAAATAGGGAGCATTTCTTTAATTGCAAAATGTAACCAAAACAGAAGTTAGCTTGTGGAATTTTCGTCAAAATGTTCTCTATTCATAGTGTGATGTCAAATCATCACGGCAGCACACAGCATCGGGAATAGAAATAAACAAAGTAAGAGCTCTTCTCTTTAAACGAGTTATTCTGTATGTACAAGTCTTACTCTTAAATTACCAGCCATCAAAGAGCCCAAGACCACAAACACTTCCTCCAAATTCCCCAGATGCCAATTCAATCAAGCACCCATGGGATGCATCGGACAAACAAGTCTAATCCACAGAGGCCCCACCACACAACCCACAGGACCTAAAAGATCCGGTGCCAGAAATCACAGCACACACCAAAAGGCTGTGAAGAGCCACATCCCAAGGAGTCAAAGCCCTCACAGTGGCACAAGGGGAAACCTTAAATCTAAGAGGTTTTAATGTTAATGGTTTTAAACATTATGGAGGGTGTGTGTACATCACATGCCCGAGTTAGCACATTAAAATCTGAAGGTCGAGGGTGCCATTTCATTTGTCCAACAACAATGGCCATTCTGACCGGCAGAAGGCTGAGTATCTTACGACTTTGTACGATGTTGTACTTCTTTCGTTGTCAGCCAAATACATGCCCAGTTTGGTAATCGAAGAGTGAATCACAGATAAGAAATTGAAAAGGTATAACAGATAAATATTAAGTTTTGTCTTAATATGACTCTAGCGTGTTAAAATTCACTTATACCACTTCAGCGCTGTTATTTCAGTAATTATATTTATCATATGTTATATTAAGTAATTTAAGTGAAAATATTCAATTTAGTTTTCTAATTAATATCACTAATTAATTAGTGCAGAGACTTATTAGCAGTTTATTTTAAAGTAGGTTATTAAACCCAGCACATTATTGTTCATAATATCGCTTTTACTCACCATTTTAATTTCACTTATGGTGCAGGTTAAACTTCAGACAGATATTCAAGTACGTACTCCAAAGGTTTCATTAAATTCCGTCCAGCCAGTTTTTGTGATGGTGTGACATATTCTGGCACATAACATCACTTCTACAACATTGTGATTTAATTTATGGCGCAGGTTTAACTTCAGGCAAATACCTTACTACTGCCAAAGTTTAACTGAATTCTGTTCAGCCTATTTTGCATGATGCAAATGTCTGGACAAACTGACAGATTATTTTTCCGGGTCCTCCAATGTATGAATCATGAACATATCATTAAAAGAGTGAATTCTGACCAATGTACAAACAAAACCTTTCCTTTATTTATATAGATATAAAATATGTAATCTTTAGAAAAGGCCTTGCGGCATGCAAAACTATGCAGGCGAGCCAGAGATGTTTGTCCTAGATGGGATTGTGCAGTGTTGTGATAAATGGATACTGCAACCTCTGTCCTTCAACAAGGACAACTTCATTCAGCAAAAATTTACTATATATAAATATATAATTTTATTTATTTATTTATTTATTTTTTATAAAGCTTTTTTTCTAACCTGAACATACATGTAAAGTAACACATCCATTAGTGTTGTACTGCTGTTAATTAAATGCATGCACAAAATGTATTAAAAAGAGAATCACTGGATAACCACATCTCAAGCATGGTGTAACAGGAACAATCACTTTGATGACAGATGCCACACTGTAACAGCACATCTGGATTGTAGTTCTTGAAGCATGGAGAAGAAACTCGCAAAAATGTCTATTTTAAACCACAGACTAAATTGCACGACGTACCCAGGCCACAGAAACCGTCTGTCTGTCTGTGCTTCAAAGACTCAAAACATTTTGCTTTTGTAATTAACATCTACCATCTCTTCACAGACAACTATTTAAATGAGAGAGATATGAAAAGACAAATTAAAACTAATTGTACATTTGCCTTTATTTAACTGTAAAATCATGAGAGAGTGACTGTTCCAGTCCCAGACAGAATTCTTCTGGTGGTGAATAATGCTCACCTCCCCAAATGCTCCTCGGCCAATCACTTTCAGGATTTCAAAGTCCTCCTTGTGTAGTCTCATCTGTTTCACTTTAGATGTGAATGGTTTAGCTGTAGACAGACAGAGAGAAAATAAATAGCATGTGGTCGGTATATAAGAAATTAAAAAAGTTATTTTACAATTGTGTGCTTTAACTCAATATCTTTATAAAATGTAGGAGTGCTCTATAATGAAACCACGTTATAAAACTAAGTTAAGTATGTCAATTGCTCATCTACAGTTCACAATTTATCACACAAAACACTTTGCTCCTCACCAACTGTTCACGTTTATCATTCCCAAAATTAATCCCCAATTCGTTCATCCAGCAAAGTGCTACTTGCCCTCTTTAGTTTTAGTAAGAGATTAATTTGGCATCGACAGGAATCAAAATTGTGATCTCCTAATAACAGGATGAAGGTTCCTGTTGTGCCACTTGAGAGCTGTCAACTGTGAGACTTTTCCCCTTTTAAAATGTTTGATGAGAACATTATTTGAAGCTCTTGACCTGTACCTGATTGGTGAACTGCACTGTGAATTTAGCAGCATGACTGGCTGATTCAATAACTGCTTTTTTTAATTGGGAAAAAAAAGCTTAATTATGGAACGCTTTATAGGCCAAATCTTAAATTATAAGATAATACTGTAATTTTTATAATTATGAAGTAAAGAAAAGATCACTATCTACATGTATATACATCTTTTTCACTTTCTAGATTTCTTTTCCTCACAAAATTTTTGTTACATGGAGATACATGTTTGATTATAAATTCAAATGATTGATAAATAAATAAATAAATAAATAAATAAATAAATACATAAATAAATAAATGTGCAGGTGCACACAGAGGTACAAGTTTCTAGCTTCCTATAAACACTAAATGCTAAACACAATAAATGCTCCAAAAATATTGTTAATTATGATTTGAAATACTCTGAGGTAAAACATGATCTGTAATCAGCTGATATCTATCGTTCTGTTAATGCCTGCCCGGTACTTTGGTGTCTGTAATACATTTTCACATGAGAGCTGTCCAGTGGCAAATTGAAAATATAACTCAATTCATAAAAATGTGAAGGGAAAAAAAATCTCATGTGTGAGCCCATTCACAGATAATGCAGTAAAGAATGTAACTTTGCTTGCCAGCGCTCAGTAAATGTTACAAGAAAACAGAATGTTACTCTCTCCAGTCTAAAACAAAACAAGATTCAGTGGGGTCATTAACATTACACCATGAAGTTCAAGCCCATGGCACAGGTGTATCCACTTCCTCATCAAGAAGACAACAACAAGCAGTAAGAGTTTTAACAACAAGACTGTGTGAGAATACATCACAGCTTAATCAACTCTTATTTAAAAAATATATCAGTGAAGCTGATTTATGAATCTGAGGAAAAAAAGTAATTTTGCTGATTTAGTCACACAATGAAAGTCAGGCTTGAATCAAGACACTGACTGGACAGAAAGTATATACCATGGTGAAACAAACAAGCCTAATCAGTCAGTGTTTCTATATAATAGTACACACATGGTGGGCCATAAAAGCAACCAGACCCCCCTCGTGCCTACACAACAGGCCATTTTTCATTTAACACTGTCCAATATACACCGATTTGGAAATATTAATGTGTGTTTGGGAGTCTGTCAGGTGCCTCTCTCTCGGTGTCTCCTCCCTGCTTCAAACCGTTTCAGCTTCCAACAGCTCTGTTAAGAAGATTTAAAAAAAAAAAAAAAAAAAAAAACCTGGGAACAGTGTTGTGCATGAACGCCATTCATTGAACGTGGTCACTTTTGGTGAACGATGAACTAAATGGGCCAGGTTTAAACTAAAGAACGTGAGAGTCATTAACATGAACTTGAGAAGCAAATCTTTGTTCAGTTTCTAATACTGCTAAAACACTGATAACAGCTCCCTGACACCCATAAATCATAGATAATGTCCTGGAAATCAATGTTTTCAGAGTGAATGAGCGAGAGCAAGCTAGAGAGACTGATATATCTTGGGCAAAGTGAACCTATAACTTTTTATAATGGGTGGAGCTTTATGCTTCTCCTCTTTGTGTGCGTCTCTCTCTCCATCATTCCGGAGTCTTATGCAGAGCAGTGGCAGAGTTGTCCAAGACAAAAAAATAAATAAATAAAATAAAATAAATAAATAAAAGCACTTCACCTCAAAAGTACAGTACGTGTACAGCGTGTGTACTTCTGCCGATAACATCAGTGTTCTGTTCACTGAATGTTTCTGTTCCCATGTTGGGTTTAATGTTTGTAAAGAGTTTATTATAGTTTTATTATTCAACATATTTCATAATATTTTCTTAAAGTTTATTCTATCAAGTTTATTTATTTTATTTATTTGTTTGCAATAAATAAATCTTATTAATTCTCTCCTTGTTTTACTTTACCCTTACATGGAAATTACCGACAAAAAGTCATGTGTTGTGTGAGAAATAAACAAACCATTTATCTTTTGCCCACAAAACATCAACCTTTTGCCACCGTGCCTGAAATTTTTCTTGGCGATACACTCTGTTTAGCTTGTATTCAGATGCCGGCTGTCAAAATGTTATCAGTGCTCCTCCCTGCAGTCAGAACAGAATCATTAAAAGTAATCTTCACCCTCTTTATGTTTGCAAGAATCAAAAATATAAAATGCAAAAAAAGATTGCATGACCTCAAAACTAGAGGTTTTTTCAGATGTCAATGCCAGTGTATCATCATGCGCCCTGACCAGACAAAAAGTTGCTCACTCTAATATTTCGACCACCTTTAGTTTTGTTTGTGCACGCAATATGCAAGCAAATTTCAGGTTTCTGCCAGGGTCAGGAGGGAAGAAAAACAAATAATCAGTTGATGAGATAATCTGGTCATTCAGTACATTCAGGTAGTCAACTGACTTCATTACATTGTCACATAGCCTTTCTGAACCTTAAACCTGACAAACTGAAGCAACCTCTGCCTCCAGGGGCTTTTACAGTGGGCACTATGTGTAGTAAATATGTGCTTCTCTTCTTACCCTCAATGCCCATCGTTCTGTAAAAGAGTCCAATAATCTTTATGTTCCCTAGAAAACTGAAGACTTTTTTTTTTTTTTTTTTTTTAAACTAGCCTCATTAGCAAATGATTTTCTTAAGGGCGAATAATTTTCTTCACACATTTGTTTAGTCCCAATCTCCCAATCCTGAAAGTTATTGCCTCATTGCATGTGAAAATGCACTTACTTTCATTATTAAACATGGCTGTGAATTTCGCTGTAGATGTGAGTTTTTTTTTTTTTTTTGTATTATTAACCTTTATTCACCTTTTATAGCCTTTATTCACCCTTAAAAAGTAATTCTTTATTTTGTTCTGACTAGATTTCTTCTGTGAAGCTCATGGTTCCTAGCGGTCATTTTAGGCGGTTTTAACAGTTCTTTTAACACAAGTAATTTCAAGTTGTTTTTCAAGATGTTCCTTAGTTGTTTTCTTTTCTATGCAGGCCCTTATGAAATAGTGACTTTTTTTGGCCAGGTGGTGTACATTTAATTTACACAGGTTGAAACGGTTATTTTAAATCTGAGGAAAGAGTGAGACGTGGGAGACATAAATAAAATTGCACCTGGTATGATTACATGTTGAAATGGCATTATGCCTCCTAAAGAGCAATCAAAATAACATCTAAACATCTCTAAAAACCATCCCAGCGCTGCATCCAGGTCAGGCATCATGGTGGCTTTTTTATGGAAACATCCCTATTGCTCAACTAAAATACTAATGAGCTGATAAAGATCTAGATCTGTATATTTTGGCTCACATTTATAAAACACCTGTTGCTACTAAATGCCTTTATTATTTAGCATTGTAGTATGTTGTTGGCTTTGTATGCAGTTGTGATCATCAAGCTTAAATAGTAAAGGCTACAACTGTACTTACTCGCTCAACCTGCTGTAATCGGTTGTTGTTGTTTTTTTTACTGGATATTAAACATTGTTCAGTTAGTTAAACCGTTACTGTTACCCAACTAGCCAGATGAGACTGTTCAGATCACATCACATCAGGAATAAGTTAACGATTGTGCAAATCCTTAAGCATTTAGAAATAATCTTGGCATAAATATTACATGATATATTATTAATATTAACGAACAAAAAAGGTGAATATTAATGCAACACTTTTTTTATTATTAAAAATAAATCAATCAAATTATCCACTGCCTTTACCCTCTACTTTATTATGTTCTGCAATAATCCAAAAAAAAAAAAAAAAAAAAAAAAAAAATTGCACCATTTAAAGCTATTAAAACAAAAACCAAAACCACCGTACAATTGCTGACTAAATTGAAACAAGCTGTCAGGTCCTGATCAAAATCATGTCATAAAACATGAAACGTAGCAGAGGGACAAAAATAATCACCCTAACATCAAAAACGTCACTGTTTTCGTCTGTGTGGTGAGGTAGACATGTGGGTATAAATTAAATACTGCTCATCTCCTGTGTTGCCCTGCAATGGCATGCCATATAAAGGCAAAGCAACAAGCAAGCAGTGCAACATAACTTCCATAGAGGGTAAGAATCTCCCAGTCGCAGAGCCACTGCTGCATGTGACTAAAGCGGCTATGCAGTTAAGTAGATTAGTCAGTATACTGCAGTACAAATTAAATCCTAAAAGGCCTTTGAGCTTGTGTTATGTTGGTTAACAAAAATAATTTACAGGTTTTAAATAAAATGTTTCAACTGTGACTATAAAGTGATGAGGGCGACAGTCACCAACTGCTGAAGCCAACAATTTAGTTTCTCCAACAAGTACCTAGTAAACCTACAACTCTTCATGAATAGATTAAATAATAACATTTCTGTTAATATCAAATGTAGTTTAGAAATGTCAGACTCCAACCCTGGACAAGTCACAGCACTAAAGAGTGTATGTTATTTTAATATAATATCTCAAACAATAGTTTTGACACTAACGACCAAAATGAGATAAAAAGTAGCATCTGTTGTTGCAAGGGTTTTGCAACATTGTCACTGTATATGCAAAGTTTATCGAGACAGGAAAGTCTTCAAGATATGAAATAAGATTTGTGCCAAAAAGAACAGAACAAAAATTTTAAAATTAAATAAAATAAAGTAAACTGAAAGTGAATTAAAAAAATAAAAATAAAAACAATGATGTACTATAGCATATGCTCGTTGCATGTTCACATTAGATGAATATGTCTTGTTCAGTGTGATTTCCAAGCAGCAGAAGAATGAGACACATCTGTCCATATTCTTCTCATTTCACGTACAGTACGCTAAATGATGTGTCATTATATAGGGATGTCTCCGCAAGCATAAACACAGAAAAATAAGGCAAATCTATTGCTTGATAAACATGCGTGTTTACAATTCCTTATCAGAGTGAATAATTTTGCACCACAGAAGTAATTAAGTTCAAGAAATGTTAAGCCTACACTGATACATACTTCCTCTCTTCAGCACGTAGCAGCGATTATATCCTAACTATCGTGATCCTGAATAACTGAACATAAAACATTTTGTTCTACATGTAGATCATAAACCGTAGATAGTAATAACAACCGGGTGAGAAATATAAACGTTCTAACGCTTTTTATCCAGGAAAAATGGAGTTTGCCAGTAAATTTGTCCTGAGAATCTAGTGGAGATTCGAGTAACACATGCCTACACGGTATACTTGTGTCAGAAGGGCAAACCGCCCTAAAAAACAGCAGTGAAACTGAAAGATTAAGCAAGGAAAGTGCAAAACTGAGAAACAAATCTGAAAAAACTCAGCAAGTTTTTGTTTGTTTACAATTATGTTTTATTTACTTTCATTAAAAAGTGAATAAAACATTCTTTAATTTTTGTTTAATCCTCTTTAGTAGAAGTCTAATTCCATATCAGGGCAGAGAAGTTTGCCCTTTCCAGTTTTCTGGTAAAATGACAAGCTGTTTTTAAAAATAATAAATAAATACATAGAATTACTAAAATATAGGAGAAAGAGATAGAAGAGCAAGGCTCACAGCCATAATGCAAATTAATTAACTCAATCTTGGGAATTACACAAAGGTATTAAATCTAACTAAAAACACATAAAAACATTAAGATGCATAATTATACAATGTAAGTGTTGGCAATTTGCTGTGGTTTAAAGGGAATCGCATATATCCAACCAGTCTGCACATGCAAATAATACACTTTACCAATAACCCTACTCTTAACTATTCGTCAAACCTCGAGTGCATCACAAAAGAAATACATATTAATAGGGATGCACCGAAATGAAATTCTTGGCCGAAGCCGAATAATAATGAAATGCTTGGCCGAAGGCCGAATACCGAACGCGGTGTTTCGCATTTTTTTCCATTTATTTTGCCAATTTATATTAATTATTTATTAAATAGTAAAAATTAGCTTTTTACTATTTTGTGTTGCTTTTCAGAGAAATAAATCAAATAAAAATACAATTTCAAAATATTTAACACTGAACATTTTTTTTTTACATTCCAGCAGATATTATACAAACAAACCACAATATAACTTAAAATAAATAAATTAGTAAAATAAAAAAATATTTTTATTTGGCCATCTTTGAAGCCCCGCTTCTTGAATAGCCTATGTTAGGCCTATAACTGACTGCTGAAAGAATGCAGCCAAGAAGTCAGCCACTGATGGAGTGGGTGTCCTAGGACTGGGAGGAGCTACTTTCCTTTTCGCTGCTGCTGTTGCCGTAGCCGCCGCCGTGTCTTTCTCGTACTCTGCATGATGTTCGGGGTGTCTTGATTTTAAGTGATAAACTTGAAGTGCTGTACGTTTTTGCAGATGCACCCCCTCTGGACAATTCAGCAGAACAGTGTCTGCAAATGGCCGTTTTTGCCTCTTTCTCTGACACTTTAAAGTGCTTCCACACTGCTGACATGTTTGCTGCATAAAGCTCGCGCCTCTCACTCTACGCGGGTTACTATTTGATCGCGTCATTAAAAACGTCATTGTTCTGCAAAATTTATTCTGCCTTTTTACTTATTCGAACACCGAAAGTGCTTTTTTTTGGCTATTTTCGGCCGAATAATTTCGGTTGCCGAACATTCGGTGCATCCCTACATATTAACAAAAAATCTCAGTCAGGTTAAGGTCTGAATTTCTGAACCCGTATTCACAATGTTTCTTAAAATTCTCTCCGAGAGCTCCTATCTTAGCTTAAAAAGTCCTAGTTGGGAGTCCTAGACTAAAAGTGATTTAGGAAACTTCTCAGAGCAACTAAGGAAAGTACAAAAACCGTTATCTTAGTCTGGAGGTGTCGTTGACCCCGTTGCTAAGGATGACGCAGCAATTCAAGGACTGTGATTGGTTGATAAATAATCTGTAAAGATCTTAAAATGGGCTCTTTGTTAAAATAGAATATATGATAATAGAACAGACAGTGAAATATATATACAGGCTTCTTTATGCAAAGTTTCTGTTGTAGGCTAAATATCTTAAAGAAAACTAAAACGGCCTAAAAAGTGTTGACAATGAGTCTACGTTTGAAGCAACCCATTTCCATGCAGTAGTTACTATATTGAGGTTCTTACATTTACTTACCATATCGATTTTATTACTTTTAATACGTTTGCACTTTTGGATGGTACGTAGCCAACAGAGAGACGGAAGGAAGGAAAACAACAAGAAAACCAAATTGTACAGAAGAGCAGTGTTTACTTTTAGCTTTACGTTCAGCGTTTGGAGAATATTTCTTCTTTCCGCCCTTTTGTCCTCTGTTATACGTAGAAACTCTTAAGCCTCTTAAATGTCCTTTTATCGGGACGATAAGTGTATTGAAAATTTTTCAAAATCGCTGTGTTGTAAATGCTTTTTGATTGATCTTTGATTCTCTTCCTCTTTGTAGATCACTCTGGATGCTAAGAAGATCAAACTCCTCCGTCTGCCCGAGGGAAAGGCGTCTCCCTCAGCCACCAGACAGACTGTGTTCGAGGTGTGCGTCTGTCCCAACGGGAAGCTCTTCTTATCACAAGCAGGAACAGCGTCCACCTGCCAGATCAGCAACAACGTCTGCCTCTAAACCCTCTATAAAGTCATACAGTACGCACACATACTGTACGCCCACAAAACTACACACACCTGCATACACCTACACACACACACACACTCACAAAGGTTGATCATTTTACCCCCACAAACTGCAGATCTGTTCATATGAAGATCACAACGACGTTCTGTAAAGAGTCGCGTAGCCTCCTTTAGCGCCCAAAACACAAAAAACAAACAAACAGCAGAAAAACATCACCAACGTGCGCTCTCGCACCGTGCATTCAGTTTTTCATTCTTGAGTAAGTGGATGAAGTGGATTATTTCATGCAGATATAAAGAAACATGCTGTGTTTTTTGGTTTAAAAAAAAAACCTTTTTTTTTTTTTTTTTTTTTTTTTATGCTTGTTATTTTTTCCTCCTCGTCTTTCTTCAATTGCAATATCGTCCAGTCGGGGAACATCGATTTTGAAACATGAAATGGGACACTCTGGACCGGTGACGGCGTCGTTCATTCCCACAATCCTTCCTTCCCTCTCCGAAAAATAAATAAAGAATTAAAGAATTAACAAAATCAAAAACTGTGCTTGCACCGGGACTGACCTGATGCACGCTCTCTGTTCAAAGAGGAGAACAGTGCCTGTGCCTTAGCTCAATGCACTCGTGGAAAGAAGAAGCACATCTCACTGACCTTTTACTTTAAAAAAAAAAAAAACGAAAAAAAACTCGATTTTGGGGTTCATTTCATTTTTTGTTCCCCTGATTTTTATTTTTCAGTACAAGAAAAAAAAACAAAAAGAATGCAAAGGATTCAACAGACAATGACGCCAACTACGTCTGATTACCGAGGCTTTACTTCTTTACAAGATTATATTTCTCTAAAAAAAAAAAAGTGCTCATTTTTATTTTATTCTTATTTCTTAATTGCCAGATTTCCCCTTCTGTAAATTCTCCTAATTGGCAAAGTATTAAGAATTTCTTCTTCTTTTTAAATAAATTAATTAATTAACTAATCATTATACATTTCAATAGAAACAATTTGGCCTTTGCATTCATTATTAGATGTGTGTGTGTGTGTGTGTGTGTGTGTTGGAGACATGAAAAGGTTCTACCACTAGGTTTTATGTATTTTATTCTACTCTTGATCTTTTATGATAAACACCAATAAACCAAGCAGGAAGGTGAACCAAAAACAAAAACAACAAAAAAAAAAAAAAGAGAGAGGAAGAGAGAGAGAGAGAGAGAGAGAGGAAGAGAGAGAGAGAGAGAGAGAGAGAGAGAGGAAGAGGGGCCTGAACGACTTCCGGTATCCTACAGCGCGATCTTGCCGGTTGTTGCAGCTCTAATGCATACAATGTGCAGCTTCCTGCTCTAAGGATCCACTAAACTGTTCATCATGCTCATCCGTGTGTCACGTTGTCGTGTGTGTGTGTGTGTGTGTGTGTGTGTGTGTGTGTGTGTGTGAGCTCCTGCGTCTCAGATTAGAAGAGGAAATATTAATTGTTTATTTAATTATTTTTATTCTTATATAATTTTATTGCAGTATTTACTTTTAGGCCTTAATTTACTAAGAGCCACAATTAACATGTAATATTTATAAACTGCATGTGGAAGATGTGGACCTACTGTACGTCGTGAACGCAGTAGAAACCGGCGAAGCCCTGCTGGTCAAAGCAAGACGCAAGAAGGACAAATTAACGATGGCATTGACCAGTTAACGGTGTAACTGACACCTCTTAGGGACTACAACCACGACGCAGAACCTCCTTCTGACCGCGATGTCACTGCGATGTCATTGCGTTGTTGCTACGTCTATAAAGTTCTCACAGCATTGAGTTCATATCACGTCATTCTGGCGCTTACAGCGTTTATGGCAGCATGCAACAGGTTATCAGTGCGTCTGTGTCACATTCAGAGAATTTATTATAAATACTGGATCCAATTCGTCAAACCATCACTTCTTGATAAAAAGCACTGCGCAGGTCCCGCAGGACACATTGACAATGTAGTAATGACTCTGGTTTTGTCCAACAATCCGGTCTCTTCTGTTAAAAATCAGGAATTGCTTTGTAATTTTCACTTCTAGGTCTAAAGACACATCCATTCCGATCTGCACTGGTAAAAATCTTAACATCTTAGTAAGTAAGATATTCTTGAATTTATCCAAACCTAATTATAACTTCCTAAAATATCTAAAAATATATATATCACTAAAATTGTAAGGAAAAACTATTTTTTTGCATTGTTAAAAGAAGGAAACAATTACTAATCATTGTCATGGCAACAAATATTCGCGCATATATTATAATAATAAAATTATAGGGGGTGTATTTGTTTTCTGCGTACATTATTGTAAAGTTCCTCTAAATAAAAACTCTGCTGAAATACAGTTAGCATCTTATATTCAGGAATGATGCTTATATTCAGCTGTGAGTTTAGATAATAATTACAGAACATTTCCAGTTTTTCTACTAAGGCATAATTCAGATAAACGTTCTGATTATAATTATCATTGAGTCAATTGTACAGTTTTGTCCCCCAAAAGCAAAAACAGGCTTCTACAAATTTAAAAACGATTCATACCGCGCATGTAATCGCCGTTCCAAAAGTATGAAGAATAAATCGCTGTACTGTACTGTATATTCACTCCACTCGGGATCTCAGTAAATCAGCTTTCAAGGTTCAACTATTTATACATTATCAAGTGTAGAGACATCCTTTTAGTAAATCAAGGCCTTACTGTTTGGTTTTAATTCTTTATTTACTTTTTGAAATGATTTATTACAATTAATTTTGAATGCTTGTCGGTAGTGCTGGTCAGGTGTGTTGCAAATTTTTTTATTGAAACCACTCTGAAGTTTTCATGGTGTATTTTATTTTATTTTTTTTTAGTTCTTGTTGTTCATTTGATCAATTATCAGTTCATATTCAATTATGTTGCAAAAATACTTAAACAATAATGTTTAATAAAGCACGTGGCTGAAGGGGAAAGAAATAATTCACATTTTTTATTACGATATTGTAATATGATTTGAATTCTTATCCTCCTATTGAAACATGTCTAACTTTCTCCAGAATATAAGACAGGATTGTGTGTAATTTAATGATGATTATTATTATTTAGAGAATACTATTTTAAAAAGTTAGTTAGACTGTAATATTATTTACAAAGCAGCTAATTATTTTTAACACACTTGTTCTTTATCAATATTAATGAATTTATGATTGTTTCTTTTAATTTTGATGTTTATTTTGATGGCTGCCTTTTTTTAATCAACACACCAATCAACAATTAGTAAGATTGTTACACCATTTATTGGCATTTCAGGATCAAAGATATTGCATTTAGGAGTGTCTTAGCAAGTCACACCAAATCTCCACTGAGCCAATTTACTTTTTTATAATAATTTATAATAAATTATTATTATTATTATTAATAATAATAATAATAATAATAATAATAATCTAAATGAAGATCTACATGTGGGGAGTATTTAAGTCTCATTAAAAAAAAAAAAATGTCCAGAGCATGAACTGATATGAAGTGTTTTGCAGAAGAAAGGCCCGAGTCGTGTGTCTTGCGTATTGCTGTGGTGGCTTCGTGGGATTTACAAACATTTAGCCCAAGAAATATCACCAGGTCCATAATGATTCAGCAAAAACAACTCAGGTTTATGATTGTCCAATCAAAATGCCATGATGTGTCATGTGACTTTCTGTGGAAATGTCAACCATGGAGCTTGGAAAGCCTGGCATGCATGAGAAAACACACACACACACACACACACACACACACAAATACACAAAAAGTCCTTTTTTTTAATGCAACAATAGAAAAATATTAATGTTGATGATTGTGTTTAAAATTTCCCATCTGGTATGATGAATTACTGATTGATGATGAGTTTGATTTCCTTTTATTTGGCACATACATTCTCCACTGTTTCACTCCCTTTCTTTTCACTCCTTGGTGGATGTGCATGTTTTCTAGCCAATCAGAATACAGGAAGTGGGACCGGGCCCAGGAGCCAAGCCAGAGGAGGGGCAAAGTCATTTGGCTTCATCCCTTTAATTATTTTTCTTCCTCGCCTGGAATAAGGTCATACAGGTGAAAAATATAAATGCACATTTATAGACAAAAAAACAAAAAAAAAGTAAGACGTATGAGATGTTTCTTTCTTTCTCATATTTTGTTTGCATACACACATTTGATACCCATGTAAATGTCCAATAATGGGTAAAAAGTGACTTTTCAGCTCTTTGGCGTCCCAGTGAACATTAACACGCTCCCGGTACAAAAATCAATCCGTAATTATCGTGACCCCTGAAAGTTCAGTGTTGTTTTTGAGACTTAAGTACTTCTTGCATTGCAGATCTTCAAACGAACATAACACGCCTGGTGTAATTATGATCCTCCGCTCATGTGCTGAGTAAATATTACAGAAATAAAGCCTGGCAGTTATTATTATTATTATTACGGAGTTATGCACAGCGCCGAAGCCCCGAGCGATCGGCTTCACCCGAGTCGTTTAGGAGGCGAGACGAACAGAAACACATGACTCTTTAGGGAGCGAAGACAAACAGGAAAACAATTCATTTACTTTTCATTTTCAGGAGTAATGAAAAACGTGATAATGTGGTGTGTCTAGGGTGTGTGTGAGGTCGTTTGTGTGTTTGTGTTTGATTACTGCATTGCTGCAATAAAAAAAAAAAAAAGAAAGAAAGAAAAAAAAAAAAGAAAAAAAGCAATCCCGCTGTATGAGATAAAATCCAAATCGTAGCAAACTGGAAGCAGGCGGGTCCCATTTTTCAATAATTTTAATCATGTGTGGAAGATTAGCTTTTTTTTTTTTCTTTTCTTCCTCTTTGCTAACACGGTTGCTTATGTTGTTAATGAGAAGTCGTTTGATAAGCAGGACTTTAATTTTCCTTCATTATTTTTTTAATTAAGACAAAGTAACTGATTGAGGAGAAAGATTCGGAGTGGTCATGAAAGCATTAAGCATGATTAAGTTCTTTCATTACTTATTCATTGTTTTTCTTTTTCTTTACTTACAGCTTTTAGGATCTAAAGAAATTCTCCTTAAAAATGTTTTTTTTTATCACGTGGTTATTTCAATACAGAAATAATTTAATATTATTGTTATAATAAATTTCTTTTGTCAAATTGCTTTTTTCACACGTGTTACAAGTTAAATTCTGGAGTTTGTTACTTGGTCGGATCCGCTGATGTTCATAATGTCCCCTCTGAAACATATATTAAACTGGTTTGGCCCATTTTTTGTGAAAACTGAAATCTCATTTTGAATTGTTGATTGATTTATTTGATTTATTTCCTACATTGTTGATTTGGTTTTATTTTAATGTTAACACAAAAAGAAAAGAAACAAAGGATCCTGACACATTCTATGCAAAATGTAGAGAGCATTTATTAATGTGAAGAATTCTGTCCGCTGTCTGTACGAAATTTATTATACTTTGTGTACAGTTTGTATTTATGAACCGAGTTGCAATCGAAACTGTATCAATAAACCTATTTCAACAAAAAGTGAAGTGAAAATGGAGGAAAAGGTACACAACAGAGGGTCAGGGTCAGTGAAAATGAAGCACTTCATAAAACATTTAAAAAGAAATACAACGGGACGTCAGCATCCGAACTTCAGGCCTTAAGAACTGAAATTTTGCAAGAAATTTGCCAAGTGAGGTTTGATGTCTATTTATTTCATATTTTACTTCAATTACATGACTTTTCTAAATGTTTTGGTTGTGTTTATATGTAAAAAAATTATTATAGTGTTAATTAGGTAATATTGGGAATATTGGGAATATTTTTGGGTGGCTGGAACGGATTATCTGCATTTACATTATTTCCTATGGGACAATGCGTTTCACAATACGAAATATGAACATCGCCTCGGGAACGGATTAAATTCGTATGCCGAGGCACAGCTCTAAGGGTAAGTGAAATGAAAATAAGAAATTAGAAACCCAAAGGATGTAGTATTGATGAATGAAGGACTACACCATTTATTGGCCGGGTTTCAGTTTCGGGTTTCGATTTCAGACCCACATTCATACTTTACATCACATACTCGACTAAAGGCTCGACTCTGTGGTTAGCGATTGTGTCACTTTTTGTTTCTGAGATTGTTGTGAGTAACATGGACAACTTATAGAAAGTGCAGGCCTGAAACTTCAGCCTTGTTTTTGTTCAACATTCACAGACCTCACAGAAAGGGAGAGAAACATGACAAGATTGTCAGAACGCTGTCAGACGACGCACAGGGCGATTGATCCATTTATTGTCATATCTTTGTCATTTTTCTGCACCTTCAGATTTAGATCTACAGTCAGAACACGTGGAAAACAGACAAGTAGCATACAGTGAACAGATAAGATGAGAGCAAGCGAACGCGTGGTCGAGAAGTCAAAGCAAAGTTCATACACATGGAATCCAAAGAGTTCAAACACAAACACAGTTTATACAAAGAGAATCTAATGCTTGGTATGGTCAAGAGCGTCCTTTATACTTCTGGGGAGATTGGAGACAGGTGTGTCGTGCTATTAGAATTTAGGTAACTGTGAAAGAGAATGCTGGGAAGGGTAGTTCGTTCTGTGCCTTACTGGAGAAAAATGGGTTTAAAACTCAATAACGGACCAATTTAGGCTGCTTTCACACTAGGCACAATTGATTTGTACTCTGCCTGGAAACAATTGCTCCTCCTACCCACTCCTTCACTAGTGAGCCCTCATGTTATTATTATTATTATCATTATTATTATTATTATTGTTGTTATTATTATTATTATTATTATTATTATTATTATTATTCTTTTGTAATCGAGTACAATTGTGTATTTTGACTCTCCAATACAGCAGGTGGCAGTATGCACCTAGTTGTTTTGCATTATAACTGTTTATAAATTCAAAGAGAAGAAGAGAACAAGGAATTCAATCTTTGTGCTATGCCTAATATTATTTACATTTTGGAAAAAAAAGCACCTTTAGACGTCTCCAGTTAGATGTTTTTTGGCCAACTGTAAAACGACCAGCAGCGAACTGGAACCCAATAGATAGACAGATGCTTTATTGAACCAGAAAGAAATTCCAGTAGTTGCAAAGTTGGTAGAAGCGAAACTTTAATTGCAGTGTACAGTAGACTGCTGCTCTCCGGTTGTGTAACGGATGCGTTTTAACTACTGGAGTGAACTAAATTTTTACCAACGCTATATGGAGTTATATTTGGGCCCATTCCTGAGTTGTTGTTGTTGTTGTTTTTTTGGTTTTCTTTTTGCATGCGCACAAATTACATTTTCACTCGCACAAACAAAGTGGTATTTTTTTTTTCACTTACTCAAACTCTCATGCACCAGGGTTGCAGTGCTTCAGTGTTGTCCAATCTGATATAAAAAAGAGGCCAAATAGCATCTAGTAGAACTCATACAGTACTGTAGCCCTATTATATATGCATGGACATACCATCCAAATAATAATAATAATAATAATTCACTATGTTTCAAAGGCAGAAGGTCAGTGTCTTATTTCCTTAAACAACAGTGAATGGAAAAAATTGCTATATACTGTATTAGTGTCGTTATTTTAAATTTTTTTTAGAAATATACCCTTTATGGACATATAGCACTTTAACAAATATTATTTGATCGTGACATAGTTCGACACTGCACTCTATTTTAGATGCAAACTAATCCGAGTAGTGTGTAGTGTGAACACCATCCTGCAATCCAGTGATGTTTACACTCACCAACAGATGCTGTGACATGGACCCTAATCGTCCACTCTTAATGGGAATAACATCACACCTGCATCATATAAACACCTCAGTCGAACAGTCTGATCCGATCCGATCCGGCCCGGCTTTTTTTAATCCGTCCGACGGTTAAATATTTACTGTGTAAGCGTTTGATCTGATCATTTATCTCTTGCTGAAATAAATATATACCCTCTGTGCGTGTTTGCCCCGTGTCAGGGTAACATTAGGTGAGTTTTTAGGGAATTGTTCCTGATCAGAAATCTCTCGCGGTTCACAGCGGGCTCGTGGCTGTGGATCACGGATCAGGGTCGGCTTTGGGCTACAACACCTTGAGACAACATCTGATTCACCCTAAGAACAAGACTCCCGTGTACAGTATCACAGTGGTGTTAGTCTGAGGACATCAGTGAAACAGCTGCGACCCAATCTGGGATCCGGCCCAATCTGGACGAATTTTCAGTTTTAAACTTTTGAAATTCTATTCAGTTACAAATACTACTTCTGTTGTATTTCCAGCAGATAAACGCTTCACAGCGAGCAGAACCACTTTGCGCAAGTTACAGTATATTCTGATTAAATGCCATGAACGTGTAAACGCACATCTCATCAGATCAGCATCCGTGTAAACCGTTACACTGCAATCTCTAACCAGAATGAGCTTAAATGAATTGAAGAAAGATAGGATCATGGATCAGAGATCAAAGATCAATGATGCTCCAATGACGATTGGGTTTCTTATACAGCTCTGAGAAAAATAAGACTCTGCTATTTACTCTAGAAAGCTTTTGGAATGTCATCAAGAGGAAGATGGCGGGTCACAAATCATCAACCAAAGCTGAGCTGTTTGCTTTTTCGCAAAAAAGTCTGGTATAAAGTTACCCAACAGCAATGTGAAAAACTGGTGGCGAGACAAAGCTGTAACTGCACATCGGGGTTATTATTCCACCAAATACTGATTTCTTAATGTTGTTTAGCCAAAGCATTAACACAATTTGTTTACAAATGATTAGCATTTAGTTTTATTTGAGTTATTAAAGCTCTACAAATACTGCATGATCTTGGGTTATTATGTTGTGATGATGTCATTTCCTTTAAATCTACAGTACACTCTAAATAACAATAGTAATATTTTGAATTTACTGTAGGAGAAATATTGTCAGTAGTTCACAAAAAATTGATACAAAACTGTTCATCTCACCAACACATGCACTTGTAAGAAAGAAAAACATAAAGAACTGATTATTTTGCAGTGGACTCTTATTTTGTTTTCCAGAGCTGTATATTTAAGAGATAAAAGACGAATGATTTCTCAGACTGATCAAGCAGCATGTTGCAGTGAGCCATCCATCCATCTAGGAGCCTCTAGGAGCCATCAATCCATCTAGGAACCTCTGTAGTCCAACTCGGGATTGTGGGGGCCAGTGGTGACCGTTGTATTTATTCCCATTTTTACGAGAATTGTAGGATCTCTGGTCAACATTTCCACGCACATTCACACACTACGGTGCAATTTGGGAACGCCAATTAGCCTAATCTGCATGTCTTTGGACTGTGGGAGGAAACCGGAGAAAAACCACCAAGCACACCATGCACACACAGACCGCAACGCGGGAATCAAACCCCAACCCCAGAGGTGCAAGGCGACCATGCTAACCCCTACGCGACTGTACCGATATGTGTGCAGTGTGATGTGTTTTTGATTTCTTTCTCACAGTTTCAGTTCCTGCCTGTAATCATTTCCTTTTCCTACTTGACACTGAAAACAAATGAATAAAAGAATCAAAGCAATTAATGTCAAAAAGAAAATGAAAATCGTTGTACATTTTATACATGACTACACAATACATAGCATGCCGTCCTCACCTTGTCAGTGTTGTCATGGCTTTGCAGTTAGCTTAACCTCACAAAAAAAAGAGTTGAATAAATGCACATTACTCATGCATGACAGGACGGCATAATCACGGTCAGCGCTCTACACGCTTCATTAAGATCCAGCGCAAAGCAGCTCGCATTCTTGAAGGAAATGATAACATTAATTATTCGCATGACTACGAGTCCTGTCATAACTCTTTCAAATTCACACATCCAGTGCACCTGAAAGAGTAACGAATAACTCCAGAGTTGTTTTAACTCGCAGAAACGTAATCGAGCATGATTCTACAAATAAAGTCTACGGTGTGGATCGTAATGAACTTCAATATGCGTCCAGACCCGCGGATCCCAAAGGAGCCTTCAGGGTTTTGCATATCATATAGCAGACAGAGCGCTGCATAATGACATTGATTAGCATCTTAGCGATTAGCATCAGCCTTCTTTGTGATGACGTTTACATAAATTCCTTTTATGATAGTTTTTATAAGGTACGTAGGGGGTGTTAGTTAGCTGGTACCAAAAAAAACAACAAAAATGTACTGTAAATATTCCAGAACAGTAGTTTATAGCTATAAATTCAAAATTATGCATTGTTGTAGGATTCCCAAGAAACAAACATCAGTGAGACACACACTACCGTTCAAAAGTTTGGTGTCACTTTCTAACTCCATGATGGTTCCTGATTTTTATTTCTTTCTACATTGT
>JAQMYJ010000011.1:1216128-1226950 GCA_030014305.1 Clarias laeviceps | reverse complement strand
TTTTTTTTTTTTTTTTGGCCGCGCATTTTTTTTTTTTTTTTTTGCCTAGCATTTTTTATTTTTTTTTTAGTATCGCATTTTTTTTTTTTGCCTAGCATTTTTTTTTTTCCCTCCAAAGTTTTTTTTTTCACCCATGTCCCTTTAGGGTCTCCGTAGTTTCATGTGTAAAACGTGCTAATGTTCTTTGACAAAACGACCCGGATTGTAAGACGCGCCTCAGTTTGTATTTTGGTTTAAATTGCATTGCTTTGACATTGTGGATAAAAATAAATAAATAAATAAAATTATCCCTGTTATTATCCAACTAAATGAACCTATGGCCCAAAATAGGAGCTCGCTAAAACTCAAATTTGAGTAATAAATGAGTAAAAAAAAAACATTTGGGGCATTTTATGTAAACCAGTTCTTACTGTCCATAGCGTATTTTTGAAATCTGTTTTCATGTCTGGTAACATTAGTCCTCAAAGATCATCATCAATAATATTTATTTGCTTTGTTAAAAGAAAAAGAAAAAGTACTGCATTGTGTGATCAAACCAGAAAAACAAACAAACAATTTGCATAGACATTTTCCTATCCTAATTATTTTACTATAAATATATTTTTTAATATTATTATTGTTGTAATTGACGTAAAATCAATTAGAAGTAGAATGGTGATCAGCAGTCAAAGCAGTCTATGTTCTCCTTGTGCTTGGTGGGTTTCCTTCTCCGGTTTCCTCCAAAGGTCCACAAAACTTCCAAATTAGGCTAAGGAGCATTTCCACATTTCCAAACTTGCTCGCAGTGTGTGAATGAGTCTGTATTTTTATTTGCTCTGCGATAGATTGGCACCTGACCATTTGTTGTTTTTTGTTGATACTACTTAAACATTTTTTTCTACTGTTGATTATTTAAATCAGTTAAGGTTTATCGCTTTTCCTCGAACAGTTTAAGGACAATCAACTCATCCCGGATTACATTGCTAAGTTCATGCACATGAAGGGGGCGTGTCTACAGAATGACAGGTGGGGGAACGCAGGGGAATGCAAATGATCTGTCCTGTAAGCAGTTTTTCCAGTAAACTTGATTTGGAAAAACTGTTAGATGTCAATCATGTTGTGTATTTAACCATTAGGTATTTTGTTATTTTTTTAACATATTCTCCAGGTTATTTGTGTGATTAAGAAAAAAAAACGTAGTGAATTGTACCTTTAAATGCTTTTGCAAAGTTGAACAGCTTTCATTTTTTTAGCCTTGAAATAAAAAACAAACAGTAAGAAACTATGCAGATTTAGGTCATGCGTTATTGCGTTATTTTCCAATCTACGCTATCTTTGAAATACGCTACAGATCTATTAACACTGCTAAAAATGATAAACTGCAGATTTAATGAGACTTTATCGAGAACACAATACATATCCACTCTCTGCTTTCATTCATGAGTATCCACTATTCATAACTATACAGCTGACAGAAAGCACTTTTCCTACATGTTTTTCCTAAAAAAAATTTAATACCACTAAAAGAAGTGCCACTAGATGGCTTGTGTGACTGATGATGAAATTAACTCATGCTGAGCTGCGGCAAGTTTCAACCCAACGCCAGAGACTTCCTGAAATGAAAGGCTTGTTTGAATACGGCTGAAACTTAATTATAACACCTGATGTGATCAGAATCCTTGCTGAGTCAAAAAGCTATTTTTTTTTTTTTTATTAACTTACATGAAACCCCATCTGGCATTTGGAACATTACATAGGTTACGTTCTTGCCTGGGAGTCGCTGAATAGCAATATTGTGCTGCTCACCACAGGCCTCGTAAACGCAGTGAATATTTCACTGTAAAGCAACAGAAACGGAGACTGACGATGAGAAAAGTATCTTCGCTTCGAATAAAAGTCAAGCGTAGACAACGTCAAATCTGTCTCAAATTATTTAAACACATGAAAGTTTGCTGTTCATAACAGAAAAGCTAGCTCTTTATAGAACAGTTTTAGCGACTGTCCTGCTATGTAGCATTAGCGACTTATGAAATATAAGAAGGGAAGTGAATTTCACCTTTTAAAAGAAACTTACATATTTCTTTTGGTTAGTTAAATTATAATGATTCCAGTTAACAGGTAATCTAAAGTGATGTGTAGCAGACAGCTAGCGGGGTTTGACACCTGTCACTGACCAGCTGTCACCCAAATCGGCCACGCCCCTAATTATCTATAATTTCATGAATTAATATAATTTTACCTGATGAGTTTCACAAAGAGACCAAATTTTTTTTTTCTGTTGCAAAGTTTGACATTTTAATATCACCGTCTATGGTTATTGACTCACTTTTAGAGCCAGCCCCTAGTTTACATTTTAGAAACTGCATTTCTTTTCACTGTACTTATTAAGAATAGAATAAAATAGAATAGAATAGAATATATTTTATTGTCATTGAACCACGTGGTATGTACAATGAAATTTGGTGTTTTACACATATTACACGAGATACAGTTTTTAGAACCTGAGGTTACCCATTGTCAAAAATTATTTTTTTTATTGGATCTTATTTCATCTATAATGTCAGTTTAAAAAAAATTGTTTATTATAAAATTGTTGGATAATAGAAATATTGCATTCACAATTATATCACAAATGACCTCATTTTCAAGTAGTTACATATGTAATTATTAACAATTTCATTTAATATGATTTAGACGTTTTTACAATAATTTAATGACATTTGTTATTTTTGAGGTGTCCAGTAACACCTAATGCTTCAGTTTGGTATTGGCTACTGCTAGCTAGTTATAGTGAACCCGTAATGTTATAACTAACTTCATACTATTTTGTTAGCCGTGACTTGTTCAGACAAACAAGTGTTGTTTGACCGTGTGACTTATTAAATCTTTTGCAGGGTCCCCACTCCTTAAGCAGGTTGTACACAGATAGGGGGCCATTACGGATGATGATGATGATTATTATTATTTTGTATTATTCTAAAACAAATTTCCACATCAATTAAGTCAGTGGCTCTAACCTGGCTATGCAATTGTTAAAGTTCAGGTTACACCTCTACTATAAAAAATAAAACAAAATAATTAATTAGTAATTAACCCCGAATCATACTTGGTAATCCTTTGTTTATTCCACTCTGAGGTTTATTTTTAGCATTAATCTTGTGCACTAAAAATATCCTCTTCTTTGGTTTCTCAGAACTACCTCCCCATCTGTTATTTTTCACTATTGTCAGGTTGTAACTAGTGTGAAGTATTTGACTAATAACCGTCTGTCAGCACCGTAAATAATAACACAGGAATGCGGTAGTCTCCACTTTTCCACTTCAGAAGGTGAAATATGTGTTAAGATTTTGTGATAATTGCCTGATTTGCACTTCACCATGTAGTGACAAGTGTTAGCAATATTAACCTCTTGGTGCATGTGTCAAAAAGAGCCATTTATTTACAAAGCACCATGGAAATATATACTGTAACATACCTTCCTGCTTAGGTCTCGAGGGAAAGCTCTCTGTACAACACAAATAGATTTATAGAATTTCTCCATAACAGATGCTGCATACTCGAAACATACGTACAGTATAAAGATGTTCCTGTCTGGAAGTCATCGTCGAGTTGGTCTCAGGCCAAGCCTGAGGGTATGTCCCTGCTAATCCAGTGAACCTCGGTGAATTTCGACATGTTCATGGCATTACAGATTTATGAGCAGTTCCTCATTAAAGCTCTGCTTCATAAGCATCTCAAGAGGTCGCGGCTCTTCATTAATTAGCTTGTTTTCCTTCTTTGTACAAGAGCAAACACTCGCGTAGCCCAACCATTTGCTCGTTCATGTCGCCATCTGCTGCAATGTCTGTCTGAATTGAGGATGACTAGCTCACTTGTGAAACTGCTATGCATTAGGTTACACAAAACAGAAATAGTTTTTATTTAATAAGATATACACACAAAGACGCTATCAGTACAGATTAATTTTATGCGCCATTCAAGCACAGGCTTACATTTACATCTTACATCTGCAGCCAGCTCCCATTATCCAGAGCACATTCACTTTATGTGTACAATGTAAAAGAAAATACAAGACAAGGATAAGCAAAGCTCTTGGTGAAGTGGGTGGTCTTTAGTGAGTCAGAAATCTTACTGAAGGTTGTGGAGTGATCAAAGAAGTACCTGGGTACTTGATCAAAGAGGAGTCTTGATAGCAAGGTCTGAGGAAAGATGTTATAATCTAATCAAGCTGTGTTGGAGGCTTGGAAATAGTTTGGTGCAGAAAGAGTCTTTACAAAGGTGGGTTAAAATATGCAGATGGCAACAGGAAGCCAGGAAAGGGAGCATGGCAATGGGTTGGTCTCTGAGCACTTGGGAAGCTTAAAAACACGAAAACATTCTGGATGGTGTGCAGAGGCCTGCCAGGATTGAGGGCGGTCCATTCATGTGACATGGTGAGGATCAATACAGTATCTGCTCCATTCTGACACTGCATGGGTGTTCCACAAGGCTCAGTGCTTGGTCCCCTTCTGTTTTCCCTTGAGATTTCTGTTGAAATATCTCAATTTCTTTATGAGGACATATCATCACATGTTTTTTTTCATTTCACCGCTATGCTGATGACACTCAACTTCTTATCACACTCCTTTATTCTGTCCCACATGTTTCTCTGTGGATCTCAGCATCTCAGTGTGGTAGATATTTTTTTATGGAAAAATCTAAAAAAGAGATCTTTGGAGATGCATGTCAAGCTCTTATAATCTCCCTGGCCAACTCTCAGATCTCAGGATATGCCACTGCACACAACTTTGTGGTAATCAAGGACAACTATCCTTCTCTCTAAACCATCTCGGTTCTCAGAAGGATTCATAGAGGTTTCTATCATCACAAGTCATTCAGGTGCTTGTTTAGTCCTCCGCCATTTTGAGAACCCAAGTACTTAAGGACAAGACAGATCTTCGTTCATCGTGACTCAGACGAAGAATCCCAGTAAGTGAGCTGTTCAGACATATAAAGTATGTTCATTCCAATCTCTAGAAAAAAGTCTGGATGGATTCCTTCCTTGTACCCATCAGTTAAGAAGCAAACCGTTACCTTGCTGTGCCATGAATTCCAAAACTCACAAGGATGATTGGCAAGATAGTAATGTGACCGACTGCTAGAAGATGATGCAAGGCTGATCTAGCCCTACCTGCAGGAACCTTATCAGTGATGGACACAACAGCAATTTCTCAAACTGGCTAGGAGAACTCAGTGATGAATATACATTTTTTAATAATAATAATAATAATGAGTTGTGATTTCAACCACTGAGAAACAAAAAAAATTTAATGCCCCCCACCCAGCTATGTTTCACAGATGCCAAACTTCAGAAATGAAAAAAAAAAAGACATGGGTGTAATGTGTAAATTTGATCTCAAGAAATAAAATATCATCATCACTGAGCATCTCTAATCACATGAGTGTAGACCAGCAATCACTTAATTAAGTCCACCCGAAAACGCTGATGGTTGATTTCACACTTAACGTCTTGTAATATTGCTGCTTATTTGGCAGGTTTAAATTAGCAGAGGCGGGCACACACCCAGAAGGTCGTCCTGCCAACATCGTGCCAGCTGCAAATACTGCTTATTATTCATAGAGAAAAGCATGTAAATACGGCCAATCTACTTTTGGAGCTCAGGCACTTTCATGCCCGTATCATTTAAAATCTGCATTGAAATATGATGTCTTTCTCTTTCTTAGTCCTTTTTTGCCCTTCTTTCAAATCATGTCTTCTTTCATACTACATGCCCTTGGGGACCTAATACATCACAGGGAAGTGCTATAGGTTCCTGCAAGTTTTTTTTTTTCCCCCGAAATGGGAAATGTGGCCAGGCATGTGAATGAGGATATGCTCGTGTAACTCAGTTAAAAAGCTAATGAAAATGTGATTTGTTTTTCCTCAAGAAGACATGAACAGCCTCACAAAAAGTTTAGCTAAAGCCACAGTCTGGGACTTGAAGCAACTTGTTTACGTCCAATTTACTGTTTATGCTCACTGAGTTCTTTCTTTACATCGCACATGTCCTTAGTTCAGACGTCACACTACATTATGGCCCAAGTCAGCAGGTTGTTGTTTTTTTCCCCCTCACTAAACCTCTCATTTTGAGCATGATAGTGGTTCTCTATGTCTTTGGGATTTTAAAAGTTTTTTTGAGGATGTTGTGGAAAAAATGTCTGATATCAGGCTTAACATAGACCAAAAACAGAGAAATATATGGGAGCTGGATTAAGTAGGGCCAAAAGTGGATTAAAACAGAAACGTGGATATTTTATGGACAGCCCAGCCATAATAAATGTCTATAGACGTCTTTATTCAGTCTTTCATTTACCTACAACAGAGCCTCACAGTATACAGTATAATGATCAGCCTAAACGTTAACTTTAGCTTTAAAATATATATTTTATACTGGTAACAGGATCCGCTTTTATGCCTCTGGGGACCAAAGGGCCAACCTGTCCACTTCTATCCTACAAAAAAGGCAATGCAGCATAAAATTGCTGGAAAGAAAGAAAATGTATCAGAACACACAGCCAAAGAGCTCACGGTTGTTGATCCAGTTTCCCAATTCCTCAGATTTCAATTCAGTTGATCCATGGAGGGGCCAACTTGCACCTTTGGTTACAGCACTGAAAGGAACGTCACAGTGCCACACACCACGGCACATCCCCAAAGGTCCTGCGGAGACAGAGCCACCCTTGTGGCACATGGGAAACCTAAAACGTATGTGGTTTCAATTTCAATGGATTTAATGTTATGAAACAAATTTTTATCTTTATAAGGGTCTAATTTATAACATTGTACATTTTAAATTCAATTGAAAATTATAATAATATTAATAATTAACCTTAGAATTAGAGTTACCAACTATGGATACAAATCGTTCAATGGGTAGAAGGGTGAAGAAGACAGGAAAGTTAATGATGCAAAATGATGCTAGTCCAAAAATATGGCTAGTCCAAAGGCTACCAAGACTGTTTAGCAAGTAAACAGAATTAAATTAAGCAAACACGACCGTGTACAGTAAGTGCAGACAGTATACAGTGTACAGTATACCGCAAAATTTGGGAAAGGCAAAGAGGCATTATGAAGTTTATTGTGCACATATATGTTAGAAATGCGTGTGAATCACGGTGGCCTTGTTTTTAACAAAAAGGCTGAGGAAGTGAAACTAAATGAGTCATGAGTTTTTCTGGCTATGTTTTTTTGCAGAAACCTTGCAACCCGGGTTAATAATTTTAGCTCTTCAGGAAACACATTTGCTCAATGGTACGTCTAAAATCGCTCAAACCTCTAGACTGTATGCTAGATGACAAAGTTATTGACTCTCAACTGTTTATTACAGGGTTAATAAACAGTGGAAAGTTATTACAGGGAAACTAAAAAAATACACTAGCTTTAGTAGCCTCAAGCACAGGCAGAGAGAGAAAGCCTTTCGACTTTTGCTGGAGGCTACGTTATTATTGATGTTGTCTTGCCTCAACAAAAACCTATGGTCACTAAAGCCACTGTGTAAGCAAAACTGGGGATTATCAAATAATTTCGAGACTGAAGCGAGGCTAGAATGTAATCTGAAATAAATAAATATGTATATATATGAGATTTTTGTTGTAAACCGCATCATCGGAACTCGCCCCGGCCTGGGGCATCAACCAAGAACCATGTCCCACAGACCTTGCTGACAATGCAGTCACTTTGGAAAGCTGCTGGGCAGAGATGGTGGTGCTGGTGGGGGCATAAAGATGGTTGAATAATTTAAAGCCTTTGCTGTGCAGCCAGCGCAACTTCATATAGGAGCTCAATGACCTTTATGAAACTGAAACTACACAAGTATGTTTACCGTCTGTAAGGTTTTATAATATTGTAAGACACTGTAAGCTAATAAGAAGATTCCTGTGCTCTGAGAACAGACCCCTCTGTATCCAGACGAGGATACATCCAAATGGCTCTTGTCCACTAGAACCCTTTTGTTTAATCAGGAGGGTCCCTTTATGACTGACATGTTAATTACTGCTTCTTTTGATGTTCAGGACGTAGCACCGTTTAAATGTGCTCTCATTGCTGAGAATAAAGAGAGATCTTCAGACATCATGCCTGTGTGTGTGTGGTTTTCTCTCCCGGTCGATCGGGCCCGGACCGGTAAGTGTATCAAGGTGCAGCGGACACAATAAGAAATAACTCTTCTTCTCTTAGCTTAAAACTTAGCTCGGACTTCATATTAAACCTAACACCATCTGAAGCACAAAACTTTACTAGTCATGTTTATAGTCCAAAATATGGAAAGTTTACACTGTGTTTAATCCTAAAGGTCTGACGGATTAGCTCTATATAGGTTACTGCATCCTTAATGGATACATTCTGTATTATTATCAGAGGTGGGTAGAGTAGCCAAAAACACTCACACTCGAGTACTGTAAGAGTAGCTGTACTTTAAAATACTATAACTCAAGTAGAAGTGAAAAGTATTCCTCTAAAATATTACTCAAGTAAGAGTATAAAAGTTTTCGGTGAAAATAATACTCAAGTACTGAGTAACTGTTTCATCCGATTTTTATTTTTTTTTTAGAACAAAATGATAAAATAATGTACAAATTCTGACATTTCCAAATAATAAAATTAATGAAATAAATTAAATTAAATAAGTTAATAAAACTAAATATTTTTACAAAATAGCAAATTAAGGAATAAGAAACACAAGTTTCCTAACATACTTTTTTTACAACATAAAGCTTTTGAAACAAATCCCTACTGTAGGTAACATGTGTATGTTTGAACAGTGTGAACTATTGAACAGTTTCCCTCCAAATGGCTCAGCAGATAGAAAATAACATTAGAACATACAGTATGTACAAGAGTCTCACTTTACCATAAACTGTGTCCAGCAGAGCAAATGTAAGAATTTTTTTAGCCCTCTAGCTTATTTACCAATTATAAATAATTATTACATATTATTATTATATATATATATTTTTTTAGCCCTCTAGCTTATTTACCAATTATATATAATTATTACATATTATATATATATATATATATATATATATATATATATATATAATCAGTCAATCGGGGTCATGTGATTATTGTTGCTACATCTGATTGGTGAAACACAGTCATGTGGTCGATCCTCCAGCGGCATTTCTCTGGCAAAAATAAAGAATATCTAATGTGTAGAATAAATGGTTAGTAAAGTAATAAGTCGCGTGTAGCCAAATGTAGTGGAGTAAGAGTTGCGTTTTTTCTTCACAAATCTACTTAAGTAAAAGTTAAAAGTATGGTCCAGTAAAACTACTCATAGTAGAAGTATTTTTTTTTTTCGGAAAGTTACTTAAGTAAATGTAACAGAGTATCTGCAACTCGTTACTACCCACCTCTGCTGTTTATATGTTATTAGTTACTGCAACCGAGTGTGGAAAGTAACATGATAGACGTTGGTTTAGGCGTCATCCAGAGATGGAGCTGTTTGGCCAGCAGAGAGGCAAAGGAATTAAAATGGTAGCAGTTCACACCATCAGAGTGTTTTCGAGTGCAATTAATTTCAGACAGCAGGGAAGAAAAAAAACAGCCATCAGGAGAGGTGTGTGTCACTGGCTGAGCTCGAGCAGCAGCTTGCAGAAGCACCATCTCTGGGTGGACGTCAGGACGGTGGAATGGGTGGGGGTGGGGGTGTTGGGTGTTGGGTGAAGACGCAGAGCAGAAGATCTGGGCTTTCCGAGTGACACATAGCAGAAGCCAGGAACTTCTGGCACAGCGTTCAAGATTACCAGTTATGGAAAATGGATCTGAAAGGAATCTATGGTGTTGCTCATGCCAATACAGAGAACCTTTTCAGTGAAAATTATGAGATGAGAGAATGCCCAAGTGTGTGTGTGTGTGTGTGTGTGTGTTACTTTTTAAACAATAATACGCCAATTCCTTTGCATTCTTGGTCAGGACATCTCAAGGTAGCGTGACTCAGACTTAATCTAGCACTAAAACAGCTGCTAATATCTTTAACACTCCTGGTGATGGACGGGTCATAAGAAGACTCCAAAAGTAACATGCTTTGGATCTGATCAAAGCAGATGTCTGCATTTTTAAAATAATCATTGAACAAAAGCCTTGAAAAGATGCCTGCACGTTCTTCTCTAATGCAGGGGCAAGAACTGGACTGAAAACAGGAACTTCAGCAAGGATATCAGGAAATAAACAAATGCCTCGTTGATCTCTTTTTCTTTCTTTTTTCTCTTCTCTCAATAAGAGAAGCAAGAGAAGTGCTAAAGGTTTCTCTCAAATAAATATGGTTGCTTTACAGTTTGATTTGTTCTATATTATTTCCAGTGAAGGTGGTACGGTGGTGTACTGGTTAGTGCCGTCGCCTTGCACCTCCAGCGTCCAGGTTCGATTCCCGTCTCTGTGTGCATGGAGTTTTCATGTTCTCCCCGTGCTTTCTGGGTTTCCTCCCACAGTTCTAAGACATGTAGATTAGGCTAATCGGCATGCCCGATGAACTGGCACCCTGTCTCTAGTACGTAGAATATAGACTTATAAGTCAAGTTAAAATCTATACAGAAGGACCACCATGTGCAGGTCAGTTAGAACTGATTTGAAAACAAATTTGTCCCAAAATCAGGAATGTTTTCAAAGACTTCCTGCTTGCAATAAACCAGCAATTTTAGGGGGGGGTATTTACTTGAATATTATTATATATATATATACACTACCATTCAAAAGTTTGGGGTCACTTGCAAATTTTTTAATTTTATTTAGTGATTTATTTTCTACATTCTACAACAATACTGTGGATTTCAAAACTATAAAATAACACATATGGAATTAGGT
>JAQMYJ010000011.1:1177345-1188512 GCA_030014305.1 Clarias laeviceps | reverse complement strand
TCTGTTGGGATTTATTTTTACTTTTTTTTAAAGGTAAAGTGCAGGTTAATTTGTTTTATTTTTACTTTATATTTTGTGTTAATTATTTTTATGTATTTATTTTTTTGGGCTGTGGAACGAATAACTTGAGTTTCCATTATTTCTTATGGGAAAATAAAATTTGGTTTACGAGTGTTTTGGAATACGAGCCGCTTCCGGAACAAATTTTGCTCGTAATCCAGGTTTCCACTGTATTATTATTATTATTTTGCCCTGTGTGTAATGATTAGTAGCTTATTTCAGAAGAGACATGAAACTGTCTGAGTTTCTGCATCCCGCTGTTTTTTTATTGTGTTAAAGATTTTTTCACAGACACGTGTGCAGTTCTCAGGAAATAGGATCAAATAAGATCAGATCAGATAAGATAGTTCTTTATTAATCCCGAGGGAAATTGCAGTTCTGGAGCAGCATTAAACAACATAATAACACAGTAAAGCAGTAAACAGTATAACAGTAAATCACAGTAGGACAGAGACAAAGACAGTAAACAGGAGGATCTGATTTACAGAAATGAGCTATTATGCACTGTCTATATACACTGCATACATATACATTACATATATATATATATATATATATATATATGGATATATACATAAACATACACTTTATACCCACACATACCTCCATTTTTTACATATTTTGCTTACAAAGCTCCAACCCTTCTTGTATTTCTAGAGTAGTCTTAAGGAATAGGACTTTTTTTTGGTCTCTCATGTTCCCTCCAGTCCAGTCTCTGTACCTGAGCTGTTTCAGAGGGATGTTTTTTGTTTGTTAAGCCACACAGTGAGCTACGAATCACTCAAGCATAAAAACATCTAGCTTAAGTCCTGACGCAGTGAGAAACGGGTGCAGATGATGACAGATGATCAGGCCGGTTATTAGTTTACTGCTGATGCTGAATGCTGAGGGGTTGGAATAGACGAGAGGGGAAATGAGGTCGTGGCTGAGGCTGTTACAGAAACAACCAGTTTTTAAATTGTACTGTATCTTTAGGAACTTTGCAGCCTGTCACAGTAAAACCTGCAGTTAATTCTTTAATGTAATCGACATCATTTCGTTTAATTTAATATGAAGAAATGATAGACACTTAAACACTTGGCGCCAGGTCACTCCTCATCAGCGACCAGAAGACTGACAATACCTCGACTCAAACACACCGTTACTCAGATATTACATGTTTTTCTCCCCAATATAGTATACAGAGCAGAGCAAACTTTCTGTTCTACGACAAACTCATCTACTTCATCTGTGTGTCGATTTATACGCTTTTATTGTTCTCAGGGTTTTAGAGACAAATGACTGAGATTTATTGTTCAGTTGGAAATGAGCAGAATACAAAAGCAGGTCCATCAAACTGTTCTTTATAACTCTTTATTCTTTATAGAACTGTGTGTGTGTGTGTGTGTGTGTGTGTGCACGCTGTGGAGTTGTTGTGTGCTCTAACAGTTTCTGATCTTAGATAATGTGTTAAAATCTTAATTAAAGATAGAAGTATCCAGGCATAAAATGTACTCTGGGGGAAAGTCGCGACTCCGATAGTAAAGCATGAAAAACAAATGTTTTAAACAGATGAAATTAACTAAATGTCGCATTTCTTTTCCACATGAAAACGTATGATTAAACCTGACTTACATTTTCAAGTAGCTACGCCATTTATTTAGCTTGGAGAGATCATGTGTTGTTTACACGCCTGCTGCTGCATAGCTAGTGTTACAGTATATACTGTAGTGTCTAAAGAGCTAATCAGAAGTAAGATATTCAGTAAATTCTATATAAATAAACCAAAGGTTTTGTCTGTACATCGGTCAGAACTCGATCTTTCAATAATATCTTTACATTTAATACATTGGAAGACCAGAACTGAGTCTCAGGAAATTTTCGATCTGTCTGTCTAGCCAGATTTTTTTTGTCACATCATCATGCAAAACTGTCTGGACAGAATTTAATGAATCTTTTGCAGTCCTTAGATTTCTGCCTGAAGTTTAACCTGCACCATAAGTGAAATCTAAATCTTGAGTAAAAGCAACGTACTTGGATTACTTTTTTGATGTAACAAGTAATCTAACGCGTTCGGTCCGCCATTTAAGTACTTAATTATTTAGTTACTTTTTCAAAAATGTAATCCGTTATTCAGACAACAGTCATTCCGTTAGTGTGTGTGTGAAAGTCGTCCTACAAGCCCCGCCCCCGATAACCCGCCTCCTCTGTTATTCCTGCTGTTTGACCCGCGGTGAGAAGCGATGTTAGGCACCGTGAGCCGCCGCAAGTGATCACCCGACGTTCCGCGAAGTGCTGCAAGGTCCGCGAGGACCAATGCGCGGAAAGATGGAAATCTAATCACAGCGCGAAAACTCACAGTGAATCATGATGAACCACCGCGCGAAACCGCGTAAGTGAGATAGGGGTATTAGTAGTTAACAGATTATGGGCCAAACTTCGCTGAGTGATGATGGTAGAATAATTATAAAGGTCTTGACTAAAACAACATGCATGAGGAATCACAAAGGAGTTTCATTTTCTGCAATGGAAAAGTACTGAACTAGTTACTTTTATCAGAAAGTAATGCTGGAATGTAACTGATTACTTTTTAATGACAGTAATTTTGTAATGTAATTAGTTACTTTAAAAGGTAACATCCCCCAACATTGCTAATGCGCCACTTGCTCAATGTAAACAAACACCTGCACCAATAGATATATAAATTAGAAAAGCTGAACTAAATAGTTTTACTGGGATTAGTTCATATTTTCACTTTGGCTGAAATAACAGCGCTGAAGTGCTATAAGTGAATTTTAACACGCTGGAGTCGTTTTAAGTCAAAATTTCATCTTTATCTGATCTACTTAACTGTGATTCTCTCTCCGATTACCGAACAGGGAGTGTATTTGTCTGACTATGAAAGAACCATAACTTAATGTAAACCGGCGAGTAATGTTAGCTACAAGAATCAATGCTAGTCTAACGCAGTGTTAGCAAAGAATACAGGCAAGCTTACGGAAATATAGCCAGTTCTAAGCTACTTTATTAAGGACGGAGAGCGACAGTTCTCCCAGCAGACACACCAAGTTCACGTATTTTTGCATATAAACGTATTTAATTAACATTGCACACCTTTGCATCATTTCCATAATCTCACCTAAAAGCTTCCACAATTTAACCCTCGTTAAAAACCTGCACTTTGGACCATAATGCACTTCATTTTCTTGACGTCTCTGCATCTCCACACTCGCTGCGCTACTCCCTTTGCCCGGTTCAATTTATTACCTCCATCTCTCTTCTCTGCTGCCTTATCTGCACCATCATACAGTACCTCCCTCCATCTCTGTCTCTCCTCCCTCGCCCTATCGCTCTACTGCTTATTGCAGCCCTCCCTCGTTCTCCATCGATTCTCAGCTTCTTCATCTCCCTGTAGTCTTGTTCCCTCTCATCTTTCTCAATCTCCCTTTCTCCTTCTCCTTTATGAAATGCATGTATCTGCCGTTCTCAGATAAAAAAGCCTCAGGGGCGGCGAGGTGATGGATTCGCGGACAGCCCAGAAAGCGTTCCCGTTTCGGGTCATGCGAGGGCCCGGTAGTGCTGGGTAAGCAGGTCAGGAGGGGTGGCGGGAAAATAAAACCGCTGACTAGAAGGTAATACGCAGATGAAAAGCCTGAAAGGGGTATAAATCTGTCCAGGGAAGGGAAAGTAAGCTGTAGGTAAACAGGGAGGAAACGGTCACCTTACATATCTGATCCAGTGTGTAGTTCGTTCGAGATGAATGGAGCTCCTGTGTAAGCATGAAGATGTGAGGTAGCTGATGATATCATGGCCAGACGGATGAGGCTGTATTAAGACGCTAAGAACTAAAAAGGTGTTTTTAGTTTACAATATTTGGGCATTTTCTCGGCTCAGACCTGTTTAGAAAATGTATTACTTTAGAACATCAGGATTTAGAGACCAGGTTCTCCTAAATCTGTCGCTTTAGGTCCGATCACTGGATGTAGTTTAGAGGGGTATATGCAAATGTACACTACATCCTTGAAATCTTATAATTTACTTCAAACAGAGACTGAACACAGTTCTAAGAGTTCTAACTCCCTTTATTTCTCTATATAGAATGTAGCAGGGCTACATTAATGCACGTATTTTTAGTGCTTGGACACCATCAAGGTAGAACGTTCTCCCAATGCACCCTGATCTATAGTATCTAAATTCATGTCTGAAACACTGGCCTCCCAGGAACTCCTGTAATAGCCCAAATATGTGGAAATGGCTCCTATGGGGGGATGTGGCAATGATTGTGTGTACAGTTCACACACACAGGTGCGTCTCTTCTTCATCGCAAGTTGTCAATAAGTTATCTGTCGATTTTCAAGGATAAGAATGCTGAATGTTCACAGGAACGACTGCAGTGAGCTCCGAGCCACCTCGGCCCATTCCGGACATACGGACCATTTTTTAAATGTTTGCACCGTTCAAATGTTTTACTTGCAGCCAAGAGTCTCATCTGCATACTGTGGATTTATACTCCATCATTCACCAGAAATTTCATCCCAAGTCCCAGACTGACATGAACCCGTATCTGATTTCTTCCTCCGCTTGAATTTTCAGAGTGGCCTACTTAGTGTAGATATGATACACAGGTTCATTCCATTTCCCGGCTGAAACACTACAGAGCATACTTCTGCGAGTTCATTCAGAAACAGATTTAAACAGAACCTCCTGACAAAGCAAGACTTTAAAACAGGAGATTCAGAAAAAAATCATTTTAACCTCTGGGCATTCAAGTTGCAAAGATCAGATGCGTCCATGTTTGTCTTTCTCGTCAGAACAGTGAACTGTACAGTCTGTGTTATAGATTTAACATCTAATAAAATCTGCATGTTAATTAACCTTAAACTACAACATGTAAAAAAAATAATTAAAAAAAGGACGAATCTGAGGTACGAGTTACGATCTTAGATAGTTGAGCGCGGCATGAACCTGATGTGGCCCGTTACCCAAAATGCTGTGCAGGAGGAGATGATTAAAGCAGAACAGACCTCGGCCAACACCTGGGAAAGACAGTCTAATATACTGTAGGGGTCTGCAGGCTAATGAACTTCTTTTATTTGCCACAAATCAGCAGGAGGCTCCAGCTTTAGCAATTATGCTCACTAACTACTCCTCCATTCTCCTAAAGAGGGCAGAGGAGCTTTTTGTAATTCATCTGATTCTCCTCATCTCTCTCTCTCTCTCTTTCTCTCTCTCTGTGCAATGAAATCAAAAGCCACCGAATGTTGCCTCTCAGTAGCTCTACAGCTCTTTAGAAGCACAAAAGAAAGCATCCTGGCAGGACATAATGAAGTAGATTAACCTTAAGGCCATAGACAGACTCCTCCGTGATCAGCACAGCTGGAAGATGTTGCGTTTACAAACAGGAGTGACCTGGCAAAGGTGCCCGAGGCTAGCATTCTTCAGCTGTTGTCTTGGGGCTCTGATGGAAGCCATGCTTCTTCAGACTGCTAATGGAGTTTCTCAGTGTGAAACCTGATGAAGTGTGAACTAGAGCAGAAAAAAAAAAAGAAAGAAAGCTGGAGAAGCTCGTAACAGCGGCGTTCCATTTGCCTTGGTGAGGTCCATCTCACATCGTGAGAGTCCATAAAGCCAAGTCAAGAAATATGAGCGGTGCTCAGAAGAACACGCATTGTCCTGGAAAAAGATTGAAAGAAATGAAACAAACGGATGTACTGTACAGTTGCATAAAATGAGCCACAAAGAAAGGAGGAAGCGTTGAGCAGAAACCTGATGGTATAGTTGACGTTTTCCAGCGCCATGAAAAGAGCGTTTCTACCTGCATCCATCGGGCGTTTGTTCCGCATCACAGTGACGGATGAGGCTTCCACGCAGCTGTGTTAGCTGTAATGGAAACCACGAACACAATGGAGTTAGCTGCTCCCATCCTCCAGTTCATAAAAAGCCTCCTCACCTTGAAACTTCAGTCGGCTCTGTTTAGTCCTCGAATCTATCATGTGGCAGTGGCAGCGCTCTCTCCTGCCAAACCGTGGCTGCAGGCCTGAATAAGAGATGAGAGGCCCAATAATGTTTAATAACTGATTCACCCATTCAAGACATTTTTCCTTTATTTGTCTCAGCTGTATTCTGACTCTCTAATCCTTCTTTTGACCAAAAGGAACAAATTGATTTGCCTTTTTATTTTTTTTATAAAAGAAAAAGGGGATAGAACATGATCTTAGCTGCATTCTGAATAGACACGGTATGGGAGCTCGTTGCGTTTCTAGCCACGAAGGTGCTCCTTTGAACCTAAGTACAAATCCAAAAAAAAAAATAAAAATGGTAGATGGATTGTTTTCTGCAGCAAACGTTCCTTTCTGGCACAAGCAACTAATACCAAGGAATAAAAAAAACTAAATCAAAGGAGCTGCTATTAATCAACTTAAAGGACTATGCCTTGTAATGCTTCCAAACTTCTGTCTATTGGCTTTTCCTGACACACTTGACCTGCCTATTGACTCACTCTGCAAAGTTTAAGAGGGGGGTAATGTTTCAAATTCTACATGCTCTTCTGATCTCCAAAAACAGCTTGACCAGGCCATCAATAACACCATTGAAATAAGACAATGAGGCGAGCGTTTAATCAGTAAATGAAGCAACCAGGAGGTTTGCTCTGCCATTTGTTTACTCTCTCTCACTTGAACGCACAAGATTTCCTGTCGGAAAGGACATCCATTCTGCGATATATATATATATATATATATATATATATCTATACAGTATATCTTGCAAACAGGGCTGATTCTTGCTAATGCTAATAGCCATCACCACCAGGGAGCGCCATGGTTTTTAAGAAATATGCAAAAGGGACCGACCAGAGCATAAGTGGCTCAGTGGTAGGATTCACGCCTTCCATGCGGAAAGCCCGGGTTCAGTTCCCACCCAATGCCCAAACCTCAGCCACGGTCCCAATGTAAGGGTTGCATCAGGCAGGGCATCCAGTGTAAACCCTGTGCCAAGTTGTTGTGGAGATCAGACGGTCCACGGTGGTGACGGGAACAGCCGAAAGACTAACAACAACATGTTACAAGGACTGACCAAGTGACATTAGGTAACGATACTCCCCTCTCTGGAAACACTGTATAGCCGTCATTTCTTACAGGGGCTGGTTTAGCAGCTTCATTCTATATGAGCAGTCAGGGGTGAAGGGCCCAACAATGATGCTGAGGTTCGAACCTGGGACCTTCTGCTCAGCACCGTAAACTATAGAGCTATCCCTGACCCAAATTATTGACGAACTCTACAAAAACTCTACTCGACTATACAAACTGTATATTACCTCTAACAAACCACAGCCTTCTGTGCTTACAGTAAATAGTGACGTCCATATCAAGATTTTTTTTTTAAATGCAGTTAATTGTGCTGGTTTAATTTCCAGCCAATGCCCAAACCTCGGCCACTGAAAAAAAGAGAGAGAGAGAGAGAAAAAAATTACAGTTCAAAAAACAAATTATGTTGCCAAATCCAAAATTAATTAATTTATTTATTTATCTAGTATGGGATTACTGCTATTTCTAGTCAATAGGTGCAATTATTTGTGTATGGATTATCTTTTTTTTATCTAATAAAAAAAATTAAAAGCTGAACTGAACTATTTTTCACCTCATCCAAAATAGTGAAATATTTATTCTCTGCATTCTTGCTATACAAAATAATATACAGTGACTCTGTTCCTCGAACCAAATGTTCACTCTGTCTCAGCCATCGTCCCTGAAAGAACTGTCAGAAAATCAATTCTTTTGTTCCTTTTTTTTTTTTTTTTTTTACATCTTATCAGGATTTATTGTTAAATGACTCGTGTGTGTGTGTGTGTGTGTGTGTGTGTGTGTGTGAATAGGCACTGGATGTACTAAGGACGTTATGACAATCACCTCATTTTTATTTTTTAAATGTAATTGCTTCGGTTATTCAGTTTCATTTTCAGAGCTTTGAATAATCAGGTTGGTGGAACGGTATACGACTAGTATTTGAAAGGTTTCGAATAAGAGGAAACCATGGTGATTATTTAGGGTTTAGTATAACCGTGCATGCACGCACCATTCAGTTTCACTATTAACCCACCTGAACCACTAGGGGCAGCGTCGAACACCCGGATAACATGCACCATCATTTACACCATCATGGATAGGGATCCCTGCCTATTTGAAAGCAGGTAGTTGGAAAGTGTCTTGGACATACAGTACTTACTGACTAAATAAAAAAAAGATTTTTTCAGCTATACTGACTTAAACAGATATACAAATCGTGAACAACTTCAAGATACGTCATATGGGGGGCGCTGCGATCGTATTCCATCCCTGACCTGAAAAGGAAATCCAATTAATTCTCAAAAGTCAACTTATGTTATGATAGAACATCTCATGTTTGATATATAAAGTAAGCAGTTTTAATCATAAGTAGAACTCCACTTGAAATCACATGAGATTAGAAAGACTTCAAATATTTAAAGTAGAAAGTAAAATGAAGGATTTGTGTTTATGTTGGAAAGCAGTCACATGTGAGTTCTGATACAGTATGTAAGTTCTAAACGGATCTTACTTAATTGGAACTTTTTTTTTAAATAATGCAATTGAGAATAACTTTCACAAAACCTTATAACCAGCAATTGCAAGATACTGTAATATCACAGCGTTGCATGTTTATAGCTCAATGGGAAGTTCATATTAAACAACAACCTTTTTTTAATCTTCCAATTGCGACTTTGTGCTTCTGATTCCGATAATTAAGCCACAGCCAAGATGATCACATTCAGCAGTGTGGTGGTGATTAATACAATCGACCTGTCCACTCCAGTGTAATGTCAACAGGATCACGTACAGTACAGTACACGTGGTATTGGGTAGATGTAGAGGAGAATAGTCTAATAAGCGGAAGTTCATAATCGTGAAAAGTCTCAGCTGTGAGGTGTTAATTTGCAGTTGGAGGTTAAAAACCATTCATTACACTTAAAATGTCATAATTGGAACATTTTATCTACATAATATAGGTACAGGATAGTGACACAATTATTGCTCACGCTCAATATCTCCAGGTGGTTGTTTAAACCTGCTGTGAGTTTTTCGCTGTTTTATGTAATAAAACTCTTGAATAAACACGACGTAGTGATAACGTCATCATCCGCCCTTGTTTAGTGTTCCAAATTTTCGATTTCATGAACTACCTGCTCCAATGGGCTTATAGTGATTATCGCTTGTTGCAGTTCTCATTTTGGACCACTAATTATTATTATTATTATTATTATTATTATTATTATTATTATTAGTCACATGTACCTTACAGCACAGTGAAATGATTTTTTTCACATATCCCAGTTTGGAAGCTGGGACCAAAGCACAGGGTCAGCCAGCCAGGATACAGTGTCCTGGAGCAGATAGGGTCAGGGGCTCCGTTTAAGGGCTCAACAGTAGCAACTTGCTGGTGCTTGAACCCTCGACCTTCAATAGCATCAGTAAACTACAGCCTAAACCAATTGAGCCACCACTGCCCAAATACAATAACAAATGTACATATGGAGCTAAATTCAAATGCAAAATGTATAAATGAGGACTTTGAGAAGATGAACAAATTAATTTTTCACCAGGGTATATGTAGCAGGGTACAGTAAATACAGTAGTACCATGTTATTTTTGACAGAACTGTGGTACTTATTTGCTGATATGGTGCATGTATCCATGATACACTATAGTATGGTACACGGTTCTACCATGTACAGTAGTATGGTACCATGGAGCACGCTCTCGGATACTGTTAATAATATGTTATACATTTTTATGTTCTGTGATGGTAATATTTATGCAGTATGGTACCACTGTATGTATGTAACATTAATTAAAAAGCAAAGTGTATGTTGAAATTGTTGAAAGTACTGTTACCCTGATATTCACAATAGTACTGTGGTACACACCATAGTATTACCACCGTACACAATAAAGTACTTTATAAAGTCCGATGGTGCTTACAGTACCATGGTAATGTCTAGTAAGGTACCGTGGTAATACTGCGGTATATTATGGCACAAATGATCTCTCGTCCTGTATGTCATTAGTTGCTGAATGTTTTCTGGAAATTTCTGACAAACCAGCTAGCTTTAGCATTGTGCAATCGAATGCCTGTCTTCAGTTGATTCAGTTGATCCTCAGATGACAAATAATAACATCACAGTATAACAACACTAGCATGAATCACAGACTGGACAGCTTTTCCAGCAGCAGCTCTCCAGCGCATGACTAAGTCACTCCTCGGACTCTGACATTTTTGAGGAAAGCCACATCAGAACATTTTACTCACTGGGTCGTTCAGGATTTTGCTTACCTGTCTGCTGTTTGCTGCGTTTCATGGAATATGTCATACTGTCGGTATACTGTATACACAGCGTGACATTTTCATAGAAATCCAGACTCGAAGTCGAACATCCCGGCATGATGATGATGATGATGATGATGATGTCTTTTTCCAATGGTTCCATCTCCTCGATCATGACAAACTCGAGCTTTAGCACAAGCAGCTCCAACTGGCTAACGCTAATGCTTCTCTTATTAGCCTTAGTCGCAGTGTTTCGCTAGTTAATGGACTGTAGTGTCTGGCGTTAATGTATTGTGGCCAATCAGTTGATGCGAGTTAATGAAAAAAGTTTGGAGTGTAGACTTATGGAGAGGGGGAAAAAAAAAACAAGTAGGCTTGCTGGGCAAAATAAGTAATGGTTTATGTACAAATTATAGCAACCCATGAAAAAGGTTGCTATTGTAAACTACAGTACATACCATAATAAGCCATAGGATTAGTGTGGTACTTTAGATATTACTTTAGATGGTAGGTGTTATAGAACTTTATAGAATAGTAGGGTGGGTACTTAAGGTACTTAATGGCCACCACAGAAGTTTCCAAAATTCATCAGGCATCTGATATGGTATGTTTGTACATACTGTACTATATTAGTACATCCTACTGGTATGATAAAGTACAGGCAGGACTGTATTATGTTATGTAATATTAAGAGCTTCAATATGCACTATGTGTACATACAGTACAGGCCAAAAGTTTGGACACACCTTCTCATCTATCTGTCAATGTGTTTTCTTTATTTTCATGACCA
>JAQMYJ010000011.1:1132100-1161265 GCA_030014305.1 Clarias laeviceps | reverse complement strand
CCTTTTATGCTTCCTGGTTCGCGACCGCATTACTTCCGGGTCCTAGTGCCGGTCGCGGACCGAGTGTGCATGACAAATACTACCATCCCAACTTTTTCTCAGAATGTGTTACAGGATTGAATGTCTTGAATTAATATTTTTAAATGATTGGACGTTAACAAAACAAGATGTCACATTTGTTTTACAAACCACTATTTTCAGTGTTCATTTTGATTTTACCTACCGTCCCTACTTTTTCTGATTTGGGCTGGGATGTGTCAAAAGCAAGGTGTGACATTTGAAGCAGAATTTGCAAACGTTGAGCTGAAGTTGTAACCTTTCATGGTCACAGAGATGCATACAATTCTCTTTTCATTAAATTTTTTTATCATTAAATTTTTAATCTTCACTGACAACGATGAATCCTATTACAGAGAGAAGGTGGAACAACTGGTACAGTGGAGTAGAGAAAATAACCTCTGCATCAATGTAAAAAAGACCAAAGAGGAGATGAACTTCAGAAAGGACAAGCAAACTCCTCTCCCCCTACAGTACACATTGATGGAGCTGCTGTGGAAGTGGTCCAGAGCTTTAAGTATCTGGGCGTTCACATAACTAAGGACTTAACTTGGAGCGTCAACACCTCGGGCCTGATTAAAAAGGCCCACCAGCGCCTCTATTTCCTCAGGAAGCTAAAACAAGCTGGGCTTGGGAGCCTGGTTCTGAAAAGTTTCTATCGAGGAGCGGTAGAAAGTATCATCAGCTCTTACATCACTGTGTGGCACGGCAATAGCACTGCAGCTGAGAGGAAAGCCCTGCAGAGGGTAGTTAAGGCTGCACAGAGGACAGTGGGGAGCAGGCTCCCCTCTATTACTGAACTGTACACTGCAAGATGCAGAGGAAAAGCCCACCGCATTATTAAGGACTCCACACACCCTGCACATGCCCTATTCTTGCCTCAGGCAGAAGGCTGAGCCTTCAGTGCAAGACCACCAGGCTTAAAGACAGCTTCTATCCTAAGGCAATTAGACTGCTGCACTCTAGCCGTGCTCTGTAGGTCCTCTCCCATCAAACACAAGCTCCCAACAATGGATAATATTTAATTACAAGATCTATCTCCATATTTTTAGTGCAATATATAACCCTATGGTGCAATACATATATAACCCTATAAGTCCAATGTACAAAATGTGCAATATAGTTTTTGAAAATGTGCAATACACTATGTACAGTTTACGTTTTAATTCTTGCACAATATACTGTATCTCTGACTGCTCTTATTTATATTCATGTATATACATACAGTATATACATCCCCATATTTATATAATTCTAATCTATGTGGCTTAAATGGGACCTGGGTCCTAATTTCGTACCATAACATGGAAGTCTGCTGGTATGACAATAAAGAATCCTTGAATCCTTGAATTAAAGACCTGGTGCCAGACACCGTAGCACACCCCAGAGGTCATGTGGAGCCTTTAGTGGCCAGAGCTGCCCAGTAGGTACAAGGGGAACCCAAAACCTAGGTAGTTTTAATGTTGTGGCTGATCAGTGTATGAATTTGCCTTGACATCATCATCATCATGATCAGCTAGTACTTGAGGATTCAGCTCCCTGTAATGGTACTTGTTTTTTAATAGACTGTAATCCAATGAAATGACAGAATGTACAAATTTTAGTTTTTTTTTTTTTTTTTTTCGGTTTCAGTGCCAATTTGCTAGCAGCAATGTCTGAGAATGGATACAGATCTCAATTTGTAATGCTTTATTGTGATAACAATCTGCTAATTATATCACTCGAACCAAAACCCCTCTGAGCTCACCATCCAACCCGTGTTAGCATGGACAGATAATCTGTTAGCTAGCTGAGTGAGCGTTTGTAGAGTAGCACTAGCCAGATCTGGGTCAGTGTTACAAATTGTATTACACTTGATATATTACACTTAAACCGTCAGGCGTCATTACTGACTTCAAATCTGTTGCTTTAAATATACAGTATATATTGTGTTTTCCGCTACAGCAGCGTGTAGATAACTCTCAGAATAATAAATAAGGGGCATCTTTGCTAGCTAGCTACAGAAAAAAATAGCAAGCTACTGAAACCTCAACAGCATTTGGCTGAGATATCTAGCCAGCTAGCGTTATCTTTGATATGAGCTTTTTTCAAATATGCATTCCACATACTGTATAAGGAACTTTTTTTTTTTTTTTTTTTACAATTGCACCAGCTGTAGTCATGACAACTATTATAACACGACTTATTCTTATCCGAGTCTTGATCACTGCTTCTACTTGTTAAGGAGTTATTATTACTACCAGAGCTGTGCTTTTACGCACGTTAGTGTGTTTTGAACTCCACTGCTAATAAGACTAAAGTGTTTTCTTTAATAAAAAAAAGAGAGTTAAAGGCATGACTAAGAAAGTGTGTCACCTCGTATGACTGTTCTATTAAATGTGATCCTTTAAAACATTCCATGGCACCTCAAGATCCTGTTTATGAACTTGCTTTAACATGAAAGTCACAAATGCACGCGCTGACGATTCCACTTGAATTGATGTGAACGTGTCCTGCACACTTCCCACACACGTGAACACCTGACAAGGTGAACGGGCGAAAAATGCCCTCGCGCTACATCGATATCGACAAATCCCATCCCGGCTAATAGTCTTCGACTCCAGGGCTTCATTAGGATCCAGTCCCTGATATCCCATTAGCAATAATGGCTCTCTTGGGTGTTTGATTACATCAAAAGCCTGGAGTTTGGCACAAAGAGAAGCAAAGAAAAGCACACAGGACTTCTATCAATCCATTTATAAACCTCTAAAAGGGTTTCTTAAGAAATATTTGATATATTTGTCGCTTAAGTTGACCTGTCGTCTCCCTGCGTAGACCAGAGATTGATTTTAAACTTTAGTACACACTGCCAACTTGGCACTTAGAGCGTCTGGCGGATGTCTGATGGCATATGAAATCTGTCAATCTGGAAATAATAGGTTGTTAACTTCAAAATGACGTCTCAGAGAAAACTGCCTGAGAAACGTTTCCCAGTGTGTGAAGGACAGGAAAATTACTTACTGCAGCTCCACCATGGGCTATGGGCCGGGCGATATGGCGAAAATATTATACCACGATACACAACATATCTGTGACGATATATTGTTGTATGTTAAAAAAAAATTTAATAAAAAAAACAGACATTTATAATAAATAAATGAAAAAACTGACATTATAAACACCAGAAAACTGGAAATTATGGGTCTTATTGTAAATTTAATCATGTGATTAATTATAATTACCACATCAATATTTCCATGTTCGTTGTGTACTAATACACTGAAAAAAAAAAAGTTATGTATTAACATATTTATATTAAAGCCAGAAATTATACTCAATTAAAAACAGTAAAATTGATATGTTTAGTGGTACAAGTTAATAATTTATTAACAGTGATAAAGTGCAGCAAATATACAGTGAGTGTTACACATAAAATAAAACTGGTACTAAATCGATTAAAATAAATATAAGCATTGTACAAATACTAACTAGCACCATATGGGGAACACACTAGTTACATATGGGGGATTATTACAGTCTGTGCACTGTGTCATCGCACCACCAGGGTCGAGGGTTCGATTCCCACCTGGGGTCTGCATGTGTTGGACCTCATGTTTGGTTGATTTCCTCTAACAGTCCAAACACTTGAAGATTGCCATTCGTGAGTGTGTGTGTGTGTCCTGAGACGGACTGGCACCCTGTCCAGGGTGTACCCCATGTAGTCCCCTGGGATAGGCTGCAGGATTCCCATGACCCTGTACAGGGTAAGTGAGTGAGTTGTACAGTTTAACAGGCACTGCAATAAAGGATCTGTCTGGATGTGAAGACATCATGTTAGAACTTAATACAAATCATTTCCCCTCACGCTACACACGCCGTAACTCTTGTCCGAACAGCTGCAGTTATATGATGAAATGTCTTAAAGTGACACATAGTCCAGATGCATTCCAATCCTGCCAGCCAGACATACAGTACTGTACAGTATACAGCAGCATGTCAGCTACGCAACACAGGATGCCCGAAATGTGTTTGGGTTCAGCTTGAACACAACTCTAACTAACCCTCGACTTTGATGCACCATGGGAACCACCCTCTCGGTCACTCGCGCTCATTCCACTGAAAGGGAAATGCTGTCCCAGTGATATCATCGCTCTGGAAAGGAGAACTAGCTCCTGCATGTGAACTGGAAATCCTTTTTTTTTTTTTTTTTTTTAAATATAACTGTTTTGTGTAATGCTTGATTATTTATATGTAATTTATTCCACTTCTGTAACTCATTCCTAACTTCCAAGGCTTTACTTTGGAGGAAACTCTACAGCTATGTTGATTACAAGTAAGTGAAACATGATGCTGGTCTTTTTCTGTTTGTGGCACTTTATTTAAAAAATAATAATAAATATATATATTTGCATACTGTTTTTAAAAAATGCTTGGAAAATATTTCAGAACAGATTGCAGACGGATTATTAGTTTAATAAGTGTTACATTTACACAGAATAATTGTCGTGATGTTTCAAATCAGAGCTTATGTACTGTACGTATTTGTGATGCTTATTTTTTTTATCACTGAGTATACGACATAAGTATAAATGTTCTTTAAATAATGAAATGATGTATGAGATTTTTTAAAATGTGGGCATCTTAGAAATTTTTTTGTTCTTCTTCCAAACATGTTAAATGATCGTGCATACAGTAAATGTGTGGGTTTAGGAGAACAAACATCAGTTAATTCATCCACCACTGTGTTACCTGAGCCTACAATAATCCCTGTGTATAATCCAAATCCAGACGATGTAAACACAGACCTCCTGCTGTGATTATATTATATTATATTCTTTGTAAATTAGCATTCCAAGCTCAGCGAGGCTGTTTCTTTCAGGGCTACGAGAGCCCCCGGAGCTCCCGCATCCACTGCCGCTCGTTCAAGGGAGTGTTGTTAGCAACGAGCGATATCAACAGGGCATGCAAGCAATTACACCTATGACCTAATGCTCCTCTACCTACCGGAGCTGGCCAGAGCTAAAGGCGCCTGGTTTGGACCCGGATCGGTCTCGGCACTGACGGAATCGCACATGACGTGGAAAGAGAAAGAACAGCTGGAAAGCAAAGACCATGGAAAATTCCGTAGATATTTATACAGCTCAGAAGCCCTCTGCGACATGTCAGGGGTATTCGTCGCACCATTAAGGAGCTGATGAGCTGCTGCTATAATTAAGCCGTTTATCTTTTTCTGTCCGTCATTATGACGTCACACGGAGCGATTTTCTTGATATATATTGTGACAGACGTAGCAACTCTTGATAAATGGGAAATTTTGTAGGAATCTCTGTAGCGCTCGATTCTATGATGTCAATCAGGACCGGTTTTAATTTAAATTCGCAATTAACGAGGCAGAATTATTAAAAACTTTATTTTATCCACTTCATTTGAGAATAAAAAAGATTTCAAGTTGCGAATCGGACAAGTCCAGGGGAAAAAGAAAAAAAAAACGCACACATCTGCATCTTTATTTTACAACAAATGGAAAATTCTGCAGGAATCTCTGTAGTGCTCAATTCCAAGTTGTCATCCAGGACCAGTTTTAACAATTGCAATACATTTAGTTATAATTTGTAAAATACATGAGTGGGTCTTAAACAAAAATAAGTGATCGATTATCAGTTTACAATGGGTCAACCTTATGTTATCGTGGAGTCGAAGCATCATATTGAAGTTTCTGTGACTTTATGTGGAGCGGCTGCTGGAAACTCATGCGCTGATTGTTGGTCATTTCTCGATTTTTATTCCTGTGGCTTTTATTAATTAGATTTGATTCCAGAATTCACAATACATGAGCCAGAACTTTTGTTAATTTCATTTCATTCACATTTCAGCTTGCAAGAATCTCTCTCAAACATCAAGTAATCTCAAACCAAATCCAAATTTAAAAAGCAATTGAATATAAAAACCAAACCAAACAAACAAACAAAAAAAAAAAACATGTGCATTTTTATTTTACGTATTCTTTCATCTCATCAATTGACCAAAAAACATTGCTTTTTTTCTGGGGCTGCGAACCACCACTGGTGGTTTATGAGATTCCTTCCAGATCGAGTCACCTCTCTTCCCATGTCTGTGGGCGTGTCCGCTGCACCCGGGCTGATGGATGTTAATGAGTTGTTTATGTGTTTTGTGTGGCGAGCGTGCAGCTTGGGAGCACGTATCACCGTCAGCCAGGACCCTCCCAGGCCATTGAGAAACTGGTAAACGTTCTAAAACGTTAAAGGCATCTCGACTGGGAGGCGTACAATTGCATGCTACATCTGTTATCAGCTTCCACAAAACGAAAAAAGCATGACATCCTGTAGGGACGCCCAGAGTATTTAGAAAAGGAAGCGGCTGTATGAAAGGAGAGCCGTGTGATAGCATCGCGTGTACGATTTGCACGCAAGAGGAACCAGCCAGAGGACGTCTTTCTCCAGGGTCAAGGGCTCAAGTTGTAGTTTTTGTTTCTAGTTTTTTTACAAAAGTTTCGAGAGCAGATTCAGGGCAGATCAGAAGTTTGAAATGTCGCACACTTCACATACACGATGCTGAATGTTAGCATCATCGATTTTTTTATTTTTGTTAAACTTCTATTCTTCCACTAAGAATTCTCCCAGGAACTCCGTTAATGTTCTTTTCCAAAAATGTGGGAATGTCTTAAAGCGAGACCAGGACTGTACGGGCGATGTGGCAATAACTCCCAGCCGAGTTCCTGTAACGTGCAAGTGGTGCTGGTGAATGATTGTGTGAGCAGTTCACTCAGACAGAAGCGTCTTTTACTTCCGCAAGTTGGCGACACATTATCCGTCGATTTTTTTCAAGGATCAGGTGGATGTACAGCCTTCTTTAAAATGTTTGCACCGTTCAGATTTTTTAATGCAGCTAAGAGTCGCATCACTGTCTTCTGAAAATGTCACTCACTTTTACGCCTTCGTTCACCACAAAGTCCCAGTTTGACTTGAACACGCCTCTATGAGGCTTAATAAATCAGTTTATTTGAAATCATAATTCATCTGGTTATGTATTTCAGTTTGATTCATTCAAATTATTTGTATAGGACTTTTTAGCAAAGCAGCTTTACTGAAATATTTTTGAAATGAATACATATATTATAGCTTGAGACGACAAGAGGAAGAAACCTTAAGAGGAACCAGACTCATCTCGCTGATCCTGGATAGAGCGACCACATTCATTTATGTTTCTAAGGTCTGCGTAAGTCTTTAGCTTTAAACAACACGTCTTTGTGAGTCTTCATAAGTGTCCATACGCCTTGTTGTTTCAGGACAAAAACACGACTTCTTCATTGAAGACGAGATTAAAACAAAGTGTTATAAAGACTCATTGATCATACAGTACATTGTGTGGGTGTCATATTTTACATGTAACCACTTTTTAAATTCGGCATCGTCCTGGCCGATGAGTCAGCATTTTGTGTGTATCTGCAGGAAAAAAGCAAAGCGCGAAAAGAGAGAGATTGAGAGAGAGAGACTGGAAAACCACCGACACATCTTTAATTCTGCTGAAAAGAGACGATAACAGGCACATTTTTCCTTAGTGGTTATTGAAGAAAACATACATTAAAAATGCACGGTAGCCTGAAGCTAATCCAGTGTACATCAAGAAATTTTATTGCAGCTAGTATACAGCGTTCTGACTCAAAACATGATGGGCAGTTTGTTTTTTTTATAAACCACCAACAGAGGAGCGAAACATACTGTATATCTGAAGAAGAATTTCCAGTCTGGATCCGTTACATCTACGGTCAAACCTACAGCGTCCTTCTTATAATAAATATTTCAAAACACGCTTGAAATCGTGAGACACATCATAGGAGGTTCCACCATGATCCGGACGATGACTGATGGCGACTTCAGTGTCCTCATACTGTAGCTTCCCACCCATGCACTACATCCCTGTGCTTTGCTTACCGCACCATCTCATCATTCAAAGGCTCTTCAGATCAGTTGAAGAAAAACAAGACCGCTGGATGACACTACACCAACCACATCCAGCCTGGATCTACACCGAGAGCTGACCAAAAAAAAAAAACCTTAAAAAAACTGTTTACATCTCAGTGCCATCTGCTCTGTGTAGCTCCTGGTCCAGCTGTCTTCCCTTGACCCTCCAGTCGCCTATGGGAAAGACAGAAACCGCCCCAGGCACTGAGGTTTTATGGCTCACCAGCCAGTGTGGAGAAAGGATTTGTTTCCACCATCTGTTCCTGGCTGTGCTCGGTTAGGAAAGAATCAGAAAAGGTGAAAGGAAACGGCTGACATATGAAGAGAATAATGTGGCAAGGAATCAGGCTGCCTCGCCATTCCTACGTCCATCACGAAAATCTGCGGGAGGAATGCGAATCGAGGAAATGGTTCCGTGTCGCCTCAACAGTAATAATCTAAGGGAGATTCAAAAGAAACATGAGGTGGATTTTTCCGTGTGTGTGTTTGTGTGTGTTGTAATATATCTAAAATAGTCTATAATGTTTATAGAATCAGGCGGCATGATGGCTGAGTGGCGGTCAGTACTGTGGCCTCGCACCTCCAGAGTCCGGGTTCGATTCCCACCTCGGGGTCCCTGTGCTTGATGGGTTTCCTCCGGGTACTCCGGTTTCCTCCCAAAGTCCAAAAACATGCAGATTAGGCTAATTGGGGGTCCCAAATTGCTCGTAGTGTGTGTGTGTGTCCTGTTATGTACAGTATTGGCACCGTGTCCAGGGTGTACCCCGCCTCATGCCCTAAGTCTCCCTGGATAGGCTCTCCAGCCCGCCTCGACCCTGGAGATGTGTGCATGGTTTATTGTCTCTGGCTTTTATTCGTTTGTTTAAATTCTAGAATTCACATTTCATGAGCCAGAACTTTTGTGAATCTAATTTCGTCCACATTTCAGCTCGGCAGAATCTCTCTCGAACATCATCAAGTAATCTCAAAGCAAATCCGAATCGGACAAGCAAAACAAAACAACAACAAAAAATGTGAATCTTTATTTTGCGTATTTTTTCATCTCATCAACTGATCGAAAGAGTTTCAAGTGAATTCAGTCAAATAGTTTTTTTTTTTCCGGGGCTGCGAACCAATGAGGTCATGAGATGCCTTCAAGATCGAGTCACCTCTTGCCGACGTCTGTGGGCGTGTCTGTTTAATCCGGGCTGATGGATGTTAATGAGTTGTTTATTTGTTTTGTGCGTGCAGCTTGGGAGCAGGTATTACTGTCAGCCAGGTGATACATGTTTACAGGAGTTTAGAGAATAAGATTTGTTTAAATTTGAACGAATAGAAATAAACAAATAGTGAATAAAAGTTTCGCGTCTCAGTTTTTTGTTTGTACTTCTGACACAAATCTACCCTGTATTTTTATCATCATTATTATTATTATTATTATTATTATTATCTGTCCCACTCTTTCCCAAAGTTTGAGCCATAAGGGTACTGCAGGTTAAAGTTAAATCTGCACCATAAATAAAATCTAAATGTTGAGTATCTCGAGGTGGGCGTGGCCATATGCGTCAGTCAACAGAGCCAATCAAAGCGTCAGTTTACCGTGTAAAGACAGAGTATGTGAAAATAACCACACAGAAACGACCGAAATGCACCTAAAATGTGCCGAAATCCTCAATACACACACGCGACAGTGCCACTCATCATGGCTTATTACAAATAAATGAGAAAGTTTTCATTTTCAGGTTTGTAATTAGATTAAACATTCCCATAAAACATTTCTGATTGTTTTTTTTACATTTATAAAATAACCAGAACTAACAAAACAAAGACATGGGATTTTAAATAACGGGAGATTCTTCATTTATCTTCGTCTGGTGTTGATCAGAGATGTGATTAAAGGTTCGGTTTGTTGGGTTACTTGACACTCACACTTTCTGGTTTGCAGTTTTTCCATTTTCGATGTATTTCTTTTTTGTTCTAATCCAATTTGCCTGGTGAAAACAAAGCACTCACTCAAAAGAAAAAAAAACAAGAGTTACTTTATTTGTTTCTCTTTTCAGAAATTGAAGCGAAGGAGGCTTGCGATTGGCTCCGAGCAGCCGGATTCCCTCAGTACGCGCAGCTTTTCAAAAGTAAACATTTATTTCCTAAATTCCTCGTTGTAATTAATTGTGACAACACTTTTAACAGCAAACGATGTTTTACGTGTAATTCTGTTTGACTTTCCAGATTGCCACATTCCTATTGACACAGACTGGGCGAAGAGCGATCATGAATTCCTAGACAGTGACACATTAGACTCCCTTTGCAGGTGAGTGTGTTTTTCATGCCATTGTGGGTAGATGGTGTAGAACTCGTTTCCCAGACATTCATCCTTTCTTTTACAACCAGGAGACTGAATACCTTAAACAAGTGTGCGGAGATGAAGCTGGAGCTGAGCAGATTCAAACGACGAGTGAGTTTATGGAGGAATTTTAGTTAAGAACAATCCATGAAACTATCCCTGTTTTCTATATCCTAAACCTGGACTTGCTAACATACGTGCACTTGTAACCTAGGGTGAAGTCGATGATGATGTGGAACCCTGCGCCATCAGTCCTAAGTGGTCCTACAACCAAAAGAGTAGACTGTGGACACGTACAGACGGTATGGACTTTCTTCCGTCCGTGGACAGCCCTGTCTCCAGTCTGAGGAGGTCTGAAAGCTGTGAGGCTTCTCTCTCAGACAGCAGTGAGCACCATGAGATCCTTTCCATGCACAGCTCAAGCAGCGCAGACAGCGAAGGCTGTGCCGCCACCCTCAAAACTTCTGAAGATCCAGAGACGAGTCGTAGCTCCTCAAGATGCTCGTCCACCTACAAACACCTGTCCCCAGACAGCTCCTTCAGTGGACCCCCATCTCCAGGGGAGCCTCATAACCTCTGCAGTGAAGAGCGCTTTCCTGAGAGGCCTCCTCTGAAGAAGAGGCAGAGCCTTCTTCGCAAAATGGACAAGATGAGACCTAGAGGGTCAACGCAATGGCCGCATGCTCAGAGTGGGAAATCACGGTTAGTCATAAGCAGTCCTATACTCCAGGAGGACAAGCTTGAGGAGATCCACCATATGAACATCCTGGACAAGTCATGCAGCCCAGTGTCCTGTGCACCACCTTATGGCTCCAGCAGCAGTCCCTCAGAGAACAGCAGTGCAGTCAGTACACCCAGTCCGGTCACCAAGGTTCGCAGTAACTGCAAAAGACAGAACGGTCAAGAACAAACCTGTATTAGTGACCAGGAGCATCCCGTGCAATGCAGTCCTAACAGCAACACTGTGTTTGAGATTCCACAGGGTCACAAGCCAGGCACTTTCCCCACCATTTTGCACAATACTGTGCTGTCACCCCTTGACAACACCTCCGTCAACTGGAGGACCGGAAGCTTTCATGGATGCCATCGCCGTAGATTTCAAAGCAGTATCTCCAGTGATCAAGAACCACCATGCAGTCCTCTGGCCGCGCACGACCATCGGGTTAGCGTTTACGACAACGTCCCAGATCACATGCAAATTATAGATGACGATGTCTTTTCAGCTTTGGATAGTATAATGGAACGTATTACAGATCTACAACAACTGGTCACTTCGTGGACAGACAAACTTCCTGAAGACGGAGACTCAGACTTCTCCCACTCCAACTCTTCCTCCCCTTCTTCTCTGACTGACATCCACCTTGAGATCAAAGAGCAGAGTGAAACAGATCAAAATGACCAAAAGCCAAATTACAGCGAGCTCTCACATGCTTGTTCTCATACACTTCAGCCCGCTTGGTAAGAGACAATAACGGCATCTTTTGAAAAGTGATCAGATCTCCTAGATTGCAGTAGTTACCAAAAGTGCTTTTGTATGTTTCAGTGCTCAGAAACTTTACTGGTGCAGTGATCAGATCTTCTCAACACCTAACCCCAACAGCCAAGCCATCGAGTCCCAGCTTGCTCCCTGCGTTTCGATGCTGCAGAGACTGAGTCTGCTCAGATTGACTGTTCTGATGGACAAGTTCTCGCCTTTCAGCAAGCAAGGATGGAACTGGTAAGATGATCTGAGTAATATCTAAGAAAAAGAGTAAAGGAACTGCAAAGGAACAAATGTAATAATGTTTCTAATAATGTAGGAAAGAGAGCCTACAGTGGCTCGGAGCCCACTGCAGTCTTGAACATCATAATTAATTTTTGAAAATCGACGTCGCCAACTTGCAGAAGAGACTCAAGCAGGCAGAACAATCATGGCTCCGGTGTACTGAGAAAACCTTTTCCCTTGATGGTGTCCAAGCACTAGTGAAACACTGGGATAAGTGCATTAGTGTAACTGGGGATTATATAAAAAAATAAAGGGAGTTTTTACTCTCAGGATGTGTGTCCTGTTATTCTGCACAGTCAGAAGTCCTGCTTTGACGTGAATGCCCTTGTATATGGAAACATCACCAGAGCAGCTGCCATCAGAACAGTTTTGTTGCCATGTCAAGTACAAAATGCAGACTTTTTTTTTTTACAGTGCCCAGCTCATTCACGTCAACCTGACTCCAAGTAGCACGTGAAGCTCCTCCACTCTGTCATAGAGCTTCGGTTCCACACACAACCTACAATTCCACTTCCTTTTACCTTTCAAGACAGCCAGAGCATTTTCCTTCAGAGCTAGCAGAGACTGTCTGTCAAAGACATTATCAGAGTTAATAACACCAGACAATAAAAGACATCACTCATAGATCCTGCAAACACCGTTATTCATTGAGACTTAAATATCACTACTACTTCCTGTTCAATCAGGGTGAATTATATTCTTCTACGCTGACACGTACAAAGTATACAAGGTTGTTCATATACAGATTTTTTTTTTCCATTTTTCTTTCACGTCCAGGATTTCCGTACCCTCGACGCGTGGGGCGTTCTTGCTAACGGCTTTGCATCTGCCCCATGGTCACTGCTGGCTCTACTAATCTTTACACCAGATGAGTTAGTTTACAGGTTCGCTAGATAGTAGAGCTAAGCGGGAAATAAACCCTGGCTGAGTTTGTAATAAGAGCTGCGGGAATCTTTTTAATATATCACAAGCAACAGTAGAGCGAGCGGAGCACTATTTTCGTTTTAATCAGTGACTAGCCTTGAAAAGATGGTCACAGTAATGAGGCGACCCCACCTGAAATATGGAGATATTTCCATTAAAAAAGATGAGCACAGTTTGGTGCAGTTGGGTTTTTATTGTGACGTTCACTGCACATTTGAGATTTCTTTGAAAATAAACACAAAAAAAGGACTAAAGGACTAAAATTTCAGTCTAACAGAGAATCAAATACAACTGAATATACAGTAGTTTCTCCCTTTAAAACCCGTTAAAGCCGATCTCTCAGAAACGCTGATCATCAAAGCTTTATAGTGAAGGAGTCATTTAGGGAGCGTCTAAAAATTGCATGACCTGGACAACTGTGTAAAATTCTTTAAGTCTTTACTTCTTTAAAGTCATGGACCGTGCAGGATATCTAACACATTAAAGCATTCAAAAGTAGTCTGGAAACAGGATTTATTTACATTTTATAATATACAGTAGAATATAATATTTTTATACACCACGTCCCCAACATTCGAACGAGTTCCGTTTAGGGAACTCGTTCGTAAGTCTAATTTGTTCGTATGTCCAACAAACATTGTCTAGGTACTAGGATACTAACACACTTGGCTATACACAGTATAAAACTAACATGTTTCATTCGTTAGAATCGTGCCGATGGTTGAACGATTCATGTTAAAAAACGAGCAATGTCTGAATTCTTCAATCCATTCTCTCAATTATTTTCACTTTCGTCTCCATCTTTATTGCTTGGCGTTTCTTAGCAGTACCAGATTCATGGCATTTGCCTTTATGCTCTCTTTCGGACATCCTGTACATCGGACATTTTATCTAACCACCGCGATTGGAGTTTGCATGTTCTCCCTGTGTTTGATGGGTTTCCTCTGGGTAATCCGGTTTCCCCTAACAGTCCAAAGACATGCAGTTTAGGCTAATTGGTGTTCCCAAATTGCCTGTAGTGTCTGAATGAGCGTGTGAATGTGTGTATGCCCTGCGATGGATTGAAACCCTGTCCAGGGTGTACCCTGCACTATGCCCCAAGTCTCCTGGGATAGGCTCCAGGCCCCCCGCGACCATAGTATTGGTATCAAAACAAACATTTTGGTATCGTGACATGAGTGTGATAACCTTACAACTTGTTTGAAGCTACGTATATTGTTAACAGTGTCGTTCTACAACATAGAAAACTTACTGCTTAACATTTTCCTTCATGATTTCACTTTTCTGTAGAGAGAGAGAGAGAGAGCTTGCCGTTGTAGTTCTTTGTGTAAGCAGAATGTGAAGGCCATGCAGTCTGTCTAAATGCACACCAGGCGCTTTTCAGTCAGCATGAGGTTTCAGAACGATCCATCAGTAACCTTCAGCATTTTTGCGCTTGATAAGTAAACATGAGCATTTAAGAAGGATGGAAATACAATGAGGGAATAATAAAGCATTCGACATTATAAGTTCCTGAGCGGAAACTGGAGTACTACTGAGAGCTTAAGGCAAAAAGGACAGTGTAATTGACTTTTTGAGGGGAAAGTAATGGTCTATTAGTTTTAACAACCGTCGGGCTAAGTACAAAAGAAATAACCTTGTTAAATCCCCAGCCCATACCCAACACACACACACACACACACACACACACACACAATTCCGTATTCAGCACGGTCAGTTCTGTGTATGATGCTTGATTTCAGATAAGTCTTGTCCGCTGCAGTCCACTGACTTCTTCCCCTCTTTTCATTCCTAAAGAACGATATCAGCTGCGGTTTACAAAGCCACAGGAAGTCGAGGGATGTATGTGACGTGTTTCGCCCGGTAGCGGAACATCACTGGGCTAATGGAACAAGGAGGATACTGATATCGTCTTTTTAATTGAATTCAAATGCCTTGTTTGATGCTAAACAGCGTTGGGCTGAAATGGAAATGAACGTCTAATGAAAAGCTTTGCTAGCTCTGATATCAAAGGAAACCACATTAGATGAGAATGGCTAAACTCGCTGTTGGAAGAGGTTGGCGAGTTCATGGGTTCGGAGACTTGACCCTGATGTTTCATCCGGACATATTAGAAGGAGCTCTTCCGCTTTAGAGGTTTATTTGACCGAATCTTTACAAAAATGTCCGTCAATGAAGGACTGAGATGTTTCATCACATTTTGGGGTGTGAATTCTCTCTCTGGTTTTGTTGTTATGGAGTTTGCATGTTCCCCCCGTGCTTGGTGGGTTTCCTCCAGGTGATCTGGTTTCCTCCAGGAGGAGGAGCTTCACGTGCTACTTGGAGTCAGATTGACGTGAATGAGCTGGGCACTATAAAAAATAAAAAAAAAGTTTGCTTTTAGTACTTAACATGGCAAGAAAACCGTTCTGATGTTTCCATATACAAGGGGTGTTCAAGTCAAAGCGGGACTTTTGATTGTACAGAATAACAGGACAAAGTCCTGAAAGTAAAAACTCCCTTTCTTTATTTCTCTATATAATCTCCTGATACACTAATACACTTAATCACTAGTGCTTGGACACCATCGAGGTAGAAAGTTTTCCCAGTACGCCGGAGACATGATTGTTCTGCCTGCTTCAGACGAAAGACATGAGATGTGGGCTGTTACTGACCTGTGAGTGTGTGTGTACTTGTGCCATGCGATTGTTTGGCACCTAAATGGATGGATGGATGGATGGATGGAGTCCATTTAGGTTGTTATTATTGATTTTTTTTTTCATTGGGTACTTATTTTCCATTTCCCGAAATATATCCAAACGAGTAGGCTAATTAAGAGTTCCATGACCCTGATCCAGTAGTTAAGCCAAAATAAATACAGCTTTAATGTAAATGTGGCTTTCAGAGACTCGGGTTCATGTTAATCAATGCAGATTTTATTTGTACCTTCAACACAACCTTGAATCTAAAAGTTAATACCTTGCATAAATTTGTATTCCATTGCTGTAGACAACTATTCTTAACTTAATAGTGCATCATGGATTCATATCTATATTTATTTAAAGGGCTCATATTATGCACCATTTACAGTATGTTTTAGCAATGTTTAGATGTTCAGGTCTCCAGTGCATGTGTGTGTGTGTACAATTTCCATGTTCCATCCCCCATTGTGACCTCATCTTGTTGGCTTGTCGTTCAGCTCAGCTGTTCTCTGGAGGGGCGTGGCTCAGCAGTAGCTCATTTACATAAACACTGAAACTGTGCATTAGGAGGAGGAGTAAATCAGATGGAGTTTGAAAGAATAAATAATGCATTATCTGAGATGTATTTCAGCTTTAGTATTACCACACACACACACACACACACATTGAGACTTGTGTTAACTTGTCAAAGAACTGTGAAAATACAGGACCTTTAACATTCTTCTTTACTAACAGTTTGCTCACGTCTTTAAATGCTCGAGTAGGAGGAGAAGTAGAAAAGAGCACACTCCAGCAGACAAATGAAACGTCAAAGGAAAACACTCAGCAGCCCATAAGCACTTCGTCTCGATATCATTTCAAAGACATTATCTATACAATCCTAAAACACTTGACTTTCAGATTTTTAGCCCACAATCGTGTTTAATATGCAACAGCTGAACCTCGTGTGTTTTCCACGGCAGGACAGTCCCGAAAGTCTACAGAAAGATGAAAGCATCGGAGCAGAAGAACAGGAAGGTGTTTGGTGTACCTTTGCTTCAGAGTGTTCAGCGGTCAGGGAAACCTCTGCCCCCAAGCATCCTCAGAGCAATGGAGTACCTTAAGACTGAATGTCTGGATCAGGTGAGATCCTCAGTACCTCCTCCAGACATCAAGGCCATGTTAGAAGAAGGAACATTTCAGTAGAAAAGAGCATTGGGATATTTTAGGGTCATGATTTAAGCTTCATTAGACTAATACTAATGTTTGATCGTGTATGTTCATCAGGTTGGCCTTTTCCGGAAGTCTGGGGTCAAATCCCGGATTCAGTATCTTAGGGACATGATCGAGGCTGACCCTGACGGCTTCTCCTTCGAGGACCAGTCTGCCTTCGACGTGGCCGACATGATAAAGCAATACTTCAGAGACCTACCTGAGCCCGTTTTCTCCAGCAAGCTGTGCGAGAGTTTCCTGCACATCTACCAGTGTAGGCATTCTGCTCGGACCTCCTGCCATAATCTATCTAAAGTATACTTATAGATATTTAATCTGATTTCTTTCACCGACTCATCCCTTCATCCGCTACAGATTTCCCAAAGGATCAACAGTTTGCAGCGGTCCAGGCTGCCATCTTCCTCCTGCCTGATGAGAACCGAGAAGCTCTTCAGTGCCTCCTCTTCTTCCTCCATGAAGTGGTGGCCTGTGTAGAGGAAAACCAGATGACCCCGACAAATATTGCTGTTTGCTTGGCCCCGTCACTGTTCCACCTCAACGTCCTCAAGAGAGAGAGCACCAGCAGCAGGTCTGTGATGTTTCCTTTTATTTAAACTAAGTTTTTAGGAAGTAACCACTTCTTTCCTGAGTTTCACAGCAACACTAAAACTATTTAAATAAATATTTTTTTTAATCAAGTCTGTGATCAAGTCAAACTGTAGCACAGGGCAGTTACTGACTCATGTGCAACACGACAAGCAAGATGTTATACAGTATTTGTGGTACATTTAGTGTACAGTTTGACTCTGAATACTCAAAAGCATAAACAGTGTGAATGAAAGAAATAATGATTTTTGGAGTTGACTTATTTCCTGGACATTTCTAAATAGATTTTGTCAGATTCAGTCACGTATGACGGTGTATTAGTAGGCCATTGTCGGTTAAACAAAGAAGAAAAAAAAAGCCACAAGGTGGGATGGGGAATTTACATGATTAAAACTTTTTAATTTTTAAATTTACAAGAAAAATAACTTAAAAATGTACTAGAAAAAAACTTTTTTTAAACTTTTTTAGTTTAAAACTTCGAAAAAATTTAAAATTTAAGAGAAAAATCATGACTTTTTAAAAACAAGTTAAAAACACGTAAATTCTTGTATAATTTTATGGGGGAAAAAAACTGGAAAAAATATATTTTTAAAAATTTCAAGAGTTGAAATTAATTTTAAAATTCAAAGAAAAAGTAGAAAATTTACAAGAATTTTTTTTATTTTTTATTATTAATTATTTAATATTTAAATAAATGTTTTTATGAGTTTCATGGGCAAATTCATGAGGAAACAAACTCAAAATTAACTCAAAACTACACAGGGTAGAAAGAGTGCAACAGGTGAAAATGTCCAACAGGAACTTGGCTCCTTCAGTTAAGTTTTCATGGTCAAATGAATGAAGTTGGTATGTTATGGATAGTTTAATGTGTGAAACGTGCCAAGATAACCTCCTCACAGTGCAACAGCAGCTAGCTAAACTTATTGCAAAGGAACTAGCTAACTGCTAAGCTATAGCTATTAACTGCTTATGGTAACATTCCTATAAACTTGCTGGGTTCTCAGTATTTCTCAGTCCAAGGTTGTCGTTGTATCGGGGCAAATGAACTGTGTGGTAATGACACAGCTAATTAGGTGTTTTTAGTCTTTAGTTAGCTAGTTAGTTTTGTTAATTTATTTTGTTAAATTTATGTTGTTTGTATGTAGCACCTTAGTCCAGGTGATAAAAACAAAAAAAGCCTACTTGACTAGACTCGGTTTGACTATTGCACTGCCGATGAATGTTAGCATCTTAGCAAGTAAAATATTATTGAATCTAGCCAAACCTTTTTGTTAAAATAAAATTACAACAAACCAAATATAAGATTATTAAACTTATTTCCAGTCAAAGGGCAGATAAATTTGCTAGTTTTTATTTCTTGAAAGAACAAGATGTTTTTCGCCTGCAATTTTAGTAACATTTGGGTAGAAATAGGCTTAATAATATATATTTATTTATACTTCTATTTGGTTTGATGTAATCTTATTTTAAGAAATTATAGATAGGTTTGGATAAATTCAAGTATATTTCACTTGCTAAGATGTCATGTTTTTGCAGTGTAGTCATCCACAAGCATGCACCGTCAAGAGAAATGAAAAATGTCTTTCTGGTTAATTAGTTTAATCTCACGCTGAAAAGTTGTGATTTTAAATTTGTTTGTTAAACGCTTTCGAAAAATAGAAAACCTTAGGCAGTAAATGTTACTGTAGCATTTAGCGTGTTTGGAAACAATTACATTAGCAAGTGAAAATATCTTGAATTTATTCAAACTTGCTCTTCTGTTTCTTATTATGAGATTCACTACACCTTACAATATATTTAGACCCAATTTCCTATTTTTAAGCTGTACATTTTCTTATTTTTATTAACTTCTAATCTGTTCTTATAACGCAGATAATTTAGCTTTTTTTTAAATAATAATAAAAAAAAAAGCTTAAATGCTTAAAACATGTATTTTAATAATAAAAAATATAGCAAAATATGTCCCGAAAATTGCAAAAGTTTTAATTGTCCTATATTTAGATTTCTTACACAATCCTCCCCGACTTTTTGTTTCCATTCCATTTATTTCAAACCTGCATCTAATTATTGACCATCTAAAAATCCGGATGCGAATGGTGCCAATAATTCTGGAGTCGTCTGAACTGTACATTACACTCTCCATGTCCGCACTTCCTCCGTGACATCCTCTGTTTGGAGATGACGGACCGCGATAAGAGCTAAGAGAGGAAGTCGAGATCACACACATCCAGGAGGTTCGAGTGTGTGATCTCTATTCCAGCTCCGTCTTCCTGCTGAGTTTTTGGGTGGAGCTCAAAAAATTGTCAGAGTGAAGAATTCTGTAACTAAAACACCAATTGCAGCTTGAACGGGAAATGTATAGCATTTACACAAAGCGCGGTCAGGGAATGATCTGTGGGATATCGTTTTAACACTTCCTGTCTTCCTGAACGCAGGGCAGGCCAAAGGAAGCACAGCTTGGGAAGACCAGACCAGAGGGACCTGAGTGAGAACCTGGCTGCGACTCAGGGCTTGGCACATATGGTGACGGAATGCACTCGACTGTTTCAGGTACTGCACCCTTTTCCCAGCAAATTAGTTTGAGTTTTAATCTTTCACACACAGGAAGTTGCAGAAGGGTATATATCGCATATTATTGCATTGTTTCTTTGTAATCTTTCACAGCTTTATCAGTTTAGGAAAAACTCCCCGAGACTACATGAGTCTCTACATCATAACAACCTTAAGAGGAACCAGGTTCAGATTTAAAGCAACATTTTGTTTGATGTCACTTTTCTTGCAACAAATGTTGTGTTATGTTACGTGCACACAGATAGGGGGCACTCTAATGTGTTTTTTTGTTTGTTTGTTTTGTTTATTTATTTTTTAACATGAACTACCACCCCATTGAAGTAATTTGATTTAATCCATCACATCCTCAAGTCAATCCCAAGTGAACCAGACAAACATAATAACAATAATAACAATAATAATAATAATAAATGAAAGAATGGAGGTTCCAGGAATTCCGCAGCATCTCCGATTTTGCATGAGAGATTTAGCATTTTGCAAAATAGAATAAATGTGCTAATAACGAAGGCTTGATGATGCAGATAAAACGTTAACCCCCAGCACTCCACTTTTCCCTGCTCTATTAGGAAGGAGTTTAGATTAAAAAACGATATTACGTTCGTTCGTCTGTAAAACGTACATTAATAACGTTTAAGGCTTCAGGAATGTGGTTCTGCTGACGCCTGTGTACATTAAACATACAGTCTTCAACTGAGCAGATCCAAGACGAGCAAATATTCTCTGGTGGCTTATTGATTAAAGAATGTTTGTAATAGGCAACTTCGGAATTATTGGCACCCTTGTGGTGAATACGGTAAGAAAAGGAAAAGTTAGCTGTGTTTATTACACACACTTTGATGATGATGGTGATGGTGATGTCATACAACCCGGGAAGGCACAGTGCATCAGAGGAAAGCGCTATCCGCCCTCTTCTGAATGCACGACCTCATGGATGCACATGGTTGACTAAAGTCAAATCCCTCACAACCTGAGCAACGCTGGACAAGTATTCTCTCTGAATGCACTCTTAGGATTCAAACTCACTTTGTCCTGTTGATCAGGGCTTTTAATTAATTTACTGTAAATATTAAGGTTCTTATTTATGCACTTCTGTTTGTATGCTAAGTGAATTTCTTTTTTTTTTTTTTTACATTTGGTTCGCACAAAGATGTCAAATCTTATCTAATCTAATCTAACTATACTAATAGGGCTTTTTTTTTTTTTTACCACTCAAGAACAACCTGAAACAACACTTTTTAAATCCCATATGATACAATTTTTTTTTTTAAGTTAACACAGGTAACTTTCAAGGTTAAAGTTAACTCACAGCTCCCCCAAAGTGTTTATCGCTTAATATTAGTTACTTGCATGCTAATATTAGTATAAAACTAATATATAGTTAACTGAAAAATTTAGTCAAGCTCCTGGATTACGTTTTATTTTTGTTTGTTTCAACTTTAAATCCACTTGTTTTTTAATGTAGGTATTATAAGATAAAAAAAAAGTGAGAGTCTTGTCCTTTGAACAGATCAATTTGTTTACTGGTAAACACTCTACTGTTCCAAAACTGTAATACTGTATACTACTGTATATATACATGCATATAATGAATAAGTTAAATAGTCTGTTTTCTGTTGTTTTTTTGTGTAATTTTTGTCCTTTATCCTTTTTGTATAAGTGATGTTACATGCGAGCATCTGCTAAATGCTATAAATGTAAATGAGATGATAATTAGAAAATTAGATAATCAGTTATTGGCTCCAGTGTCTTATAAATGCCATGCATAGATATTTCTATAGACTTTTCTTAAACTTATCCCTCACTGATCAGACTAAATCTCATCTTAATTCAGATGCCACATTACTGGAACGAGAAGAATCCCAGCACCTTTAACGAAGACGCCCTGAACACGGACAGAGGCTCTGCTTTAAATACAAACGAGACTGATCTATCAGACCGTGCCCGGCTAGACATCTCCGTCCAGCAGCTCTTGAAAGAGGCGAAGGAGAAGAACAAAAGCTGGGTCAGCTGCTCCACCTCCGATCATGTGGACGTGGCATTTAAAAAGGTGAGCGCCGCCCACGTGTCGTAGACGTGAAGTGAAGTCGTGATCGAGCCTGAGCGTGGTGAATGGTAACCAGGGTGCGCTCGTTGCAGGTGGAGGACGGTTACCCGTTGCCGTTGTGGAAGGGGACCGTAGAGGTGGACGCTCCTCAGAGTGATGTTTTTCGACACGTCCTGAGAGAGCACGGTCAGTGGCAGAGCGAGATCCAGCACAGCGAGGTGGAGACCTTGGACAAGGATTCTGAGATCTACCAGTTCACCCTGCAAGCAGTTGGCACACGACCACCACTGCAACATCTGCTTTTGAGGTACTGAGCCAGCGACAGGGGTTCACTGCTGGGACTCAGTCAGAACCGTTGAGGCTTTAGGCTGAGATTACACCGCAAAAAATAATAACCAAGTGAGATATTCTTGTATCAAGCCAAACATATTTAAAATAAATTAACAATAAAACAAATAAGATTATTACACTAATTTCTAGTCGAATGATAATAAAATTGTAAGTGAAAAATTATTGTTCTATTGGCAGAGAATGTTTTATTTTTTTTCAAGGAATAAATTCTGCCAATAAGACTTTTTTGTTGCTTAGAAATTTTAAATTAAATTTTATTTTAAAAATTTTGCTTAATAATTTCACATTTGGTTTGGTGTAATCTTATTTTAATAAAGTGTAGCTAAACTGAACTAAATTCACAATCTTTTTTTGTATTGTAGAAGGTTGTGAGGTCAAATCCCAACACTGCCTATCTACCCTTGTGGGGTCCTTAAACAATAATCTTAACCTTTAAATACTCCTTTGGATAAAAATTTAATTAGATTTTGGAACTAAAAATAACAAATAAATAAATAACATTAACCTCATCGTCATCAGGAGAATTTATAAAAATTCAGATTTAATCCTGTGAGACATTTATGTAATAAATTTAACTTTTTTCTTTTGTCAAATCACAGTCACAGTTACGTTCTCCTCGTGGTGTTAATGCCGAATTCCTTTACAGGTAGAATATTAGCGACATAGAATCGTGAAAGTTAAACTCGTGCTAGAAAATGACGACTCGCTAATGAAGGTTCAGAAGGACGAGAACCAGAATTCCCACATCAGGAGCTTTAAACAAGGACGAAAGTGTCCTCCAAATGATTAACTGTAGCAGTAACGCAGCTAAAAAAAATTTTGGTTGTCAAAATGTTCTTTGGCAAAGTTACAGACGCTGGGACGACTTTGGTGTTACGTTGTTTTTGAAAATTAGTTATAAACTTAGTTTGTTTACAACACTAACAGATGTGTGACATGACATACACACACACGGTGCGTGGGAAGCTGTTGTGTCCGTCGAAGTCTCTTAAAGGACCATGGACATGTGCTCGGACGTTGTGCCAATGGACGTTAATCAGCATTAACGCTCCAACATCATCTGATGTTAGTAGAGTAGACGATCAACAGCAGGTCTATTAACAGCGATGTTTTTGTTAGGTTTAATACCCATTTTTAGTTCTTTGATGTCCGGAATTGTTTTTGCACGCTTTTCTGGAAAACATTTACCATGCAAGTGTCAGGTGACCAGGTAGTCTTTTAAAAGTAAATGCATGTTTGCTTATATGACAAAAATTAAAAGATATTCCAGTGAATGTGACGACTGTCCTGTGCACAATTTGATACGTGAGAAAAAAAGTGTTTAATTATGGAACTTAACACCATACCGTATGTCCATTTCATTTGATCTTCTCGACCCCTGTCCCCGCAGGACGTGGCAGTCCGATCCTTCGTCAGTGCCTCTGTACGTAGCGGCCACTTCAGTCGAGCACGCCGACGTCCCGAGCAGACGGGTCACGGCCCGAGTGCTGTGCTGCATGTTCCTGCTGGAGGCGATGGGCCCGAGAAAGTCTCGACTCACACACTTTTGCCGCACAGACACCAGGTGAGTATCGCTGATCTTACACAGGGAGAAAATACTGATGAGATGAGAACAAATCCCGGTGGATGTTCGAGTGCATTTTCTTGGGAGATTAATTTGTAACTCATTTGAAGCGAGAGCTCCAGCAGCAGGTTCACTCCGAGAAACATAAGGACTTAATATGTAAAGACGTTGTTGAGAAAATTGAGGTGCGCTCCAGGGGTGTGCTGTCACGATAGATGGAATAAAAAAAATTAAAAAAAATGTAATGCAATCATTTGAAAATATTGCGCTAGGTGTTTTGACTGGCGTGTACCTACGAGCTGACAGGTTTGGAAGCGTAAGGGAAGAGCGGAGAGACTTCACATACTGTACAGTAGAGTTACCGCCGTATTGCAGTGTACAGTTTGCTGCCAAAGCAAAGTGCCTGGTCCCGTGTTGCACGTTAATTAAATTCATCTCCGGTCTCGATGAATTCAGCTCAGCTCGTCATTTTCCTCACTCTTATTAAAAACAAGAAGAAAAAAAATAGCGATAGGAAATGTTGTAAGTAGAAGATTTGTTGACATTAATTTAGACCAGTGGCAGCTTCTCGTGTTTATTTGTTCCTTTAAAGTCTGCTTAACGTTGTCTGCCAGTCTAATGGGGCCGATCTCATTAGCTAAGGAGGAAATTGAAAGTAAACTAGTCTTTGTGCGAGGCTCTCACGGCCCATAAATCTCACAAGAGCCCTGGAAAATAACCGTCGTCTTCTTCTTCTTCTTCTTCTTTATCAGGGGCCGATCTCTGGAGTGGCACAATAAAGTTGGCGGGCACCTGATTTCATCCACCCTGGTGGCAATTAGAGACTCTTTTAAACCCAGGACGAAGCTGTGAAAGGACACAGAGGAGCACAAAGTAAAAAAACAAAAAGAACAAATATATTTATTACACAGATGTAATTGTTTGTAGGCGGCACAAGACGCACACAGAGCATCCGCGATGCTGAAACGCTTCCGGTCGACGAAGAAGAGCAACCGGATGATGAGATGTTCCAGGACAGTCGGTCTGCTCGGCTTATCAAGACTGACAAGGAAGAGTGTCAGAGTAATGAAATGTCTTATCCTATTTGAAGGGCCGCTTCACGAGCTAACAGACTGCAGAGGTTTTCTCAGACGCCTGCAGCTTTTAAAAGCATTAAAAGGACGACTGGGTGACAATGTGAGAATCTACTTCTCTCGGGAGTCGGCCTCGACGCCGTTCGATGCGGAGACACCGCGGGGTGTGTGTTACCTCCAACAGAGGGGGTTTTTTTTTTCGCAATAAGACAGGACAGCGAAACAGAATAAAGAGAAGTATTAAAAAATATTAAAGGTTTAGTGAGAAGAGACCTGCTTTTAGACCTAGCTTTCGTTTTCTCTCTCTCTCTCTCTCTCTCTAGCAGGTGTTTTCCTATTTACAAGGGTTGCCAGGTTTCAACAAAACCTTTCAACGATCCCAGTAGATCGTTATGTGATTTGGACGTTTTGTGAACAACATACTATATACACTTCTATATCCTTTTAAGACCTCGTACATACATATTCCGAGTCGAATTCATCACAAATGAACTTTTTTAAAATTTTATTTTATTGGATATAAAACAGGATCCTGGCGTATTTTTTTTTTTTAACTAGCAAAATTTGGTGTAAAAGACTGTCATCCTGGCAACCCTGCAATTATCCGCTGCTCCTCCTGTACTAAAAAAATGTTTATAAATGTTTGTAAAGTGATCGTGGAACAGCATCATTCCTGCCCCAGTGCACCTCTATTTTTTTTTATTAGTGCTTGCTGCAGTTCCCATTTTTGACCACTAGGTCAAAGCAAGAATACTAGCGCAGTAGAGCTAATTGGGGCGGTGGGCACGCTGCACCACGATCACAAAAGATATCGAAATGAATTTCCTGCTGTACATGAGCAAGCGTGAGCCTGATTCATGTCAGAAACTGTAACTAACCTTCGCGGATTTATTCCAAAGCCTTTCCGAGAGCTTTCCTGACAACGCCTCGCTCCTCCAGCACAGAGGACATGAATGTGATCTGGGACGTTCTAGTGGACTTTACTTTATGTTCACTAAATGCCAGGTTTCTGATAGCGCTGCAATATGATTATGTATTGGTACATATTTAAAGATGTGCGATTTATTTTATTGAAGCAATAAATCTTTATGATGATTTAATATAATTTAATATAAACAATGTATTAAAAATTAGAGAAGAGATTATTTAAACATATCTAACACATTAAAGATGACTTGGACCGACTGAGCTGCTTCTTTTTTCTTTACGTTACAGGATGCTAACCTGCTCTTAAGCTAATCAGCTCTACTGAAGTGCATTCGTTGTTTTTCTTTCTTTCTTTTCATGGATTGGAATATATGCATGGATTAAAATGTGGTATAAAGATGTTATTTTCATACAAACATATGAGTGTAGTGTGTATGATAAAAATGCACACTATCAAATGTTGATTTTTTTTTTTTTTTTTTTGTAAATCAATAAAAATTATAAAATGTAATAATTTTTTTTACATTGTCTGCACTGAATTTTAATCACTTTATAATTAGTATTAACTTTTAGAGATGGGGATAAAATTGATTCAGTTACATATCATGATTCTTTCATGCGGCATTTCATGCTGACTCAAAAAAAATTATTCTTCAAATTCGTTTTTAAATTCTATATTTTTTGCATTTGTTAAAATGTTGCATTGGTTAAAATGTTGCAGTTCCTCTATAATCCTACAGGTGGTGCTCTAAACTATTCACACATTGGCAGGCAGCACAGCATCCTGTGTTGTAGGAGCAAATTATTTGCTAAGTTATAATCTAAAATAATAATAATAATAATAATGAATTGGGACATTTATAAAATCATGATATTTACAGAATCACAATAGGTACCTATGTATCGTAATAATTTCGTATCAGGTGACCACTAGTGATTCCCATTGTTATTAATTTTAAAATTAATTTGTTGGGCCTTTAAGGACGTTTATTTTTTTTAAGTCAGAAAAGCTGCTTTTGACCAAACAATGGTAATGAAAAAATTTTAGCTTTTCACCAAAAAGTTAGTGTTTTTTGGGTGGGAATTTTTTTTGTTTCCCTAATTAACATAATTAATACTGATTATATTTCACATTTATGAACTTAAAATATTCTCCATAAATTGATTAAATTCCAGATTTACTGCATCACCAAATCTTTTAATTGGGCAAAATTGGTGACCCGACCAGACGCTGCTGATGTGTGACATGAAAAAAAAAAAAAAAAGGGAGGGGCTTCTGACACCCGCACAACTGTCAGTCATTCACAGTCCTGGATCGATGGACTCATTTGCGGAGAGGAGATCAATGACGACTGATCTTTCTGTCTGAAAACAGTCAGCAATGTTGAAATGCAAAGTTAAAAGTTAAATAAATAAAAATCTCTTTTGAAACACTACTGGTTTAATGTTAAATAAGACACAGGAGTTAATAATAAAGATAAGGCAGAGCGACCCGAGGTATTTACCTTTAGCTCCATTAACCTTATTAGTGTAATTTTCCTATCTATAATTTCGATCGCACGTGTATCAGCGAGTTTGCTGGTGGTGTCTAAGGAATAATGACAAAAGCTCGAGGAATAAATTAAATATGGCTAATTAATCTTCATGCTGATTATCAGGCCAAGACTTGGCATTAATCATCCACAATACGTTCAGATTTGACTCAAAGATCATTAGTACACTAAACAAAATAAAACGTGTCCTTAATTAGGAATGAAAAAACTTTTCAAACTAAACCTCTTCCTAATGGTGAACCACCGTAGATCTCGTCTTCTCCTGAAAAAATAAACAATGCCGTGCTTGATGGCTGCGTCTGCGCATTTTGTAATTGAGGAGTGAATTATGGGGACAGAATGTTTGGCGAGACGCAGACAGTAAAAAGACAGACATCGCTATTATTATCCTGTGTGTCACCAGGAATCATCGTGTGTTTGGGTGGTTCGGATTCAAATCTCATGGCTCTGTGTAATAGTGAGTCTTGACTGCTCTGAATTTACCGTTTTAAATTGATCTTGATGAAAGATATTTTTTTAAGCCAGAATTTGGAAAAAGAGGACGAGAAAAGGAAGTGAAGTCAGGAGCTTCTTCCCTGCAGAGACTGGGACATAAAACTGTTTTACAATTCAGCCGTCTGAAATCCACATGGCTGTCGTTTTCACTGGTGATCTCAAGCTACGTTCACACTGTGGCTCAGAAGTGGCTCACATCTAATTTATTGACATAATCAGTTTTATTTTTTTTAGGTTGTTCATACGGGTTGCTATCTTATTTTCTTTTAATTTTGCCTTTAAAGTCTCAGCTTTCCTTTAATACTGCTCTCCTGTGGTTGTATTCAGTCCGGCGGTTTCTTCTAAAGATTTCTTTGAGATTGTGACAGTTGAGTTTTGCACCTTCCACTTTCTCTCATACAGCAACATCACCCCAAGCGTTTATGAGACTGGTTACCCCACTCTTTTCCACTACTTATCCGCCATCTTTCCTGGCACAAAATTACGTCGAGTCAGATTTGTCGCATTAAAACCAGATGAGGTCACGTACAGAAGTGGCCCAAATCAGAATCGAAAAGATCAGACCACATTGTTATTGGAAGAAAGAAAGGGGAAAAAAAAAGAAAAAAGGTCTGAGTCTCAAACAAGAAAGCAAAAAAAAACTGATTTGGGGAGAGCGAAAGATACCAGCATACTTTATTACTTTCTATTCATAATCATAATCATCACAGTTAACATTAGCCATAAAATGTTACATGACACTTTGTTGTAGTTAAACAATCAGCATGAAATACATGTTTTGTATTTGGCTGGGTTGCCAGATCACACTGAAAATCCTGCCTAGACAGGGCAAAAAACCCAATCACTCTGAACAAAAACAGCCCATATAATAAAGTTAGCATGAGGTCAAGTTGGTTAGAATTTAGGGTTTTATTATAAAATTGATGATTTTAAATTTTTTATTTTAATCATCTGTAAAATTCCTAGATTTACATGTTGATATACACTACCGTTCAAAAGTTTGGGTCACTTGCAAATTTCTTTGTTTTTGTTTAGTGATTTATTTTCTACATTCTACAACAATACTGTGGATTTCAAAA
>JAQMYJ010000011.1:1117033-1132000 GCA_030014305.1 Clarias laeviceps | reverse complement strand
TTATGAAGTCTTTACAGAGCAGAAGTAGCAGAAACATCTCAATATCAACTGTTCAAAGGAGATTAATGCATTTTTTGCTTCAGCATTCCTTTACAATGTAGAAAGAAATAAAAATCAGGAACCATCATGGAGTTAGAAAGTCACCCCGGACTTTGAACGGTAGTATATATTTTTTTAAAATATACTACTAGCAGAAAATATATAAATTTTAATTCATATTTATAACCTTGAAACATGTTGGAGGGAGTGAAATTGCATCATATGACATGGAGGAAAAAGAGGGCGGGGCTTCAGAGAAGATGTAATGTAACGACACACCTTCACAAATCTTTCCAGTTTTGCATGTTGATCGGATCCTGCTTTATTATTTGGCATATTTTTGAGCACGAATGCAAATCAGTGTTTTTAAATCAAAGACTGTCGGGTTCATTATATAATCTAACGCACTGTTTGACCAAGAGCTGCATCTTCACCGCTACTAACAGACTCGCGTCCGAGTCTCCCGGGGACCCGCGAGATGCTCGAGCAGATCTGTGACTGTACTCGATCTGAACGGCAGTTCCGACAGGTCCATCGCTCACTCTCTGGATATTCACTCCGACACACGATATCAAGAAAAATGAGCAGTGAAACCAAACCAAGTTAAAGCCTTTTGGATTTTATTTGGTTGATGGTACAAACTCAATGAGAGGTTAATTAAAGGTCGTGTGCTCGAGGCGTCCTTCAGGTTACATCCTCTGGACCGGGGTGAGGCCCAGGATGTCGAAGCTTTTGGCCATGACGGCAGCCGTGGCCTCGCACAGGAGCATCCTCCACATGTTCACTTTCACCACCTCTCCTAGGGAAACAGAACATCACGTTGACATTCTCACATAAACGTCATTACATAGGCTTCTAAATAATTACTCTCTAACCTGCTCGACAAGTCGAGGAATAAATAAATATATACACACAAGAAGATCTATAGATCAGATCCAGGTAAGGGTTGCATTCTAGCTCTCAAGTGCCATCTACTGTACAGCACTGGTAACTACAGCGAAGGATTTCATCGTTATCCTCATACCTGCGCGAGACAACAATCTGACCGCTACACCATGTTCTGAACGGGAATCTCTACACCGATATGAGGAGTAGATTAACATCGAATCTCCACTCCGACATTAATTAACATCTTCGCAAAGAAGTTCACAAAGAAGATCTAATCAGTGTAGTTTCAAAGCAACTTTTTTTTTTTTTTCTCTCCCTCCAGTCATTACAAGTCACAGCTCGCTGGTGCTTCTAATCTCTTTTTACGAAATTCGTCTGGATTAAAAGAGCTATCGAAAACAAGAAGGAGCTAGTTTCATCAATGTCTCTTAATGAGAATCTAATTAGAGGAGTTCAGGAAGACGGAACTGAAGTCTGGTGTATAAATAAAAAAAATATATTATATATCAGGATAAAGTTAATTTATAAATCGTATATTGATTGTAACGGTTTGTGTGAATATGAAAGAACTGATTCGGTTTCTTTTTAAAACATTTTTAAGATTTGTTTTGAATTGGACTCTTAAGGAGTATATTATTATTTTTATTATTATTATTATTATTATTATTATTACTACTACTACTACTACACATTAACTTTATTATTGTAAAATTAGATGCATTCAGAATTCTTAAAGGTTCAACAGAAATCTGCACAATACTGCGCTAACATTGTCCATAAACGCCACGAGACGTCATAACGTACATCACGTGCTACCTGTAATAAGGCAGTACAGAACTTTACGGAGGCAGAAAAGCAACACAAACTCGCTAAAGAGTTTGTCGGCACTATGAGGGATCTGGTGAAGACGGAGTTCGACCCTGTAAGTTTCAGAATAACTCGAAAGTTTAAAACACTAGCAGACGTACAGTTTCTCCTTGAAGATTGCTAGCTAGTTAGCCAACATCCTCCCACCTTTGTGCCTTAGCTAGTACTCGGAGATAAAGCCTGGGTTACACTTGCTTTTATGTCTTAAAACGAATGCACCTGTTTTGATGTATAGCTAGTCCGTGTTATGCGTCGACAAGGTGCAATACCAAAGTAAACACCAGAGGGCAGTGCAACACCAGGTCGACATTTTTATTTTTTTAAACATCACTGTATAAATTAGTAAAAAAAATAAATCCTCCGTCTGTGCAGAGTAAAGTTCTTCGTCACACGCAACCCCACCTCAGTGCTCTAAAGCCCAAACCTCCCATCAAGTCCATCTGCTCTGTATTTAGCACCTAACCCTGGCGTTTTTTTTTTGTTTGTTTTTTTTTCACGGCCGCGCTGCGAGCCTCACCCGTCTGCCGATCCTTCTCCACGCAGTAGCAGCTGTCGTAGAACTCGGTGAAGGTGGTGGCCAGCTCATACAGGTAGTCGCACAGCGTGTGAAGCAGCAGGTCGTCCAGGATCTTCTGCAGGATCTCGGGAAATCTCAGGATGCACTTGCCGAGTTTCCATTCCTTCTCGTGCTCCAGGACGATTTCACACGTCTCGGCCGCTTTGCGCAGGGCCGCTTCTTCGATGTTGGCCAGCCTGGCTATGGACCTGCGGGTGAGAAGAACCGAGATCTAAACAGGTGGCGCGAGACTGTGGTGGGACGTGACGGGACGGAGACGGCGATTAGAGGTGTTCGCAAAATATTTGTTCGCTGTCATTATTACATTTAGGCATTTAGCAGATGGCCTTATCCAGAGCGACTCTCATTTTTATTTCATTATATATCTGAGCAATTGAGGATTAAGGGCCTCGCTCAAGGGCCCAGCAAGGACAACTTGGTGATTGTGGGATTTGAACCTGGGACCTTCCAAACCATAGTCCAATCCCTTAACCTCCGAGCTATCCCTGACCCAATTATTACATTCCTGCTCTAGCGTTCTTGTAATAATAATAAGAAAAGATATACCGCGATATAATATTTGTTACAGCAGCAGAAAAAAAACTTGCAAAAAAAATAAAAATAAACATCTTTTACATGACAAATGTCGTAATTACGAGGTAAACAAACACGGACATAACAACATTGTTTCAATTATGAGCTGAAGAATGTCGTAATTACCGGATGAATGCAAACCAACATCGGAAACAATGTCGTAGTTACAAGATGGAGGCGCATGAAAATCGGAACAATGTCACAATTACGAAGTGGACGCACATGAACGGCACAACAGTGACATAATTACGAGGTGTATGAACAAACACCACAACATGTCATTACAGCAAGGTGAACGTACACTGACGTCACAGCAATGTCGTAATTACGAGCTGAACCCACTAACAATAGAATGCCGTAATTACAGGACTACACATTCTAGAATATTCCCAAGAGGAATTAAACACTGTGGTGAAATCATTCAGGTTTAAATGCTTTCTTAAACTCTGTAATGGAAAAAATTACTATTACTTATTAGAGCATTTAAGGTTTTTCATTATTTTTATTATTCTCCTTAATATTTTAAATCCCTGATAATGAACTGGTTTAAAACCCGAGTAGATCAAACTAAAGTAAAATAACAGAGCGGGATAAGAGCTAGAACTCGGAGGGTGAGAAGACTCAAAGCTCTGAACTCCTGCCATGAGGCCAACTGCTCATCAGAGGCGCACACACACACACACACACACACACACACACACACACAGTGTGAGGTGTGATTCTTGAATTATGAACAGCTCTATCTAAAGTGTTATTCCTCCTGCACGTCCTAACCTCAGCAACTAAAATGTCTTTTTATTTTTTTCACGTGTATGTGTGTTTTTAAGATCAAGGAAATGTTCCCCAGTGAAAGGAAATACCATCATCTGGTCCTCACGCAGAGATTAAAAACCCAAGAGCACATAATACATATGCACACAGTTGTATCTTCACTCACTTGCGCATCACTCTCTAGATAAAAGCTGCGCACATTTTAATGGACATATTTGAACTAGATACTAAGTAGAAGATCAAAAAGGTGCGGCGTAGGGTGTGAGGTTCTTTTGAAACGATGAATTAGCATTAACTGCTTTCATACACTCATGTACGAATACTATGGGAACATATTGAGGGTGCCAATACTTATTTTTGTCAAGTGAAAGCTCTATCTGTACAAACTACACAGCATCAACATTCAGCCGCACTTTATATATACACACACACACACACACACACACCTCTTCCCTGTGAAAGGTATTGATCTGTACCTGGTCCGCGGCACAACCTCCATCCTGCGAATGAGAGAGAATGAGAGAGAGAGAGAGAGAGAGAGAGAGAGAGACGTTCACCTGATGCGTGTGAAGGCGTAGAGCAGGTAAGCGGCGGTGTTGCCCCTGTCGTCGAGCATCTTGTCGAAAGAGAAGACGTAGTCGTTGATGCGGTTGTGCGACAAGTCGGCGTACTTGATGCAGCCGAAGGCGACGGCGCGCTGGGCCTTGATCAGCTCCTCCGGCGTCAAAACCTGCAACGTGCACAAAACAACACATTACAGCACGGTAACACACGGCTCCTAAAATAACACAGAATGAGGAAATCAAACTTTTTTTTCTACTCAGTCATGTGAGGAAACGTTTCCTCTGTAACTCCAGATCGTGAAGAATCTCGCAGACAATTTACTTTCGATTCAAAGACACGGGGAAAAATTATAAAACATTCACAAACTCATAACTGAGACCAGGCAAAGAAAAATTTCAACACTGACACACAGATCTCTGTACAAGTTCCTGGGAAATGCGAGTCCTCTTGCGAGAATCATACTTACAAATAAACGCCCAAACACCACAACAATATCGCAAATAAGGCGTGAATGCACACAAACACCACAAAAATGTCGTAATTACGAGGTGAACAGACACAAATACCACAACATTTTTGTAATTACAACGTGAACACACAACAACCACCACTAAAATATCGTCATGTCGTAATTACGAGGTGAATGCACAAAAAAAAAAAAAAAAAAAATGTTGTAATCACATGAACACACAAACACCACAACATTTTTGTAATTACGAGGTGAACGCACACAAACGCCACAACAATGTCGTAATTACGAGGTAAACGCACACAAATACCACAACAATGTCATAATTACAACGTGAACACACAACAACCACTAAAATATCGTAATTACAACATGAACACAAATACCACATTTTTGTAAATACAACCTGTACATACACGATCACCACAACAATGTCGTAATTACGAGGTGAATGCACAAAAAAAAACACAATGTTGTAATCAAAACATGAACACACAAATACCACAACATTTTTGTAATTACAATGTTTGCACACAAACACCACAACAATGTCGTAATTACAAGTTGAACACACAAATACCACAACATTTTTGTAATTACGAGGTAAATGCACACAAACACCACAACAATGTCGTAATTACAACGTGAACACACAACACCACTAAAATATCGTAATTACAACATGAACACAAATACCACAACATTTTTGTAAATACAACCTGTACATACACGATCACCACAATGTCGTAATTACGAGGTGAATGCACAAAAAAAAAAAAAAAAAACACACAACAATGTTGTGTTCACAACATGAACACACAAACACCACAACAATGTCGTAATTACGAGGTGAACGCACACAAACACCACAACAATGTCGTAATTACGAGGTGAACGCACACAAACACCACAACAATGTCGTAATTACAAGGTGAACGCACACAAACACCACACAACAATGTCGTAATTACGAGGTGAACGCACACAAACACCACACAACAATGTCGTAATTACGATTTAGACACGTACTGTACGAACACCACAACAACAACTTTAAAGGTGTAATTAAGATGTGAATGCACACAAATACCTCGAAACTGTCGTAATTACGATGTGAATGCTCAGAAATAAAACAACATTGCCGTAATTAGGACACGAACGCACATAAAATCTGCAATGCCCTAACTGTCCCACATGCCCTGACCTTTAAACTCTGAGGTGGGTCCAGTACTAACTAAATAAATAAATCAAGGTGCTCCCTGTATAAAAGCTTCTTTTTAATACAAAACAAAAAATGAAGAGGCCTCCTCTGAAACGCAAGAACATTTGTCAAGGAGGCCAAAAAATAACCTTTAACGCATGATAATAATGTAGTTTCCTCGTTTATTTTATTAATTATGTAGTTCTTGCATGGTGTGATCTGTCTCGTAACTTTAACATCATCACTCTGTCATGATCTGATGCTGATTGAACGAGAGCGTGGTGGAAGGCGGAGCTTCGTCGAGGGCACGTTTGGCGCACGTGACATACCGTATTTACGCATTAGGGCCGGAATTAGCTTCCGCCACATCGCGCACACTTCTAACTGCTTGTGCTTGAGGGAATGGTGCGATTACACACCTGCTAGCTCTCACTCCAGGGTGATAAATGGGACACGTGTGACATCTGTGACATACCCGACAAGATTGGGGCTGGGCAATGTATAGCAAAAAAAAAAAAAAAAAAGAAAAAAGATATTATATTATACACACACACACATAAGCCAAATGTAATTAAGCATGAAAAAAGGTTGCAGCTAATGAGGCAAAAGGAGAATGTATAAGATTATCTGAGCATTAAATAGCCTGTCAGATCACGTCGTCTTGACACGAGCGATTTCACCTCAAATCATCACTTCTTTCCAGAGGTTTCACGGGGTTATTAGAGCAATCGCTGCAGGTCTCCAGGAGTCGATTGCTCCACAGCGAGTCGACATTTCGCCCTCATTTGCTGCCCCTTGATATTGTTTGGACCAAACCACTGGAAAAAAGGTTAAGCAGTGAAGTGCGGCCGCTCTGAGAGGAATTTAGTCTGGATAGAAAGGAGCAGGAAAGAGGATGAACGAATAAGCCTGTGCGTGTGTGTGTGGGTGCGTGCGTGCGTGTTTTCCTCCACCTCTGCTTTGTGCCTGAAGTGCTCACCTTATCTCTCTCTTTCTCTTTAAGCTTGTCCATGGATCGCTTCAAACCCTCTTCCAGCAAGTCCATTAGCCTGACCGTGTCTCCCGAGCGGGTTTTAAATTTCTTCCTGCGCCACAGGACGGGTGCGTTAGAGAAATATGAAACAAAGCGCAAAGCAATAAAGCGTCCAGCTTCTGAAAACGGACAGGACGTGGGCAGAAGGCGCGTGTGTGTGTGTGTGCATACTTGTCCTCTCCCAGGACCACCCCAAAGCCTGCGTGCTCCACTCGCGTGACGTCGGGGTCGTACCAGCCGATCAGTCTCGCCGCAGAAAACACCACTTGGAAGTGCATGGCCTGTCAACACACACACACATCGTATAGAATGTACATATTCGAAGACGAGACTTATTCAAGCTTGTGTCCTTCCTGTCACGCCATAATTCTAACGCACCTGTCCGCTGTCTGTGACGTATATGATGACGTCAGCCTTCTCGTCGAAGAGGCGCTGACGTATCGCGGCGAGGTCCGACGTGTCGTACGTGTACCCGCCGTCCGACTTCACCACCGTCAAAGGGATGGTCTGATCAGGGGGGAATACGATCTTCCTGCCCTCGTCCATCTGCACCAGGCCTGAAAGAGACACACAGGGAATCTTAAAACAACGCTGCCCCCTAATGGACATACTAACGCCTAACTTTTACAGCACTTCAGACTCTTCAGGAGATTCTTATAACGTACTGGGCGGAGCCGGGTTTTAACACTCGCAGTCAGTTAGCCCGAGCTACAGCTGTCCAGACGGCCATTTTGTCCACAAGCACAAAGTAAACACGTTCAGTACTAAAATGTGATCTTCATTATTACGTTTACAATGCTGTTAAAGGCGAGAGATTCTCGCGCTGTCGTTATGGCAATTAAAGTCCTAATAGGAACGATTCCTTTTGTCAGCGGGACGTCTGCGAGGTTTCGGCGATAAAACTCTGGCATCCGGACGGCAATAAACCGAGATCCAGAGCAGGAGCGAGTTTCTAGACAGCTGGATTTTCTATGAACTCGGATATTCAAGTCATGCGGTTATTAGATGTATAAGGAACTCCCGAGTGATTAGTCGTTATTTATTATTAATATTAGATTTGAACGACAACGATGATGTTATCTTTCATTCTACTTCTGAAAACACTTTCACAAAAAGCATGTGTGTGTGTGTGTGGATAGAGTGTAAGCCTGAGGCTCTGTTCTAAAGCATCCGGTATCTGTTACAAGATTCAGGAAGTGTTTAATATCTCAGAGAGAGAGACACAGACACACACACGACGCCACAACTGCAGAGAAAAGTCACAAGCAATTCGGACCAGGATTAAAATAAATTAATAAAAAAATGACTCCCTCCTGTAATTTTTTTTAGAGGACGATGGGAATAAAGTCAGACACGAGCTCCTGGACCTACCCCAGGAAACTACCCCAGGAAACTACCCTATGTACGTTTAATCTCATCTTTAAAGGGCTTAAGGGTTTTATTTCCACCTAAGCAGGGTTTACTCGGTCTGAAATCACACCCTTTAAGACTTTGGTGCAAAACAGCAATCGCATTCGGGTGAGGGACGTCATCCAGGACATCGGGCTGCCAGGGGTGACATAAAGGGTGGGAGGGGTGTTTGAGGGTAAGTAAGGATGACTCCAAGGACTCCATGTGACAGGGGGCCTTCAAAATCCTAGCCAATAGTGAAAGCAATAATAGATATCGCTGGAGAACAGTGAGTGAGATAAGTTAAAAAAACACCCCGAAAACAAGATGTTATTCTGTAAACGTGAACCAAAGGTCCAAGCTGTAGCACTGCATCCATCCATTTTTGGGGATTTCTACATCCGCTTGGTTTGGCTTTGCCGTATCAGTTTTAGGCCTGTATATATCATCACGTGCCTCTCGACATGCTGCTTTTCGGTTTGTATAATCGCATTGTGAAACAAAAACTAAATCGAAATATCAAATATAAATGCTGTTCGGATTCAGATTCCAGATTATCAGGTGAGAGAGCGCCCCCAGGTGGCTACAGTTATATCACGAGTTTGTTTAGAATTTTTTTTAACAGAGAAGAACAAAAAAAAAAACAGTTTGAAACGTTGGAGTTTCGATAAATAAAGATCTTTTTTTTAAAGTTTAAAATTTTACATGTGTAGGTAAACATTTACACCTATTCTTACATCTAGCAGGTGAAATAAAAGCTTTCAGTACATATTAATGCTGCTCATATGAAACCAAAAACACACACACACACACCGACAAGACTGCAGCGTCTCCGTCAGAAAACCCTGAATGTCTGAAGATGAGAAAAGTGAAATCTGATAATCGTCACCTGTAACGTCGTCCCCCTCAACTCACCTTTACCCTCGAACTCCTTCACCACTTCCGTCATCATATCCTGGTAGTACGACTCTCCGCGCTCCAAAATATGGATGCCCAGGCAGTCGTAGACCCTCTGGAACTCTGTCTCATTCACAGAAAACATGAGAAGGAAGAAAAAGAAGAAGAAGAAGAAGGAAGAAGACAAAAAAATATATAAAACAAACCCAGAGCAAGGCAGAGTATCGCTTATAATTACAGAAGCTGCACTTTAGGGAAATTTAAAGCAAGATTTACAGCCCAGATCTGAGAGCGTCACCAGGGAACAGCGCGCACATGAGCGCAAACACGGAGCCGCTGACCTTCACGGCGTTAAAAAAAACGTCTCGATTTGCGTGCACGGTCTGATTAAAGCATTAACAGGACGAAGTTTGTCTCAAAATCCCAGATCGTCAAGGATTTAATCAAGAAATAGAATCACGCCTTTGGTCTGCTCTGCCCTTCAGAGCTCAGAAACTATAATCCAGACCCGGATGGAGTCTTTCTGCATTTTATTCCCGGCCTTATGTACGTACATTGAGTAGAGATGCAGAACTTGAAGGAAATTAATTGAGAGAGTGACGGTCTTTCCAAAAAAAAAAAAAAAAAAAAAAAAACATACGACATGTTATGGATTTAATAGACTTCCATTCATCTGGTCAAGCCATTCATTCATCTAGACTCAGTTTACATTTCTAACCAGATCAATTTATTCACCGAGGAGCTTAGCTTGTATATCACCTCCACATCATTACCATAAAGTCAAATTATCTTGCTGTAAATCTATTCCATCTACAAAAAAAAAATAAAATAAAAAAAATACACTATCTATATAATCTTATAAAATATGAACATAAGGATTTCTGGGATATCGGTCTCCCTGCGAACGCACGCAACACACCTGCAAGACTTGAGCATGTGGACTCGTTGAGGATAAAGCCGAGCCAGCTGGGCCAATAAGCTTTTAGTGGCACCTTGAGTAAAATAAAGAGACCTACAAGTGCTGAGTTCATTGTGCCTCCGAGCAGCCATTTTTCATCCCTCCATGTAATTAGTTTCAACCCTGATGCCCTGAAGCCTTGTGTGAAATGGACTTGAAAACTGGCTTTCTCTCCTTAAAAGCGGAGGAAAAGGAAAGACAAAAAATAAATAAATAAATTTAAAAAAAAAAGCAACTAATGACTCGTCGTAGCGCTCGATTTCTGAGAAGTGCTAACGACGAAACGAAATTATTCACTGTTTACATTCCCTGCTACAGATGAATAAACGCAACATCTTTCAATATGCTCGCAGTCTGCGGTGTAATCCATCACAGTGGACGGAGCAGATGATAAATCTCACCACGGGGCTATTAGATGTCTCGCGGTATTTGGTCAAACATCCGTTTAGATAAACACTGCTCAGACGTTAAATCAGGGAAAAGGGAGGAAAAAAAGAAACAACAACAACAACAACAAGAAGAGTCCAGCTTCTCAGATCAAGCCTGTTCAGATACCATCTCAGCTCTGATGCAGCGCTGCCCCCTGGTGGCCAAGCGTAGATCTCGGGGAGTGAGGATGATTTTTGAGGAGAAGGGTTTTTTTTGTTAGTTTTTTTTTGGAGGACGCACCTTTCCGAGACACGTCACAGATCAGATTCCAAGCCTTGATGAACTCCGGCTCTTTGCTCTGCAGCCTGACGACGCACTGATACGCTCTCTTCTTAAACGCCTCGTCTTCATCGAAGCGCTTCTTAGACTCCTGGGAGTGAAAAAAAACACTTATTTACAGCAACACTATCAATTTTCTTAAAAAAAACTTATGAAACAGGATTCAGGATGATACGATAGACTTGTGAGTTGACATTCAGCAATAACTCTGAAGCAAAAATACATAAATAAACAAACATTTACAAATAGTTAGTAGGGGTGGGAATCACCAGGGACCGACCGATACGATATCACAATAACCACAGTGCGGCAATTCCATTTGTATCTCGAAAGTTATTTTAAAATTTAATTTAAAAAAATAACACTAAAGCTTTATACCTATAATCTTAATGCATTTAAACAATAAAGAAAAACTTAAAACATATAAAAAGTATAAAACTTTAATGTAAATTACGTGAAAAAAATATATATATTTTTACAGAGCAAAGAATTAAGAGTACGTCTTGTACGTCATTTGCCGTAATTGTTCATTTTAGCAAACGTTACTCGTGCCACACAATATTCTGTGCTGCCTACCCATTTATGATTAATCTACACTGCGCCACCTGTAGGATTATAGAGAAATAGCAATGTCTCACCACCTCAAATATAAAACTTATCTAAAAAAAAAAAAAAAAAAAAATTTTTGGGTCACTGTGGCGCTACAGAAATTGCTACCAAAAAAAAATAAATTATAAAATAAATAAGCAATTTTTCCCTGTCTCTAAAAGTTAGCATGACTGATATTCACCCTGGTGCATCAAATCCCTATAATTTTAAATTCTGGTGTATCCATGTGTGCTTAGAAGTCACATGATTAAAGACATTTCTATCTAGTCTTGAACGCTACTTAGAAAAAGGGGCGGGGGGGGGGGTGTAAGTAGATCTAGACATTCAATACACTGTACATACTTATTCTTTTATTCTTATTAGTGGTGTTTCTTTGTTTTGTTTTGTTTTTTATTTCTTAATAATCTGCACAGTCTGGAGTTTGGCGCAATTGCATTTCATTAATGTTGTTCTTGAATCTTCAATCAAAGCTGATAACCAAACATGGTTCTACAGGTACAGTATCATAAAGAATGCTTAATGCTTCTTCTATTCATGGCTAACGCGAGCAACAAAGCTAACCAGGGTCTAACAAAAGGCTGAATCACAAATCCCTCACTATCCCCTGATCAAGGGCACTAATTGGCGTGTGGAGCAAGGATACTGTCGTGCACTAGATTTCCTTTTAATTTAATTTGGAATTTGAACCCGGACGTTAACGGAGTTGATGTTCTAAAGTGGAATAAGTGGAAATATAAAGTAAATCTGGTGAGTTTCTCAGGACTGTCCACCACCGCCATGGTTTATTCTCCTCACCTTTCGGGTTACAGAGTACCGGGAAAAGTTTAAAACTACTTTCACCTCCTGTTAATTAGACTAATTGTCGCTTAGACTAATTAGACGGTTGCCAGCTTCGCCAGTCGCGGTTAGTTAGCTCCATCAGGCGCGGCAGGATATGTGTGGGCGGAGCAAAATAACTATTTAAATAAAGAAAACGTGCTGATATTCAGTAAAACTGCAAAACCTCAAGTGTGATATTGTTTAATTAAACTGCTTTCAATTCTAAGTTTTATTACTGAGATACGTTTGGGGGAAAATAAAGAAATATCCCGATGTCTCCATGGCAGCTCTTACAGAGATTAATTAACCCCAATTAAATGATTGTTTTTTTTTATTTTCATGTGATTTCATTTGAAGGCCTCTCCGAGGCAGCGCACCGCTGACATTTTATTTCCCAGAGAAAACAATAATACCAGGCGCTTTATTTCTTAACAGCTTCGCTAAAGCTGTAAATCACTGCATCCCTGATGTGTCTGACTGAATGTTGCTGGTAATTTATGAGGACAATCAACACGGCGAACGCCTGCAGAGAGCCTTACATCAAGGGGCGCATCAGAAATGTCAAATCTAACAACTCGTCTCTTTGTGGAAAACGTTTGGACTTTTTCATATTCGGCTTTTATAAAAATCACAGACGAGTGCAAGAAAGGTGTAAGAATACAGTTTAAAGGGCGACTGAAATAAGGGTGGCTTACTTTGTAAAAAGCCTGGAGGTCTCCGATGGGCGGGGAGACACTCAGATAATTCGGGAACTTGTCCTGCAAGTGAGCGATGAGCATCCCGAACTGCGTGCCCCAATCGCCCACGTGGTTCAACCTGCATTTAAAAAAAAAATAAAATAAAATAAAAAACTCATAATGAAGAACAAGAAGTCAAAACTGCTTTGACCTGAACGCCCCGTGTATAATTATTATAATTATTATTATTATTATTACCAGCACTACTATTACTACTACGTCTTTTCTTTTCATGTACGAATGCTGAGACTTTAAAAACGTCGACTTTTACATTTGACATAATTTACATCAATTTGAAGTTTTTTTTTCTTTTCTATAACAACGTTACAGTGACACAGAAGCGCCAAAGCGTGTATGGAGCAGAAGGGGGCGTGTCCAAATGAAGCCTCGCTGACCAATGATAAACGAAGCCTCGTGTTAGCCGGAATCACGTGACTGAATCATTACATTGGAGATTTTTGTTCTTAAATTCATAAAATCAAGCTTCAGGATTCAGATTTATATAATACAGAAGTAAATGTAACCACAATTATTGGCACCCCTGGTCAAAATGTGTTCTTAGGCTTGTAATAAATTTATTTTTTTATTTAAACAAAACAGAGCCACAATACAAAAAAAATTAATCTTTAATTTTTTTTTTTTTTTTTTTTACACATAAAATCAAGCGTGCCACAATTATTGGCATCCCTGATGTTAATACTTCATACATCCCCCTTCTGCCAAAAAGACAGCACTTAATCGCCTCCTGTAACACAAGTTTGGAGAATACAGATACAGGTAGAGGGGTTTTTTATTTAAGAAACCCCACAGGTTTTTAATTGGGTTGAGGTCTGGAGACTGAGATCTCCATGGGAGGAGCTTGATTTTGTGTCTGCTGAACCATTTTTGTGTAGATTTCGCCACACGTTTTTGGATCATTATGCTGCTGAAAGACCTAACAAGGTTCCCAGGGCGTTTGGAATTGAAACAGACCCAGAGCATCACAGATCCTCCACCAAACTTCACAGTGCGCATGAGGTGCTTTTCCAAAAATACTCATCTTTTGTTTCACACCAGAGGGTCAGACACACGTCTGCCTTACTTGAATAGGGTGCTCTCTTGTGTTTCCCATGTTTAAGAGTGGAAAAGAGAAATAGGTCTCTGTGTCACATCATATTTATACCACAGAGAAACAGGAAGTCATGAATTATTAAATAGAAGTTTTTAGAATCTCTGATCAACTTTTAAAACTACATAATAATTTAAAAAAATTCTTTAGTTACATTTCTTTTATCGGAATTGTTAGGGGTGCCAATAATTGTGGAACAAGTGATTTTATTTAATATTGGATTTTTTTTTAAACTCACTTTTAGATTTTTCTACAATTTTCAGTAAGACACTGTGCTTCTGTAAAATAAATCATTAAAAGCCTAAGAACACATTTTGAACACAGGGGTGCCAATAATTGTGGAGGGCGATGTATATAATGAAAAAAAAAATGCACACAAAATTTTTTGGTTTATATTACTGACCTCAATTTACCTCAAATTCTATTGTTATTGAATCTAGTTTTTATTTATTTCTATTCTCTTTTCCTCCTCTATAAATTTTCTTTATTGTGTTTTAATTAATGATTTGTGTATTGAATCCTCAACTTGAATCCAACACTGATTGGATGATTTATATATTCTGTTTAAATATCAAATAAAACAAAAATAAAAAAAGTGTTTTAATTCTATTCTAGATCTTCAGTTACTTTTTAAAGATCCAGAGTTGGTGATTATGTACATAAACATTTCCTTGAACAGTGGATTTTCAAACACCACACACACACACACACACACACACACACACACACACACACACACACACACACACACACACACCAC
>JAQMYJ010000011.1:1079545-1102167 GCA_030014305.1 Clarias laeviceps | reverse complement strand
GACTCAGGTAGACTTGTAGGAAATTCCAGTCCTGAACTATCGAGCGACTGCAGCCAAGTCAAGTCCTCAGAGAAACACATAAAAGAAACGTTTCTCAGTTTCAGTGTTGTGACATCATAAAACACAATTTCTTTAAGGAATTTTATATATAAACAGCAAAACAGTTAGTGGTGCATTTAATAATTATATATGTAGTTTAATTAATTTAATAATATTTATTTATAAAAAAATTTAAAAATGACAATGTTAAACATTTTCAATTGTAAAGCTTAAGTAAAAATTTTTTGCATCAAATCATAATTTTTTTTTTTTTTTCACTTTATCGGTTTATAAGTTTGTTTCGATGGGAAAGAATTATTTTTAGTTAAAGAAAAATTACCCTCTTAGAGGTCATGTTTGTTCTGACCTGGTCATTTTTCTACATATGATGTGATAGAATTTAATACTGAAGACGAAGTACTTAAATATTATAATGAACTCTAGTCAAAGAAGTAAATGTGACTTTTGGAAACGTACAGAAAAAATAGCTAATTAAAATGACTTCTCTCTCTTTTTTTATTGTTGTCTGATGTACTTTAACTAAATAAGTACTTTAATCACCGTTTAAACATTCAATCATATAATAATACATTTATATATGTTGTGTTTCTTTGAGTTTAAATAAAAGACAAATGCATCTTTAATATATTAAATAAAACTTGTCATCATTTCTGGGAGACGAGACTCTACAGACTGAACGTTTTCATTCCTGCTGTCCGCTTTCTTTACAGCTGCAACAAGTATGAAGTGGATCGAAGCCAAAATGAAAGTACGTCTATCGCAAAGTTCCTCCAAAAGTTTTAAAACTTTGAATTAGAAATTGGAATTGAATTAAAAATTAAATTCAAAGGTGGTTACAATTTAGGAAAACTGTTTTATGAAATCTCATCAGTTCATCTGTGTGTGTGTGTGTGTGTGTTTTATCCCAGGAGCTGGGTGTGTCTGATAACCCTAACTACAAGATCACCTTCATGCTGGACAGTGGAGCCATGATCACAGTTCACACACCTAAAAGAGGCGTAGTGGAGGTGAATGTTATTTTGGTTTTGTTGTTGTTTTTTTTGCACCATTTTGTACATGAACTCTAGAGACTGTTGTTTGTATAAATAAATAAATAAATAAATAAATAAAATCCCAGCGAAAAAAAACATTTCTGAAAGACCTGAACTTATCTGGCACCAACATCAAGTCCATGGATAAAAGTTTTTCCAGATTCTGATGTGAACATGGACTAAAGTTGTGTGATGATTTTATTTATTTATTTATTTATGTTCTGCTGCGACATGATTGGCTGAGTGAGCAGGGCTATAAATGTTCCTGTTAAGGGTAATAACATGCCAGCGTGTCAGGATTCACAGGGACTGAGGGAGTAATGATGGAACAAATAAGTGCATGGATTTAAAAAAAAAAAAAAAAAAAAGATTAAAATTTTTTATATTGATTATAAAATGATTATTATTGATTGATTGAGATTAATCATTAAAACTCACTCATCTGTTCTATGGCATTTATTTCTTTTTATTAATTTATTAGTTTTTCAGATTAATTATATTTAAAGTTCAGGAAAATGTACTGTTGACATTTTTTTTTTAAAAAGTGTAATAAATGCCTGATGTTTACAAAGTCAATAAGTAATCACGGTAATTACTCATGGCCTCAGTATTGGCTCAGGTCCTGAGCGCAGCTCGTCTCGTATCGACCCGTCCCGTATGGCGTGTGAGATTTAATCTCACTGAACAGTTTCAGAGCCGTGTGAAAGCTCGAGCGAGGTCTAAACCCACTGTAGTGCAAATAAAAACAGGAACACAGACCGGAGTCGTTTGTGGTTTACAGGTCTTTGGCTCTTTCTCAGGTGAAGCCGCTCGGAGTGATCTGGGGAAAGTACAGAGAGTTTTACAACAGAAAGAACACCATCATGTTCGATGACATCGGGAGGAACTTCCTGATGAACCCACAAAACGGACTGAAGGTACGAGGAGCCGCCAGTGCAGCTCAGATACGCAAAGTACTACTAATATTACTGTTGTTATTATTATTATTATTATTATTATTATAATCATCATCATTTCATGTCTGTGTGTAGATTAGACCGTTCATGAAGGCACACTTAAACCGTGAGAAAGACAAGGAGCTTCTGAAACTGTCTCACTACCTGAAGGAGATCGCCAAGCTGGACGACTTTTCAGGTCTCAACCACAAGCACTGGGAAAGGTTCGTCCTCACCTTCATCCAAAAGGGTCTCGAGGTCTGACCCCAGACGTAACACTGGCGCTCTCGCAGTCATGTGACGCAGATCTTCTACGACGTCGTTGTAGTCTCGTAAGGGGCGTTCAAATCAAACAGGGACGTTTGAAATATCTGGTGAATGAAGGTGTGAAAGTGATTGACGTTTACGTACGACTTCAAGCGCAGTACGGTGATGGGGCTCTTAGCCGAAGTGTATCAGGGGATTATATAGAGAAATAAAGGGAGTTTTTACTCTCAGAACTGTGTTCTGTTATTTCGCACAATCAAAAGTCCCGCTTTGACCTTTTTACACATTAGATGACTAGATTTTAGATTGCAAAAGCAATTACACACAAACATTCTACACATTGTTAAAGGTTATGTATAAGGAATTAATCACCCCGGGGACACGCCGGTGTAGGAAGTTAAATAACAAGAGGACGGTGTAGGAAGCTTCACCGTCTCCTTCCCCGACACTGATGGTTACATCATGACCCGTGTAGACGTGTTGTATTGCTTTTCTACCACAGCAGTTTACCCTGATGTTTAGTGTAATATATTTATAAATATGAATAATGATGATTTCATCACTAGCAGTGAAAGGAAAAATTAGATTTCCACAGATAAAATTGGCACAAATAAAAAATGTATTAAAAAGCAAACTATCATTGTGCCTTTACCTGCTCGGTAAAAAAATAATAATAATAAAATAAAAAAAAATCACACATTGGATAAGATATGATGATGGTGTTTACCTTTGACCCCTGCAGGTACCTCTCAAAGAAGCAGAACCAGTGAAGCAGTTGGAACATTTCATCCTCAAGAACAAACCAACACCAAACACCTCCCTCTCTCTCTCTCTCTCTCTCTCTCTCTCTCTCTCTCTCTCTCTCTCTCTCTCTCTCTCTCTCTCAGTGCTCGCTTCATCTCGGAAGAGAAAAGAACTTGAAACACTCATCTTTAACGTCACACTCGGGAATAAACAAGCGGCACCTGTAGTGCGAGCGTAGCAGTCTTCCCTCTCTTCTTCGTCTCTCCTCTAAGGTCCTGAACGCGCCGCCTGTCCCGGGAAAAGAGACGTTTATATATACAGTATAGATATTCATACAGAAGTGACATCGTTAAAAAAAAAAAAATAATAATAATAATCATGTTAGAAGTCCATCTACAAATATCCCGAGCACTTCTTTATGTTTCGGAGGTGAAGGTCGCTGATCAGTTCTGTGTTTTTCCTCCAGTCCGACTCCACGCTGAAGAAGACCAGGTTCAGTTTTGGGGGATTTTTGTGTAACAGACGGGGGAAAAGCTTCCACATGGCAACATGTGACATTAAAACATGCTGATGTTGGAAAAGCAGAACGGCTTGAACAAGGCAAAATAACAAAACTGAATTCATGACAAATTACAAACAAACAAAAAAAAAAAACAAGAAAGGAGAGTAAACTTCAAACCAAATAGATAAAAAATAGAAGATAAAACACACACAACCAAAAACCATGAAAAAAAAAACATTAAAAAGACAACAAACTGAAAAACATTAAAACAACGTAAAGCACGAACAAGAAAAAAAAGAAACGACAGCAAATAGAAAAACATTAGAAAAAGAAATACGAGAGAAAAAAAATGATAAACGTAAAAACAACAAAACTAGTAAACAGCAGAACTAAACAAACAAACAAAACAATGAAAGTAAAATAAACACGCAATAAGCTCTCTCTATTTTTTCCCCTCTTTCTCTCTTAATCTCGCTCCCTCTTTTTTTCCTTCTCTCTCTAATTTCTTTCACTTTTTCTGTCAGTTTTTTCTCTCTTGCTTTCTGTCTCTCAATCTCTCTCATTCTTTTTAGTTGTTTTCTCTCTCTAACAAAATTAGCTGCTTTTTATTTTTCGAGCTCACAGCGGTAAGTTCGTTAGAGTATCTTAAGGCTTTACGTCGACACACTTGAGTTATTTATTATCGACTCATTGACGATTTATTTATAGCGTTTATTGTTTATAAACTGTTGTGTGTTCAGGTGCTGATCTAGTGTTTTTTCATTTGTTTGTTTTTGTTTATTTGGCAGCAAAAAAAAAAAAAATCTAAGAATAAAGATTTTGGTTTACATTTTTGAGAAGTGACTTTTTTTACTTTGTGTGTGTGTGTAGACATGTGTAACTGTGTGTAACCTCTCGTCGCTGCCTGTCCTTATGTGGCATTTTGTTATTTTTATTCCAACGACACTGACATGAGCGCCGAGTCTGCGGCCGCGACCCGAGTAAAAAAAATAAAGATTTTAAAACAAGTGATTTTTGAGTGAGTTTTGTTCTTGAATAGTAATAAATTCAGGATATGATCTTTAATAGAGAAGACGACATAACGCTTAGATTGATGTAACAACTCATTCACAAGGAGTTCCCTCTGCAACACTGTTTTTGGCTTGCATGTGTTTCCTGCGTTCCCCCACCAACGCTTGTACCAACCTGAAGTTCTAACAGTTCCTGAAACTCGGCTCTTTGATGTCACATGCTTAAATTTACCTACAAAATCGATTACATTTTAGCCACCAAATAATAATAACAACCTGGGACTCTGCTTCAAACCATGCAGAACTCCTTCAGAGCCATCAAGAACCGTCTAAGAACCGTCACTATTCACCTACCAACTGCTGCAAAGTTCCTACTACACCTTGAAATTTCCTCCTAAATGTCCAGTCCTGTTACAATTTAGCGGATTTAGTCTCGAATACAGTTATTATGCTCCTATTGAATTATACGTAGCTCCTAGTATTAGTACTTTTTAGCAGTTTAGTACCCAGGGTGGGGTTTATCCAAGGATTTAGGATCTATTAGAGCTAAGAGGCCACTATTTAGTACTTTAGGTCCTTATGAGCACTACAGCTCAAAGCTCTCTGTCAAAACTAAACACAATTTTTGGACAATTTTGAATGTGAGGAAATCCCTCTGAATCCTGTAACACAGAATTTCCAACTTTCTACTAGGAAAAAAAAAAAACGGGGACAAAACAAAAGACCCCTCAAGTTGGAATTCCTAACTGAAAAGTCAACCTTCCAACCTGTATTCAGCATCCGGCATCATGTGAAAAGGAAAATGACTGTTTATACCATCAAGAGTCAAATAAATCAGTTAAATAAAATCAGTTTCAAGAAAGTAAATAAACACCATAAACAGAAAGAACAGAGAGAGTTTGCTTATGTCTCATACTTTAATAATAAATAATAAATATTAAAGTGCTGCAGAATAAAATGAAGAACAAATAATAAAACAACATTACGCCGGTGTATCACTTATTATTTTCCTATAAAAACACAGACTGATGTACAGATATCGTACTGGAAACAAACAGTCTGGTCGTAAAATAGTCCCATTTAAGTGTCCCGGCTTCTGGTCCTGTTAAAAAAAATAAACAAAACACATGTAAATGTATAAAGTGTATTATATTAATAAAGTCAGGAATATTTCAAGTTCACGTTGTTATTTATTCTTACCTTTTATTTTTTCGATTTGTGCTTGATGACCCTTGGTAGAGAAAAGAGAACGTTACGGATCAGTCATACAAACGTTCTAACACAAACTAATAGGAGCACCTGCGCATCATGTGACCAATTATGTGACAGGTTGGTGGTGGTTTGAGTCTTTCAGAAATCTCCCAGTTGTGATCAGGGACGTCAGGAGAGCATGTTCAGGCTCAAATAATCACTCTTTCTAACCGTGTCGAGCAGAAAAGCACCTCTTGAGCAGGAATCTGAGGGGCACCAACTCAAGAACAGACTAAGACCTGGTGATGAGATGCTTTTCAGGTCACCGCGGTTATACAGAGTGGTTATTTGTAATGGTTTACGTTTCCTTCCTGATCAGGGTTTTTTGAAATACTCAAACCAGCCCAATAATGATGGATATCAAAAAAATGTTTTTGCAGAAACTGGAGAAGATCAGGGAAATGAATACACTGGACTCACTTGTGCTGGCTCCAGTCACTCCAGACTTTATTGGTCAGCGAGTCCTGAGCTCTCACACAGAACGTGTAACTCTTCCTGCTGGAGACTTTATAACGGGTCTCATTAACATACTGGCTCTAAAAAGTAAAAACATTTTTTGTTTAAAAATCAGGTTTTCGTGTCATTCAGTTGGAACTTGAAGCGAGAGTGTGTTTCCTCTTAACACTTTCATGGTCTAGAACATGTGCTTACTTCTGACCGGCCTTCTCCCTGCTCATGTGACGCCTCATCACAGTCTTTGCGATGTGACACCACTTTCACTTCATAGCGCAGCGGGAAGAACGTACACGGCTGGTTCCATGTTTTGGGAATTTCCCATTCGAACTCATTGTTTTCAGCCTTGGTGATGTCGACCTTTCCTGGCTTGACTGCACAAAAAAAAAAAAAAAGTCAGAATGCAAATCAACAGTGACTCATGAAAAAAGTGGAGATACGTTTTGAAGCTTTTTTGAACTTTTGTTCAACAGCAGGACAACCAGCAATCAGTTCCCATATTTCTTCAAACTTGTATTATGGAAGCTATTTTACTGTATATACACAATGATTAGCCTGACGGTTTGGTGAAATCTTTCCATTTATATAATTTATCTTTATACAAAAGGTTTCTCCTGCAGGCGTTTACTCAGTCCAGACCATGACTAGGGCTGGATTCCAGTATAATGATGATCATGGAAGGTTTCAAATGCTGGTTCCTGGATGGTTAACATGGTCTCACACGTATTATGTTTACCTGTTATATATATATATATATTTTTATTTATAGATTAAATATGATTGTGCTATAAATGATGTTCATGTCAGGTCAAAATCATCATGGTTGCAACAATAAACATCAAATTGAATTTAAGTGTGTTTTTTAAGGGAGGGGTAAAACAAGTGCTTAATGGGGGATTAAACAATCAGCATTATGTATCCAAATAAATGTCTACACACTATTATCAATACTGGTGTTTGCCTCATCACTTAACACTTGGTAAGCCTTCGAATGTGACTTACAATGCAAAAAAACGTCATCGCTACTTCATCGTAGCATCTGAAATATACTGAAATCTAGCTAAACGTATCTATAATTTGTTTATAAGTTTGCAACAAACCCAATGTAAGATTATTACGACTATTTCTAGGAAAATGTTACTAAAATTTAAATTGAAAATGTCTTGTTCGACTGGCAGATAATTTCGCTTCTTTCAATAAACAAATTCCTAAACTGAGCAAATTTATGACTCTGTAGAGCTATAGATGTTTGTTTAAAACTGTAGTAAAATTAGGTTAGAATTAGGCTTAATAATCTTATATTTATTTTTTTTGTAATCCTTTTTTTTTTTTAAAGAAAGTGTAGCTAAACGTAACTGTATTTAAAATATTTTCACTATGCTAAGATGTAATTTTTTGCAGTGTAGCACTGAGTCACTCGCTAGTTACGCAAAAGATCGCGTCTAAGTGAAAATCTCAAGTTAAATCAGTTTACAATTGATTAATATAAATTTCTAGACATATTTAACTAAATTTGTAATTTGGTTTATTGGCATATAATTGTGCAAAATTTAGGCACATATTTCTAGAAATAAGAAAAATGCCTAAAACTTTTTTTTTTTAACAAATTTTTATTATATAAACTAATTATAATTGTATAATTACTACGTCTCAAAATAGGATTAAATGTCATACATTTTATTTTTTGGTTGCTCATTATTTCTCATAATAAGAAACAAGTTGACTATATTTGAGCAGTAAAGTATTTGCATGACAATTATACAGTATACAGATCGATTTTGTTTAACCTTAATGACACAGCCTTTGGGATTCAGAAAGTAAATGCAGCTTAAAATATATAATAGCACCGTATAGAAGAACATTAATCAATAAAAACATCGAGGTGCAAAGGTTTTGACAACATCAACTTCTCTACGTGTGCTGTCTAGCGTAAATGAGGCCGAGTTGATGTTAATTTTGTTAGTTTTAAATCTATAGTGCATCTGAAATGAAAAAAGAAAATAGCAAATTTAATTTAATGTCCATCCGGTTATTTTGGAAAAACCTTCATATCCTGCTGAGTTTGTGGAAATCTCATGAATAAGAAGAGTCACTAAGGTGAACCTGGACTGAGCAGCTTTATACTGTACGTTATAATGCACACTAGTTAGCTTTGTAGCTCTTGCTGAAAGTGCGACCATCGTGGACAGACGTCATAATAATAGCTTTAAAAAGATACTGGACTTAAACTAAAAACATGATGTGGTCTGAGGTCCTAAGATAGGTCCTAGGATAAGACCTAAGAGAAGAGATTTTTTCCCATACTTTTTCGATATATATTTTTTATAATTTAATATATATATATATTTATATTTTTGGGTTTTCTCCTAATAACCAGGTATATTAAAAAAAAACGTTTATGTAATGTTCCCAAGCATGCTAACAGTTTTTAGGAAAGTAATAAATCTATAGTAAAACTGGTTCAGTGTTTAGAACAGTGGATTCCCGTCAGCTCTTACTTATGTCATGGATGAAAAAAGCCCTTTGGTGCTCCTCTAAGCGGTACTGGTTCCGGACCAGCAGGGTGAGGTTAATGCGGGTCACCTCCTCAGAGAAGGGGCACTGCAGGTCCTCGCACGTCAGTCCTGCGTTATCGGCGTCCAGCAAGCAGTTAATGACACTCGAGTTCCTGAGGAAGAAGCCTCGGTCAACAAGGAGGCTAAAGAAAACACTGCAGCGAGTTTGATCGATGATTTACGTTCTGCTTACCGGAAAGCTTGGAAAAACACCACGACGCCGTTCCTTATAGGATCCCATTTCCATGAGCAGTGGAACGGCCCGCTGTAGTTTCTCGCTACGCAGGTAACGAATTCTGAGGTGAAAGAAAGATTTCCATTAAAAAAAAGTAAATAAATAAATTGTTAATCTTGATAGTAAATATTTTTTAGTAAAATTAATTATTATTATTTTTTCTCAAATGGCTCATTATGAACGTTATACAGTACAATCCAAAAGTCTTGAGCCCCAGATTTTTTATATTGAATTAAATTAAACATTATAGATTAAATTAAAGAAACTGGAAAGAATGTTTTAATGTGACAGTCTGTTTATGTAAGAACCTCAGCCGCGACCTCATTTCCCCTCTCGTCTGTCCAACCACTCAGTATTCAGCATCAGCAGTAACTAATCACAGCTAATCATCTGTCATCATCTGCACCTGTTTCTCGCTGATTCATGCCTTACGTTAGGAGTTTTGTTTGAATGATTCATAGGTCACTGTGTGACTTACAAACAAATATTTTTCAGAAACTGCTCAGGGAACAGGGGCTGGACTGGTAGTTCAGGAAGCACTGACTACATTTAAAAAAATGCAAGTTACCTCCTTTACATCACCAGAAAGCATGAGCTCATCTGAAAGCATGTCGAATTAAGTTTCGCGAATTTGCTAATCTTTACTGCAATTTGTTCAACCGTTCGCTTGTTTACTTTGCTAGTGCGTCATTAGACTAGCATTGATTTTAAGGTCTAGTTAATGATAGTAATTGTTTTTGAAACTTACAGAGTGATGTTTTCAAATGTATGGTCAAATATGTTTTTACCATTTTAAATACTTTTATGTTAAAAAGAAGTTTTTCCCATCTCACTTTTAACAGAATGAGATTTTGAAACATTTGAATCATTCTGTGCTTTTTAGAACACAATAAAATTACCTTTGTTGTCATTTCGTATCAGAATGGCCTTCTCAAAGTCCAGTGGACTGACGAGCACCAGCGTGTGGTTCAGAAGGTCCCCTGATGTGCTGTGGCAGGTGAAGTTTCCTCCCAGCATGGCCTCGATGGTGACTTTGATACTGTTCCCCTTGGCAGGGATGCTTTGTTGGTTTTTCTTCCAGCTGACCTCCGTGCCTTCAAACTGATCACCACAACTCAGTCCAACTGACGTCTTCTGTTCCATCGGGTTCCCGTTTACTTCCAAAGCAATAACTGCGACAAACGAGTCCCAGGATAAGACTTTAGACAACCTGAATTTACTGAATGCTTTGAAAGTTGTATAAAGAAATGTGTTACCTTTTAATGAGTTAATGTTGTCAATATTTTATATGAAGAAGTATGAAAAAGTTATACTGAATAAAACATATGAATCAGTATTTACATAAAGATGTGCAGTATTTATACTAAAGTTGTGAGAAAATGAACAAAAATGATTAGAAATGAGTAATTTTATGAGGTTTTTAACTGTAATCAGTTTCACATTTCATCCCCAAATACCCCCATCATGCTTCAATTATACGCTCCTCTGCAGCCCCGATCTGAAGCCAGAATGCCGAAATATGCCTCCTAGGCTTCACAAATTTTTATCCGATGCTGTCAGAGAATTTTTTTAAGTAAAAAAGTATTCTATCAGCTACTCAGCATTGAATCTACATGGAATGTTCTGAAAAATAGGTGTTTATACAGTACAATATTGAAGAAGAAAAAAAAAATCATTACTCAGGTCACAAAAGTAAAGTTTAAAGAGTTTTTCCACTGATTTAAAGGATAAGTCATTTCTGCCCAGGAACAAGAACAAGTAAAAAAGTTTGCTACAGTACGTAGTGTAATGTAATACAATGAAGTTCTTAGTCACCGTTTGGTTTGATAACCCGCAGCGTGCTGCCGTCCCCGATAGGAAGAAGACCGAGATGCAAGGCAAAGATGTAAATAAAATGCATCTAAACACATGAACACACTCATTATTCACTGTATAAGATCATACACATGTATAGAGTTGATGTGTGTGTGAATAATAGAATAAGAACAGAAAATAAGAGGTAGATCATAAAATAAATACACAAACATTTTTAAATCTTTAACATTTAATCCTACCTTCATTCTGCTTTTTTGTTTAATCCTGTCTGAGCACAATGAAGATTCTGAAACTGTTCTCAAAATGAACAACTGACTGAAGTCAGTGCAATTTAAAGGCAGGTGAGAAAAAATTCCCAGCAAAGGACGAGGAAGATAATGAGGAACTGTTCAAGCCATCAACAAAAGGCATTGATTAAAAAAAAATAATAAAAAAAACAACACATCACCCTTTTGGAAATTTCAAACTTCTGACCTAATTCCTCTACCACACTGACATTTATTTAGCCTCATTATTTTAGAGACCTTTGAAAGAAAGGGTACTTCTGCTGGTCAACATCACATGTACAGCTTTAGGATCTTTAGGGTCTTTAGGGTTCTTTTAAAAGTTTCAATATTAATCTGAAACAATAATTACAAGCTCATTATGATCCAAACATGATTTAAGGAATTTTTTTTAAAAGTATATTCACATGAAATAAAAACTTTCAAAAGCTTTAAAATATGATTATTATTTATTCTTGAACCTCCCCAAAAAAATCCCTATTATTAAAACAAATTATTCTGCACTTATATACCGCGAGTAATTATTCTGTCCACGGTACACGGCCTCGCTAATCTGTGTCTATGTTCTACTTTCCTTTAACTTTTACTACTAATAAATACATTTTTTGATTTACTTAATAAGTTAATTAAATTAAGTACTTAATTACTTAATTTATGAATTTTTATAGAAGCAATAAGCCTCCCAAAGCCGTGTATTAAAGTGATTTTCTCACAGGTGAAGATCTTTTAGAGACAGATCGCTTTTAGCATCATTTCTGCACTGCAAAAAACGGTATCTGAGTGATATGGAAATATCTTAAATATAGTTACATTTATCTACAATTTCTTAAAATAAGATTATTAAACTTGTTTCAAAATTCTAAAAATTTTGGTCATGTCTATTGGCAGATCATTTTGCTAGTTTTAGGAATTTGTTTAGTAAAAATATCATCTGCTAATATAATTTTTTTTTAGTTATTAAAAATTTTCTTTTTACAATTTGAGTTGAATTTGACTCTAAATAAGTTTAATAATCTTATATTTTGTTTGTTGTAAACTTATTTTAATAATAGATACATTTAACTACATTCAAGATATTTCCACTTGCTACGATGTAATTGTTTGCATTGTAAGAACATCGATACTGTAACACACTTATTTATTTATTTTTTAAATTGCTGTTAGGATTCTTGTTGTGTTTTGTAAGTCAGAAGAAGCAACGCTGTCTATAGTGATGTTTATTTAGGTAATTTTCCAATTATGACTTGTTTATTTGCTCCTCCTGTAGATGGAAAAGCCATGGTCAGAAAGTGCTGTGTCGAACCTGTGTGTGTGTGTGTGTGTGTGTGTGTGTGTGTGTGTGTGTGTGTGTGTGTGAAATCCCATGCTTCCACACGACTATTTTCCGCGTTTGTGAATTGATCAGCCACAAAAACTCTGAGCCTCAAACCAGTGTCAGAGACGACGTTACAAAAGCTGCTGAAATGAGGAAGTGAAATAATAAATGACACAACTAGGCTTAGGTAGCCTGGCCTAACATGTATACACACGCACACACACACACTGTGCATACACACAAGTCAGGGAAAAGGTATCAGGGGAAGTCAGAGATTCCTCTTGGAGGTCATTCGCAATGAGCCGAGAACGCAAAGCAAAACGGGAAGGAATTGTGTTTACTCCGTCTGCGTGTAAAGTGCAGAGGTGAAAGTGATGAGTGGATGGAAGAGGAAGCGGAGTGTTTGCACAGTGCAGCGAGTGTTGTCACATTCACTGTATGACTGTATAGATGACAGGGGGTCTTCACACACACACACACACACACACACATCGGCTTTTATTAATATCCACTTTCACCCAAAGACACAGGAATTTCCACAGCGCTGTAACTGCAGGGACTGTCGCTTTCTTTATTTTCCGAGGGAATGACCCAGAATCACATCAATATCATATTCTCGGAATATAAAGAAGGCCTTAAAGACCTGGGGGTTTGGAGGGTGGGGGTGGGGTATGTAGGGGGACGATATCATAAATCGAGACATTTCTGAGATCCGTAATGTCCGAGTGTGCTCCGGACCCGCTCGGGTCAATCAGCATCAGTTCTGAATAAAGACACCTAATGAACATAATCCTCATGGATTCATCGCAGTGTCATTATTCTATCGGCGTCTCCTCCAGCGCTGGTGCTGATTCCTTCCTTCCTTCATTGTGTATTACATGTTCTACCTGGGAAGCTGCATGAACAGGAGTTTACCTTCGCAGCTGAAAAGTGTTCACGCTTGTTTTTAGAAGCATTTCAAGCTGTAGATTGCAGGTCGTTTTAAAATGAATGAAACTCAGTCACTGAGCTAATGATAACCAAGTGACATGTTTTTCCCTATTTGTAATACTGTAGATACTGATTCGATTCTTGCCCCTGTTACAAATACAACCTTTAGGCAAACTAATGGTGTAACCCAACAACCCCAGCGTGGCACTGGAAAGACCAGAAGGCGCGAGGGAGTAAAATCCCAGAGGTGGAAAGAGAAAAGCCCGTCTCGTCAGCGCGGCGTGTGCAATCCGGCACCGAAGCTTCCTCAATCGTCCTGAATCTCACACAGACACACGGCTGGTCCCGCTTCCATTGTTTAGGATCGTATCTGACCAGACGATTACTACGCATAAATGTAAAAGCACACAACAAAAGTAAGTACACCCCTGTGGTTCGTTGTTTTAAATGTCAAATGATTTATAAGAATATCAGTTACACTTCTCACGTTACTTCTAATTTATACGACACTTTGTTCCGACCGATTGTACGTAATCCGATTGTAACCGAGAGTACAGTGCTTTGTGTTGGGCTGCATTTCGAGAGCCACAAATAGCCAGAATCAAATTCCTTGTGTGTGGAAACAAACTCGGAGAATAAAACTCCATTCTGAGAGACGTTATTCCACGAGTGCTGATAACAGACAGTAACAGCACTGTGACGTGTAGCTCTATGTATCACTCAGCGTGACCCAGATGTTGTCCAGTGGTTAATGACACTAACTGTGTGTCTCTGCGTAAGTGACCCACATTCACACCCAGTCACGGAAGCACTTTCAGTAACAACACACATCTGATAATGTTAAACAACATAGTAATTGTTTCGAAATGAACCTGAATCGTCCGTGTTCTTTTATTTACAGCTACAAAGCTAATTAGCTTCTAACACAAGGCTGAATCCCAAATCCCTCTCTAACCCCTGATCAAGGGCACTACTTGGGGTGTGGAACAAGGGATTGTACCCCCTACATAGTGCACTAGCTTACCACGATTTTGCGATTTGACCCCAGAACCCGGAAGTGAACGGAGTTCATATTCTAAAGTGGAATAAGTGGAAATAAAAAGTCAATCTTTTGAGTTTCTCAGGACTGTCCACCACCTCCATGGTTTATTCTCCTCACTGTTTGGCTACAGAGTACCGGGGAGAGTTTATGTGTAGGCGGAGCAAAATAACTGTTTAAATAAAGAAACAAATCATAATCTGTTGATAATAAATGATGTTTGTGGAACTGTTGTATAAAATTAATATCACACTCGAGGTCGTGCTGTTGTACTGAATATCAGCACAGTGTGTGTGTGCATTACCAAGTTATTTATCTGCACGAGTTTAAAGTTATGTCAGGCTTTTGAATGAATTCTCCAGGATTATGTTGCATTTGTATTAAAACTTTATTTGTATTTATGCATCATTTAATCAGTTCATTAGTTTTGCTTTAGATTATAGTTTACTTTTTTGTTTGTTTATTTTTTAAATCACACTTTTTGTGGCAAAAATCTTTTATTTTCTCCAGACGTCACACCGTTCTCTATTTCAAGCTTTAGTTCTGATGCCGGACTCAATCCTCGTCAGCACACGTTTCTGCACTGATGTTCTCGAGATTTTTCCGAATTCTTTTCAGCTGATCTTGTTGTATTATTCTACCTTTCTCTTTAAAAAAAAAAAAAACTACAGGTCCATTTTTAAAAAACTTGTTTTCCTTCTTCAGAAGAAAGCTGTTGCCTAATTTTGGCAATTTGTTGTGCTTTCAGTCCTGATCATGCTGAAACCCTCCTCTTCTGGTCACTGTGAGTCATCCTGCCCAGGCGTTCATGGTGCTATCTACAGTATAATCTATAAATGTCACCCAACACCGTCTGCACCCACACGGGTCCATGTCATCACACTCACTAATCCGTGCTTCCTGATCAGGTTCCCGTCAAACAAATTCATTTCATTTCTTGTTCATTTTTGCGCCAGAAAATGAACAAGAAACGCCTGATGTGATGCAAATCCTGAGCTGTTTCAGAATCTCAGATGTCCACTGATGACCTCTGTGCCAAATCTCGAGCCAGATCAGAGCTCGATCACGCACGCACGTAGCGTGACCCGGGCACGGCGTGTTATTCTAGCCGCACAGCCGCTGCTCTGCTCTGATTAGCGGTACTGTAGCTCGTCCTGATTACCTCTGATTTGTACGTACTTCCTGGTCTTCTCGTCTCCGTTTCCATCACTGAAATAAAGAATCGGACTTCTTTTCAGTTCCTCTGCTCTATTCAAGAGAGAAAAGTGTGTGAAAATGGATGTAGGCGATAATAAGGATGTTCCTTTGCACACGTTTGATTTGTTATCGTAACCTGATTCCTCCTGGATTTTGTGGGGACGTTTGCTAGTGTTAGCATTACCGCTAGCTCATTCAATGCTTCTCTTGCAAATGAGACGATGCTGTGGAATACGCAGTGCTTTACGCTTCATAAAATGATGTGCAGGTGACACAGGTTAACTACTACTCACATTTCACACTTGCTAATTAATAGCTAACTGACTGTTCTGGGTCCGAATCCCAAATAGCATTAAATAATGGAAAGCTAGTGAACTGTGTAGGGGGGTACAATCCCTTGTTCCACGCACCAAGTAGTGCCGTCCTTGATCAGGGGTTAAAGAGGGATTTGGGCTTCAGCCTCGTGTTAGAAGCTAATTAGCTTTGTAGCTCGTGTTAGCCGTGAACAGAACGACACGGACGGTTCAGGGGCAATTGGGAGCGATTTGTTTAAACAACAGTGACGACATAACGTTATCAGATGTGGCCGCGGAGGACAGACGTCATGATGTTACATCTGTACTGAACCTCCCACACAGGAAACTCTCTCGTCACGCCTCTTACAGTATTTGGAGTAAATACACTATAAACCAGTTGTCCTTGTGTTTGATTGGCATCTGGTGATAATCATATCTCAGGGTTCAAGTGATTCACACATTAATTTCAAAAGTTTTGGACCTCATTCCTGATGTGCACATGCACAAATTATTATTATATATATATTTTTTTTTTACACGCTTGAACTCTTTCTTGTACAAACACACACAATTTGTCACTCAACCAAACTCTCAAACGATAACAGCATTAGCATTAGAACTCGAATGCAATCCATCATGAAACACATGTTCCCATAGAAAATAATGTAAATGCAGATAATTTGTTCCAGCCACCCAAAAATATTACCAATTTATACCAACACTATCATCATGTTTTTGCATATAAACACAATCAAAGCATTTAGAAAAGACATGAAAATTAAGTTAAATATGAAATAAATAGACATTAAACCTCACTTAATCTTAAATTATGATTCCTCTTGGTACCGGTTGCTTTAAAAACTAAAACTTAAAACGTCTCCATTTTCTTCTTGCTACCGTCCTTGATAACAGTCATGGTGCTACGTCTTCACTAAATCTTGCATAAAATGCAAAAAAACGTAAATTGGCTGATTCCACTGATTTTTGGAAACAATTTTTAAACGGCTCATGGACGTATACGCAACTTAGCCTTAGCAAAATTTAGTTATTGCGAAAATGTTTGAGGCAGGACTTTCATATGCCGAGGTACCGCAGTACTTTATTTAGGGTAAAATTGGCCTCATTTTATTATCTACCCAAATTGATTAAGAAATATTCTAGTCATTTGTTTTAGTCGGTACCTTCTTGCTTTGAGTAACTGTGGAGGAATAAAAAGAAACAAAAAAATAAAGAAGTAAAAATAGTAAAACAAAACAAAGAATCATTGAGCTGATATTGCACTTCTTAATACACTGAGCATCTTTAATGTTTATTTTGTTTAAAGCATGTTTAGAAGTTCCTTGCTTGAAGTGTAAATGCGACACAAAATTATATTTGTCTCTTTTTTTATTTCTCATCTGATCTGCGACACAAAATAAAAACGTTTTGATCCGAGTTCCGTTATCCGTCGCACTTCGATCAGCTGTTCCACAAAAATGTTGTCGTAATCATGGAAATTAAAACTCATCATCATCATCATCATCATCATCAGTGCTCATCATTTCCAATAAATGGCTTGTTTTTCTTGTATTCGTTACCAGTCACGAGGTTTTAAATGAATCCGGTTAACATACAGTAACCTCGCCAGTGTGTGTGCAGTTTTCCATGCATGCATTCGCATGCTTGAATCTGATTGGTTAAATGTGAAAGTGTGCATTATTTTTTTTCATGTAACAGCACAGGTAGATCTTAACATTAATGCGCTTGTTCTAATATCGCTGTGACTGTTGCCATAGTAACAGGGACGTACATGCATGGACACTTTGCATATTCTAAGATTAATTATAAACATTTACACTGAGTTGATGTTTAAACAAAGAAATTCTTATAATCATTGGTTTTTTTTGTCAACAGTTTTGTGTGTGTGTTTGTGTGTGTGTGAACATGTTTAATACACGTATTTGCTTTAATAATCCAGTGCATGTTGTCAAAGTTTCATTTTCATCACAGCTGTTGCTGCCTCATAAACCAGCCTGATCTATTGTTATTGTCAGGTTTCGGTTGTTCTTTCTGTACACACACACACACACACACACACACACGGATTTCCTCTGGGTTCTCCAGGTTCCTCCTACCAGCTAAAATCTAAAACATTCCACTGTGTATGATTGAGTGTGTTAAAAAGAAGACAAGCCCCGGACACTGCGACTGAGATTTAGTTTTTATAGGTGCATTCATGTTAAACTGGGACTTGTGGTGACATTTCTGGTGAATTAAGTCATAAAAGCGATTGACGTTTACAGAATCACCGGACAGTCCTGCTCTCGCCCCAAGACATCCCACACATTTGGGAAAGCCGGTAAAGGAGTTTCTGGGAGGCCGGTGTTTCAGACGTGAAGCAGGAAGTCAGACGGCTCCTACATCTACCTTGATGGTGTCCAAGCTCTAGTGAAACACTGGGATAAGTGCATTAGTGTAGCAGGGGATTATAGAGAGACATAAAGGGGGTTTTCTGCACTATCAAATGTCCCGCCTTGACTTGAAGGTCCATCCTGTTATGATGGCGTCTTCAGGTCTTGTTTCTGTGACTGATGCTGGGGTTAAAAGACCTGCGCAGTTTTAGTAACGCAACACTTAATTAAAAATTAACGTAATGAACAGTTAAACCATTCAGAACTGATAAGACTTCAAGAAGACATGAGAATAATTTCAGGTTAATTGAGAGAAGGAGACGAGGAATAATAGAGTCAGAACCTGCTTACAGGCAGAGACAAACCCAGGACATCTTGGACATTGCTATGCTTCCATGCAACTTTGTGTCCACAGTTTGTTAAAGGCCCTTCTCTATTCCAACATGACTCTGACTCCACCCCCGTGCACAAAGCGAGGACTATAAAAGACATGGTTTGATGAATTCGGTGAGGAAAAACTCGACTGGCCCAAACACAGAGCCCTGTGGAACGGAGATTGTGAGCCAGATCTTCTCGTTCAACATCGGTGTCTGACCTCATAAACGCTCTACAGCATGGATGGACACAAATTCCCACGGAAACACTCCAACATCTTCTGGACGACCGTCCAAGAAGAGTGGACGCTGTTAGAGCTGCAAAACCAAAAGGACTCCATATTGAAGTATAAATCAAGTACAAATCAGTTGTCCAACCTAAATGACTTTTGATCTACTGTAGTGTTCTAATGCAGCTGACCTGAAAGTGAACAAGGAACGTGAGAGCATCCAGAGGGAGAGCAGGTCAAATGGAAGAAGGGGGCGGAGCTTCAAAAAGGTGACGGTTCATATTGGAGAGATATAAAATTCCAGGTTTATATGGCCACTGGATCATCTTCATTGTTTATTTTTATTTGATTTAGTGTAATAATGTAGTGCAGAAAGGTTAGCAGGCCTGCTAATATAATATAATGTAACATATTGCAATATAGTATAAAGTAATGTAATATAATATAATAATGCATTACAGTGTAATGTAATATAATGTAATGTTACGTAATATCTGTGAATCAGAGGTAGACTGTGAAATCTCCTGAGCTGCCAGTGATCCAGACCCCGTCTGCCCTCTGCACCCGTCTGACTCGTCCTGGTGCCCCGTCTCTGGTTGGAGATCTCGTCACATGGAGGCTCCGTGTGGTTCCACTTTACCATGAAGACGGTCCTGGACTGATTGTTATGATTCATGCATATTTTCTTACTTTTTGAATTTATTTCTATATTTTCTTTTTTCTGTAAAATTGCTTTGCAACAATGAGCATCGTAAAAACAAGATCATTTATATCATTTAAAATTTTGTGCATTGCAATCTTCGGTTCGCTTTAGCAGCACTAACGTTTACTGTCTGATTTGTCTCTCACGCAGCTCCATTTCTTACAGGTTTTTGAAGTATTAAAATCTTAAAATTTTAAGTATTAAAATATTCAAGTGTTTTTTCTTTCTTTACAATTTACGTAGGTGGCAGTATGATACGTGAACTCTGCTTCATCTGTTCTGCCAAAAAGGATGACAGCACACAGACTGTCAGAAGGTGAAAAATTGAAGTTCGGCTTTTTATTTCATAAATACGAAGTAGACATCACGTAATGTATATTATTTGAACGTAACCTTCAACCCACGTCTTTTTTTTTTTTTTTCAGTTTTTGTTGCATGCAGAAATAAAATAAATCTTTTTCTGTAACAATTAATTGATTTCATAAACTCAAGACACTATACACACCTTTTTTAATGCATAGTATAAACGATAAAAAAAAATTAAAAAAAACATATATGCAATGTTATCTTCATTTTAGATGTCAAAAGGGTTTTGTGGCTCCTTTGTGTGTTTATGGTTGACCTGGTACCCTGAGCTAGATCATTTTAAAAGTCTAAATGATTTCTAAATTGAAATGTGATAAGTTCAAAACATTAATTAAATTGCATAAAGTATTTAATGGCACCGCTCTACGGTAGATATAGAATAATATAGCATAATAAAATATAATGCTAAATTATATTACTGTATATAATAATAATCTGAATAAAGGTATCATGTATAGATGATGAAGTATTTTATAAACTTTTCAAACTCCAAGTTCTTGTTTTTATCTTATAAAATAAAATCATGAAACTAATCTTTACGCTCACATGAACTGTGTCTCGGTTCGAGGCACTTCTACGGCAGACGTGGTGACGATAAACCCAGCTGATGGGTGCAGATGTGCAGAATGAGTGGTGAGAAGGAAAGAACTGAGAAAGCACAGAACCATGGAGTAGAAATGTTCATATTTTAATTAAAAACGCATTCTATATCATTAAAATAAGTCAACGTTTTTGCCATTTCTCCTTCGACAGAACGGAGGCCGTTTAAAAACACAAAGGACGTTCAAATCTCTTCTTAGAACCGCGCCGAGACCGTCAGTCACTCGGAACTTTCTTTTTTCCTCGAGCCCTACAGTCATGATTAGACCCCGTTTTAAAATACAGCACTCAGTGAGAGAGAGTGAGAGAGAGAGAGAGAGAGGGAGAGAGAGAGAGGGGGAGAGATAGTGCCATGGAAACCTGGAAGAAACGAAGAGAATCTTCGCGACACGTGACGCAGCAGCGCAGAGGATCGATGCCTCGGATCTCATCTAGATTACAGATGTAGAGCACCGAGTGCGACGTGACGCTTCCCCTGTTTCAAAGCACATGAGCCGAAATCTAGACGAAAGGTCAAACAGCTGATTTATTACACAAAAGAAAAAAAAAAGGAAAAAAAATCCCACAGCTTCGCTTCTGCAGAATCTAAAAAGAAATGAAAAAAAAGAAAAAAAAAGAAACCAAAAGCCGATTGACTTGAGGATTGTTTTAAGAGTGCAGCAAGAAGGTCGCGAAGACGCTCACCTGACTTAAAGAGAAACAGACATTTGAATGAATGAATGAATGAACGAATTGAATTCCTTTTTTTTTTATATATATATATATATATATATGCTTATATTCCCTAATTAGTTCAGGAGAAGAGTTTTCCGTTAAAAACTAAACGAATTACAAAAAGCGATCGGTTTAAAAGCCGAGACGAGGTCTGGCTGTAGAAAAGTCTCACAGAGTTTCAGACGTCCGTATTTCAGGTCTGCCTTGCAGACATAACAAAAAAATCAAAACAAAACAAAACAAGAAGAGAAAGCACTTCATGAATCTTCTCACGTCTGTCTTTAGAGCAGCGCGTTTGCAGTCCAGGCAAGATCTCCAACGTTCTGCAGAAAACGAGACGGAAAAAAAAAAGAAGAAGAAAAAAAAAAAAAGGCCAGTTTTTTTGCGTCAGTTCTCGACGGGCGGCGGCTGGCTGACGATCACCTGCACCACGTAGTCTTTGGAGATGTTGAGCTCGTGCAGCTTCATGCGGTCGCTGAGCGGTCGGCCCGAGAAGAACCAGCGCTGACTGGACGCCTCGAGGCCCTCCTGAGCCTGCAGACGCCGCTTCATGAACAGCACGCTGTCTCCCGAGCGCACGGCCAGACGCAGGTCGCGACCCGTCGAGAGACGCAGACGCAGCTGGCACTCGTGTCCCTCGGTGGGCGGGGCCTCGGGAGCCTCGGGCGTCTCCGTCTCGCTCTTTTCCTCGATCATGTTGACGGGCGGAGAGAGGCAGTACACGGGCAGCTGGTAGCGGTTACCCAGCTCGTCATAGCACTCGGTCAGAGCACCTGGGTTAGAAACACACACACACACACAAAAAAAGATATCCATGTGAGAAATAAAGGATCAGATTAGGAGTCGTCTCAATGTTTTAATCACCATATTTATTTTTCCGAACACTCAATCATGTCATCGTGAAATAGATTTCGAGGGGAAAAAGACAAGAAAAGAAAAAGAATAAAAATCCTTCTGAATTCTCCTGAAGATCAAAATCAGAAACAAAAATAATCTTTTTGTTATTATTTGTAGAAATAAATAAAAAAATATATAGCCATGAAAGAAATTATTGAATTTAATTTGTTTAATGGAATTATATATTTATTCATTTTATGTATTTAAAGTATTTGTAAGCATTTATTCATTTATTTATTTATAAAAATCTTTGATATTATACTTAAAGGGGTCATACGGTCCTACATGCACTTTTTCAAGCAGTTTGGACTGAACTGTGTGTTAGGAGAGTGTGTACACAACCACTCTACACTGATAAAGAGCCGCCCAGTGATTTTCTTTTCATTTATTAAAATAAGATGCCCCTTCTGAAATCAGGCCAATCTCAAA
>JAQMYJ010000011.1:1045555-1062948 GCA_030014305.1 Clarias laeviceps | reverse complement strand
CCCCCCCCCCCCCCCCCCCCCCCCCCCCCCCCCCCCCCCCCCCCCCCCCCCCCCCCCCCCCCCCCCCCCTCCAGACTATCCCAGGAAACTTCGGGGGAACCAATCGGGTGCAAAACATGCAAACTCCATGAGTTCCAGGCGAAAATCGAATCCGGACCCTGGAGGTGCGAGGCGAGGCGACACCGCTAATCTTGAATTGCTACAAAAAATAATCCCGATACGACACTGGATTGTTTTTGTTTTTTTTCAAACATTCTTTTCTTCATCATTTCGTATTAATTTGGGTGAATAAACAGGCACTAGAAGTAAAAGCATCAAAGCAACTCATCTTATCTTAACTGATCTACATCTCATTAGTTTCTGAAATCACTTGTTCAGAACATGGACACCGTGTCCTTGACTAAGTAATACATCACATCACAACATCTGAGATTGTTTGGGACGTCTGTGGTTGAATATTTGTCAGTTTAACAGCCTCCTGATGTGAAGGAAAGAATGTTTAGTGACAAAAAAACAAAAACAAAACTTCGCTTTTGCGAGACCAGATTTTGTTTATCTTGAAGCCGTGTAACATCTGGAGAAAAATAAAAAAGGATCTGTGTCTTTATTATACATATACTGTATATATATATATATATATATATGTGTGTGTGTGTAACTATGTGAAACTCTGGAACGAGAACACAACCACATCCATAATATTTTTAATGATGCGATGAAGCATGAAGGATCTCGGAGCCATCTGTGTGTTTCAGATCCTCACCAGCTGGGTCACGTGTCCCAGAGGGCAGAAGACGGCAGTGGAAAGAAGACGATGACAACATATGTCTCGTTCACGTGAGCGCTCGCTTCTGCTTGGATCACATGATTGGAGGCAGGTCAAGTTGCACAACTTCTGCCTCGTCTCGCATGCCGAGGAACCACAAGCACGAGGGGGGGCGGGGTGATTTGCCATGCCCTTTTGGTGTGTGTGTGTGTGTGTGTGTGTGTGTGTGTGTGTGTAACTCCGGGATTATACAATATTCTGCTCGTCATGCTGGAGCGCTGCATTCAGTCATCTCAGAGGCTCAAAATGATGCGAGAAAACAAAAAACATTCAGTTCTGTTAGAGGTCATGGCTTTAGATAAGGAAGGAAGAGGCGGAGGATGAGAACGTTCGAACAGGTTCGAGTTCACACGGTTATGCACGTAGTCACTCTTTACACTCACGGTGATCTGAAAAGGATCTCAATGAGCACAAAAAATTGTCTGGGAATCAGCACTTTTAATTCAATTCGACAGCACCAATTGTTTTTGTCTGATTTGTTTCTCAAGCAGCTCTATAGTTTTGAAATATTAAAACTGATAAAAGTATCTAATAAATACTGAACTGCTGCGTAATTCATGTTGTCGATCGTTTAAACATCGCATTCTCATTCAAAGCCATTTGAGAGCTGTGGTTCCACTCCACACTCCAGTCCAGTAGGTGGCGATATAGCGCCAAGTGTCCGTAATATCAAAAGAAGAAGACGAAGAAATGATAATCTCGCCAAATTTACAAAGTACTTTATCTAAATAACCCGAAAAACAAAAATGTGTAAATCTGTTCTGAATCAAAAACCGATCAAGTTTGATGACATCATACAATTGCACGGTTCCGCTTGTGTACAGTGTGTACAGTGTGTACAGTGTGTACTCTACCGCTAAACATGAAATGAGAGACGGTGCTGAATGTCAAATAAAGTATTTATGAAGGAGACTTTGATGCTCAGGCCGACATCAAATTTTTATTTCATGATTATTGTTAACAATATTACCATCTTACTCTCATCTCCTACCTTCATTCAGAGCGCAAACGAATCTGTATAATGATTTATCACACGAGACTGTGACCTAAACAGAGATAAAATATCAACAATAATACACAGTTACTGCGCATCCTGAATCGACCTGCGACAAAATCAGTGAAACACGTCAGAGAGATCACGACACGTGACGACCAATCAGTGACCTGAAAGACGAAGTACAATGCTGTGCATAATGCAAAACAGACCAAAGGTTCGTATTTCACCTGACACACACACACACACACACACACACTGTCATGCTGTCCTTGAAGACAATCAATATATTATGTTCTTGTTAAGTTATGAGCAACATCAAGAACTTTGTCCAGCTCTCTGTACAAAAAGTACAACATTAAAAAGTTTATTATGAAATATTAAAAGATTTGAAGATGATTTATGATTCACTAACACATTACCGACTCCAGCTTTTTAAAAGAGGGTGTGGCAACATATATCATTTCTGTGTGCAAACATATTCACTCATTTTATCTGCAGGTTAAGAACCTTTATAAAAGGAGAACATAAGCGAAAATGGAAGAAAACACATAGTAAACATAGTACAATACTTTTTTTTTCTATTATTAAATAGGTAAATAGAGTTGGGGAAAATCAATTCAGTTACGTATCAGGATTCTTTGTGTGAAGGTTCGTAAATTTTTTAATAATCTTTAATTCGTATGTTTGCATTTGAGGTGGTAATATGTTGCAGTTCCTGTACAATCCTGCTGGGGGCGCATGTTCTAAACTATTCACAGCATTCTGTGCGGTAGGAGCGAGTTATTTGCCGAGTTTGTTTACAATTATAAACAAAAATAAATATAAAATCCTGATACAGAATCGCAATACAAATGTAATGGACAGTGAAGTACAGTGATGACATCATAGCAGGGGCTCCCTGATGATTCCACTCCCCAATTGTAAATAACAGATCTCTCTGTTTGTCATCTTTAAATGGCTGGAGGTGTGTTGCCGAAAAAGCTTTGATGGAAACCAGCTTTACCTGTTGCACCTTAACCTGCAGGCCGACATCAGAACAACTTTCTGCCGCCTGATTTGCATTGCGGTGTGATTTATTACCAGGTGGCACAAACATGTTGCATAAACAGTACAGTGTTTTTGTACAGAACATTTAATGTGTCCAAAGTTTTTGTATGATTCCTTACAAAGCTTTCTTTCTCTCTCTCTTTTTTCCAATCCTTAGCTGAGACTGTTGATTTCCTTCCTTACGCCTCTTTTCTTCATAACTAGCGCTGTGAATCAGACTGTTGATGCAATTCAATTGGATTCTCAATTCGGCGTCGATGGTGTAGCACTAGCGGTAATTGTCTAATTTGTCTCAAGCAGCGATATTTCTTAGAGGAGTTAAAGTAATGAAAAACTATTAAAAGTGTTTAATAAACATTGAAATCCTACATAACTTGGTTTGTTTTTTGTTTGTTTTTTTAAACGTGATGTCTTGTTTTTGTTTTATTTTATCTATTGCATTATACTCCAGTCCAGTGGGTGGCGGTGTTGCACAAACCATAAACGTAAAAGAAGAAGAAGAAGAAGCAATACTCTCTTAAAAACTGTGGAAGATGGAAGCGTTCTTGCATCTGAAGAAATTATGGTATATTTTAAGAAATTCAGCAATCGAAAGTTTATCTAAACGATTCGAGTGCTAATCAATTCTGAATCAAAAACAGACCCATCGATTCAATTAACTGAATCGATCAGCAAAAGATCAATTAAATATCGCACAGCTCTTTCCTGTTACTGTACAAATCTTTTAATTTCAGATTTTTTGCGTCCAAAATCTGTACCGAATACTATACAGCAACGTTCAAATGGTTCATAAGGGATGTTAACAACTAACCATCATTTGATTAATTGGTGTAAAGAAAATAAAAGATTAAAAAAAATGTAGAAACTGGTAATGTTTTTCTTGCACAATACTTTTCCTTAGCTCAACCAGCTATTGTTTAACACCACCAGAGGGCGCCCTTGCATTTCAGGAGGTTCGTTCCTCTTTGCTGGGTTTATTTTTGTTTGATTAAAGTATATCAATTTCATTAACTTTTCTCACAGAAATAATTTGTCTTTTGATTTGTGGTGCTAGAAATATATTTCAATAAAACTTAAAGTGAGGAAATAATGTGCATCTTGTTATTAATCAATTATTAATTGTTAGCCGTCGATCACTCAGAAAAAATGAGTGAAACTTGCAACAGTGTTACTCGACACGACAAAACGTACATTTTAACAGCTGATTGTGAACGTTAAGGCCGCGGACGGTGAGATCACAATCAGTTCTGACGAAGTGACTCAGGGTTCACACTAAAACAAAACTTCTTCAGCTTTTACTCAACGCTCGCTTGGTTCTTTGTGTAAAACTCATTTACGCAACATCCTTTCATCCGCACCATTGTACAACAACAGGATCATGATATTGTGACATGGCCGAGGTCGCACCCCTGCACCACAAGATCCGACAATAATGATTAAATAATGATTCATAAACAACAGACGCATTTTTGTGCAGCACTCGTTTTTATATTCTCCGTCCCAGGACATGCTTTTCTCCTGTTGTCCTTCAGGCCTCTTCTCAGGCATTTGTTTTTGCATCTGGCGCTCGCATGACGCTTTAGTTGGCTCACATTTCAATGTCTGTCTGCACACACCCAGAAATTCCCGGGGCATTTGATTCGATCGCGTTTAATCGAGAATCCTAAACTGCATTAAGGAGCCTCAGAGTGCTTTCACATGTCACAGTCTGGTTACCGAATCTGAATCAGAGCGACATTTGATACGTTCGTTCGGTTCGTTTGCTATTTTGGTTTCGGATTGTTTCCACATTAAGTAAATGAACTGAAAATAAAATGGTTACATCATGTGAGCTGTGGCAGGGCAGAAAATATACATACAAAACATTTAGGGATTTTTTAGCTCCCTTTGATATTGTAAAAAGTGAAGTGTGCTCGAGAACGCTTCGACTGGATTCTCACCTGCCTTAAAAGAGACACTAAAGTAAACACAGATCAGGGTTCGATTCAAACTGAATAAACACAGAATATGTCAATACACACACACACACACACACACACAGTATCTTTCTGCTTCCACTCAGACTCTTGCAAGGCAGGAAGCATCCTGTAGCATCATGATGTAGTTTTTTGTTTTATTAATCTGCAGATATTTCAAATGAGCTGCTAATCTGAGCCAAAAGAACAGAACAGCTGTAGAACTGTGGAAACGTGACAAAAAAACTAAATGCAGATTTGATTAATATCACGTGTACCGCACAACACGGTGAAACTCTTATTTCACATTTTGCAGTATGTTAGGAAGTTAAAGGCTCAGCTATGATATGGTTCCCCTGGTAAGTGTGTGTGTGGCCAAAGAAGCTACTTATGAAGAAATTGGTTTGAGCTTCTAGGAGCATGTGACCTGTAAACATCGTTGCTTGAATTGGTTATTGGTAAAAGCTTAAAAAGCAAAGAATCTGTAGTGTCCATAACCATGTCAAATTCATGTTGAAATATCTTAATTTTGCATTTTAGAATAATACACTTTCAGGTTTATGTCTTTTCGTGTAAAATATAAATTGCCCATCTACGTTTCATCTGAATGACAATTAAGATTTGTATTTTTCTGTGAAAAAGTTAACCGTCAAAGTTTTTCTAGCACGTTTTTAAAGCTGGTGATAAATTCAGATTTACGGTGGTTTGTGGAAAATTTTAAGCAGCTTTTCCGAAGACAAGAATACCACAACAGGATACAGTAAGTCGCCACCTTATAAACGAGTTCCGTTCCGGGAACATGTTCGTAAGTCGGATTTGTTCGCAAGTCTGACAAAGTGAGTCTTATACCCCTTTTTTATACCCCTTTGACTTATACCCCTCAAATATACTGTACAATGGTAAAGCAAAAATTTTTTTTTTTTAAAAAACACACAGATTTGGTGTTTTGGTTCCGCATTATATTCTTGCGAGACTGCGCCTCCAAATCGCAAGGACAATCCCAGTGACGCATGGGGGTCGGCTAACCTTATTTAAAGGGGACCCGGGAAGACCTCCATCGGGTTATTCACCATCGGGACGGCTTCACACGACAGCGATTTTCGATCATCGTGCTCCCGGACTGATTCATTGAAACCGGTGAGGCCGACTTATTTCTACCGCGAAATAAGACATTTTATAAATTCACGTACACACTCAAAATATTGTATATAATTGTAAATATTGGTATCTGGTGTACTGCAGTGAGCTACTTCTGCAATTTGTTCGCATCTACAAATGTTTGTAACATGAGGTCCGTTCATATCTCCGTTCGCAACTCGAATGTTCATAAGTCTGGGACTTACTGTACTGTGTGAGATTTAATAAATAAACACAGAGAATAAAAATGTGTTTATGAAATCCCATAACCTACTTTTGAATGCACGTTATTTAGCAAATGTGTTTCTTTTTAACTGAACAATATAAATATGGTATGCATATTTACAAAAGGACAAAGCATTGATCGGGGATGATGGTGCTGTATGAGCTAAAAATTCACTTTTTCACTCATCAGCCCCTTTTAACACCAATATCATACTTTGGCCATTAAGAAAGAACACTTTATTTGTTCAGTTGTTTGTTTGTTTTTTGGCTTTTGCTGCGCTGCTCTTGCGTTCACACTTGACTGAAGCGGGTTGTGACAAAAAAACGTTTCTCCTGCAGCATCCTTTGTCTCGCTAGCCACGCCCCCCTAAAATGATGACGCGGTACTGTATGCACGTTAATAAAAAAATATAAAAAAAAAAACACCATCTGTACCGGAAGTCCTCCTACAACAACAACAACAACAACCCTCTTAATAATAGCTGATCACCACCGGAAATGCAGCACGGATTGGCTCGCGCGCCGTTTCCGTGGCAACACCGCGACGAAGAAGAAAAAGAAAAACCGTTAGCTTTTCCTTCTTAAGTTCACCAAAGTCTTCAGACAGCTGTTTCTAATCGAACTCGCCATGATTTTATTAAACAACAACAACAAAAAAGAAAAAAACCAAAGACACACGAGTCACCGAGATATAATTATATATCTGTGCATTGTGTAGTTTGTGCAGAAGTGTTATATAAAGACTGACCCACATTTTGAAGGCACTGAACTAGCCACAAAGCTAGCATGGGCTCTGTGGGTTAGCCAGCTAGCATGCTAGCACAAAGATGAAATATTTACAGGAGAAAAGGAAAAAGTGCAAAGGGATTAAAGCGTTTAAAGGTTAAAAGTGGAGTTTGCAGAGGTTGCACAGTGAGAGAGAAGAGGAGAGAAGACACGTTTATAGAGAGAGAGAGAGAGAAAAGAGCATGTAGTGTAGAAATAATAATTATTATAATGATGTTAAACATGGCGTGTAAGTTTCATTTCCTACCTCCGGTACCGTCTGAGTTTTCGTTTAAGCTGCCGGAGGAGTCGTGCTGACTGCCCACACAGCCACCCATGGACGCGTCTCTCTCTCTCTCTCTCTCTGTCCCCCTCTCTCTCTGTCCCCCTCTCCTCAACCCAACGGACAGGGACGAGACGAAAGCATCAGCCGGCCAGAGGCGGGCTGCCTAGTGCTCACTCACACACACACACACACACACACTGCCTTAAAACCCTAACACCCCCCGCCCCCCCTCTCCAGCTCATCATCACTGTCTAAAGCAAACAATTTGTCTCTCAAAAAAAAAAAAAAATACACTTCTCATTCTCAAGGTCAAACAGTCACCTCCAGACATGCAAGATCTAAACACACTCTACTGTAGTGTGGTGATAAAACACATGCACCAAAACTCATCACCCTGAGTACACCTAGTGTTTATTCATTTATTTATTTTTTAACCCAGGTTGAATATTAGAGTGAGAAATAAATGAAAAAAAAAAAAACATGAAACAAAGATTTATATAAACGTATGCATATGCGAAACTGATCGCCCTGATTACACCAAGTACCTGTATTTATATATAAAAAAAAAATAATAATAATTCCAGGTAAAATTTTATAGAGTGAAAAATACAGTCAAGCAAAAAATTTATACACACTTCAGGAAAAGAAAAACTGCTGATTCTGTATATGAAACAGGAACAATGAAGAAACTTTGCAAAAAAAAAATGAAAAAAAATTGCAGGATGAATATTACGGAGAAAAAAATATATGAAACATGAAAAAAGAAAAACCATATTAAAAAATTAAACATGAAAAGTATATGAAACATATGCACCAAAACTGATTCCCCCTACTGTATATTTCCTTCTTTTCCAAGATGATAAAACAATAAACAGTCTCAAAGCCACGGGTTACTGCACAGGATCTCATACGCACAAGATAGAATTTGTTCGCCTGTAGACATTTCCATCTTTTTTGCGTTTTTGTACTCTGTAATATTCATTCACTCTGGATGTTTTTGGTGAAATCGTGCACACAATAAGCAATTTGTTCCCATGTTTGTTTGTTTTTGGTTCATTTATGTGGATAAGATACAATTTGTTTCTATGAATGTTTTGTCAATTTGTGTTCACAAGACACAATTTTGGTTTTGTTGTTGCTGTTAATTTACATGCCTGAGATACAATTTGTTCACCATGTTTTGTTTTTTGCTAATTTGTACACACAAGATACATTTTGTTCTCATAATTTTTGGCACACAATACAATTTGTTTCTATTATTTTCTGGTTAATTTGTGCATACAAAACTATTGATAATTTTCATGCACAAGATAAATTTTTCCCACATGTTTTGTCTAATGTACTGTATATGCACATCATACTATTTGTTCCTGTTTTGGTTCATTTATATACATGAGATACAATTTGTCCCATGATTGTCTGGTTAATTTGTGCACCAAGAACCAATTTGTTTACCATGTTGTTGTTGTTTTTTTAAATTCATATGCATGAGATACAATTTGCTGACTGTGTTTTGGTTAGTTTGTGCACACAAGGTGCAATCCTTTTTACCCTATTTTAGGTACTTCTCGATATAAGGATTCCGTGTTCATAATTTTGTAGTTCTTTCAGTTCCTTCACCAGATGATTGTGTGCATGTTTTAGTAAAATAACTAAATAAACTAAAAATATATACAGTATATATGATGAGACCACTCCAGACTAGACATCTTTAAACATGCCTAAAAGTGAAAATTCCAAAAAGATTTCTGATTTCTAACAGATGAGGCCTGACTGAGCTTATACTGTACATTACAGGCACTTTATACTCGCACTATAATTACTTCTCTCTTGATTTATCAGAAAGCGCTGGTGAGCTGCTGTTGATTCTGATTCGTCAAGTTTGACATTTCATGAGAGTTTTGTGTAAGGAGACTTTAATTAAACATCTCCGGAAGGAGTCTCCAGTGTCAGTGCTTTTTATCAGTATTTCAGTTTTGAGGGAAGAAATGGCTGTTTATCGTAAGCGAGAACAGGAAATAACTTGGTGTGTGGAAGGTTTAGAACATTACATGCAACTATAAATTACAAGCATCACGTGTCATTCTTTTAGACATTAAATTCAATGATGGGGAAATCGTGAAGATACAGTATAAGCGCATTAAAACACTTTTTTTTTGTTAGTTTTTACCTTTTATTCTACAATCTCTCTGTAGCCTAAATACTCTAGACATTTATCCACAGTAGAGCTTCCTTATTGTCTAATACTTGGCCTTGGTGTCCTGTTCATCATGAATTTTTAACCTTTGGTTCCTTTTTTTCCCCCCACATTTCATGACCGTTCCTTTGGCAGCTCGTGGATTCCCTTCGCGACTGAGATTAAACGGTCGAATCACATCACTTCATGTCTGATGGAAATCCCTGTGATGGTATTTAGTGGAGCTCAGCCATCTCCAGGAATCTGAACAGCAGTGCGTCAGAGCGGCGCCGCTTTCTGAAACCACTTTATCGATTACATTCCGTTTAACCTGACATCCTCAGGTGATGTACAGTACTGGACTCCTGCTGGCCTTCGGCTCGTTCTGCTGATCTTTAGTGGTGGAGTTTTTTTCTTATCTTTCTGATAAACAAGACGATTCTATGTATGTATGGTTGAGTCGCTTAATTATAACAATTAACATTAGTATAGCCTGGGAAATGGAAATGAGCAATATTCTATAAAACTGTACATACTGTATAAATAACGTAGGTGCAGGACTCAGAGATTTCATCAAATTGCAGTTCAGGATTTATTGTAAATTACATGGTGGTGAACAGTAATGATGGAAAATTGTCCGGTACATGAATTCTGTTTTTAGGCAAAAAAAAAAAAAAAAAAAAGAAAACATTTAGTACTTCTATTTCATACAGGTCAATATTACAAACAAAATATTTACAGATTTAACTTTTTTCAGGTTTGTGCTGTACATGATGTGATTCATGAAGAACAAGGAAATACAACAGAGATGACAAAATGTATTTAGGAGAAAATGATAAATCAACCACTGATCCTTATTATTATTATTATTATTATTATTATTATTATTAATGTTTAGGGAAGGAAGAAGAAGAAATCTCTCGTATCCAAGGTTACCATGCGCCTAAAATACACACAATTACTGTCTCAAAAATTAGAATGAAGAAAAGCATGAAAGTGTTGAGAAAAGTAAAAAAGGTTTTAAAACAATGCCGGGGAAACATGAAAGGTGAGGAACACAAAGTGCACCCATATGCAAAGGTACATTTTTCACAGGGCAGGTGTACCTAATAAATCGGCCACATGGTAAATCCCTTTTCGAGTTGGATTGTGTCTCACAAAACACTCTACATTTATTCTACATTTACACTCACTGGCCACTTCATTAGGTACACCTAATCTAATCAGGTGATCACATGGCAGCAACTCGGTGCACATGGAGTCAAGACGATCTGCTGAAGATCAAAACGAGCATCAGAATGGGGAAGGAAGGTGATTTAAGTGAATCTGGGCGTGGCATGGTTGTTGGTACCAGTGTATTTCCCAAACTGCTGGTCTACCGGGATTTTCACACACACAACCATCTCTAGGGTTTATAGAAAACGGTGTGAAAAAATGAGGGCAGATCTCTGGGTGAAAATGCCGTGTTGATGCCAGAGGTCAGAGGTGAACAACCCAGACTGGTTCGAGCTGATAGAAAGGCAACAGGAACTCAAATAACATCTCGTTACACCCGAGGTCTGCTGAAGAGCGTCTCTGAACACACGACACGTGGAACCTTGGAGCAGATGTGCTACAGCAGCAGAAGACCACACCGGGCGTCGCTCCTGTCAGCTAAAAACAGGAAACCGAGGTCACATGATCTCACCAACATCAGACAACAGAAGATCGGAAAAACAACATCACCTGGTCTGATGAGTCTCGATTTCTGCAGCTGATGGTCAGGTAAGAATTTGGCGTAAACAACATGAAGGCATGGATCCGTCCTGCCGTGTATCAGCGGTTCAGGCTGGTGGTGGTGTGATGGTGTGGGAGAGGTACTGGTTCTTGGTACACTTTGGGCCTCATTGTTCCAATTGAACATGGTTTAAATCCCACAGCCTATCTGAGTTGATGATCGTGTCCATGTTTTAATGAGCACAGGATAACGCGGCATGTCAAAGCTAAAACCATCTCACGCTGGTTGATGAGGTCACTGCACTCACACGGTCACATGACCTCAATACAATAGAGCGGTTTTGGGACGTGGTAGAGTTTCTCGCTTCATGGATGTGCAGCCAACAAATCTGCAGCGATTTCAATACGGAGCAAAAATCTCTAAGGAGCGTTTCCAGCACGCTGTCATGAAGAATAAGGCGGTTCTGAAGGCAAAGGGAGTCGAACCCTGTACCTGTGGTGTACCTAATGAAGTGGCCAGTGAGTGTATTTCTCAAGAACACTGGATTGTGTATTATATACAGTATATAGTCCTTGATTAAAAATATTTCTTTTTAAGGGCCACTTCTGATGCATGTATGGATTATATCGATGAAAATAAATCCATATAAAACAAAATGAATATTTTGCCTTGTTGATAAAGTTAATGTGACGTACTGTACAGTATCTGCAATATGGACACTGTACAACAGTTACTCACAATCTGCCATCATCACTCTTGCGTCTTCTGAAAGCAGCTTGTGTGTTCCCTCTAGTGTGTAACTCAGAACAGTGATAGATATGACAATCTGTGTTCTGTGGCCCAAATGTACGTGTGTATCATCAGCCAAGACGGTTTCTTGATTAGTTTTATACTACATGAAAGCACGAGGTCATCTAAAGTATCCTCTTAATCCTGATCTCGCTTGTGGTGGATGTGCAGCCTGTCCCACTACACCCTGGAAAGCATGCACACTTCAACTCACATCCATCCATCCATGCAATCTGTCATCGCAGATGAAGGCCAGCATTAATGTCCTGTGACTTCATGCCAGCGGTCCGTGGTGGAAGGGAAGTCACATGCTGAGGACCTCGTCCTCTTGCACAATGCAAGCGCAATATAATGTGAAGAGAAACCTGAAGACCTGGATGATACCCGTATTATGCGAACTCTACACACACACACACACAAACAGATCAGGGGTGAGATTTGAAACCCTATCTTGGGTGGTGCGAGGTGACAACGCTAACCACTAAGCCACTAAGCTCACACAGCATTTATACCGAGATTTTATTGAGATTTTTTTTGTATCTGGAGGAAATAACGTTGGTGTGTCAGTGGCACTGTAGGTTTCTCACCTGCCATGCGGAAGGCACAGGTTTAGATTCCCACCAAATGCACAAACCCATGCAGTGCCAGTCCCAAGCCCGGGTAAAATGGGAGGGCTGCATCAAGGAGGGCATCAGAGATAAAAACCTGTGCCAAGTTGTTCTGCAGATCAGATGGTCCCCTGTGGGCGACCCCTCGACGGGAACAGCCAAAAGACCAACAACATCCTGCAGGAAATAATGAGGAACAGTTTCACATAGGATGGCACGATGGCTTAACAGTGCACCTCCAGGTCTTGGGTTCGATTCCCACATCAGGTCTGTGTGCATGTCCTCCCCGTGCTTGGTGGGTTTCCTCCAGGTTCTCCGGTTTCCTCCCACAGTCCAAAAGACATGCAGATTAGGCTAATTGGTGTTCCCAAATTATCTGTAGTGTGTGAATGTTGAAGGCGGCACGGTGGTGTAGTGGTTAGAACTGTCGCCCCCTGCCAGGCTCGACTCCCGTCTCCGTGTGCATGGAGTCTGCATGTTCTCCCCGTGCTTGGTGGGTTTCCTCCGGGTTCTCCGGTTTCCTCCCACAGTCCAAAAGACATGCAGATTAGGCTAATTGGTGTTCCCAAATTAGTAGTGTGTGCCCGTAGTATGTGAATGAGTGTGTGTGCGATGGATTGGCACCCTGTCCAGTGTGTACCCCATCTTGTGCCCTAAGCCCTCTGGGATAGGCTCCGCCCACCACGACCCTGAATACAGGATAAAGCGGAACAGAAGATGAGTGAGTGTGAATGTTGACTGTAGGTCGTACAAAATGTTAATAAAAGTATTTAAAAGTAATTAAATCCCCATTGGCCTCCACGGTCCCTAGTTGGACTACAGAGGTTCCTAAATGGATGGATTTCCACATTGACAATAAAATCAAAGCCTGTACCAGTGATGTCACGTCATTCACAGCTAGAGCAGTGGTTTGTAATTTCAGATTTCACTTCATGCCATGTTAGAATTTAATACACTTAAATTGTATAGTGTTTATCAGCTGATTTGTCTCAGACCTCATTTTCTCACATAATGGTTGGATACACATGTACATGTACAGTACCAGGGCCCTTCTGGCCCTTAAGAATCCCAGAAAACTGTAAGCGTTGATGAATTTTCCAGCTGATGGTCGATTTTTGAACTTTTTCTCGGTCTGTGATTGAAGATGTTTCCGTTCCAGACTCTGCCGTTTACTCTCAGTGATGAAAGCGTGTTTCATCACCAGTAATGATCCTCTTTATGAAACTTTCACCTGCCTTAGAATATCTCTCCACCTGTAGTTTGCAGAAATCCAAACGTTTCTGTTTATGTTCTTCAGGCAGTTGTTTCAGCACCAGCTTCCACCCTCAGACCAGAAACAAACAAAATCACTGCACGCTGCTCTTCTTTCGCGCAAACTACAAGCGGGGCGTCCATTTTTTTCTCACACCGCAGTTATAAATGAACTGATGTAACACGTTCACACCTGCACAGCAGTGACTGGGGAGACAGGAGGCTTGAAAGCGCTGAAACAGTTTTAATATAACCAGGGTTGTCTCTATACATGTATAGCCGCATCCCCTACTCATTATTTATTGAGAGCTCAGTGTAACAAAACTCTTGTTACAAAATGGTGTAACTTCATAGTTTATGGATGGGTTTTTGAGAGCTTCAGGTCTTCTCATGAGAAAAGCTGTATGAACTGTATGGCTGGTGTTGAAGGTTGTTTGGGATGCATGAGGTGTTGGAGCAACTGGAGCGCGCAGTCTGTAGAGTCAACACAAGGTGGCAGCACACAGCTGTTTTATTGGAGGAGTTACTGTCCAACAGATTACACTGAGCACTATAGACAGGCAGAGAGAGAGAGAGAGAGAGAGACAGTTTGATTGATTGATAGAGATTTGCTCCTCCTCTCTGACCACAAGCCGGGAGATTTCTTGCTCCTCCAGATCTCAGTCTGTATCTCAAACAGCATTCCTTAGCTTTCAGATGGAGCAAACTCCAAGCCAGGAAAGTTTATGTAACTCTTTACAGCCTTCTCGTTCTCTCTTATGAGAGGTAATTAGTTTTATTGTCAGATGTTCAGTCAGCTGTTTAGACAGACCCAAAGATGTTGAGTGTTAAGGAGGATGAACAATCCGGTGGGCCTGAAGAATCACAGCTCTGGACCTGCCTGCACTCGAGCTGGAACAAGTTCTAACAATAAGTCCATTACAGAAAAACACTAGTGGACCATCTGGAAAGGTGCCGAAACCTTCACAAATGGCAGACTGTCTGTCTGTTTTTCCCCCAATTTAACACAAAAACAACAACAACAACAACAAAAAAAAACCACCAATGGTCCTTTAGCAGGGCTGTATTCCAGACCGCCGCTGTCATGTCCAGGACCTGGACCCGGACTAGTCGAGATTAATGAGAGCAAGAACGAGTCGAACTCGAGGCAGAAAACAAAAGCCTTTACTTTAACGAGATGTCTTTAATCACAGGTTGCAAAAAAAAAAAAAAAAGAATTTAACTTCTAATGAAAAGAAAAGACAAAAAGACTTTACAAACTTCAAAACAAAACTAGGAAGGTCCTTTAAAAAGTCTCTTAAAAGCCATGTGCATTAAATTGACAGGTTTTCGGTTTGTTTTTTATACAATTAGAGAATAGAAAAAAAAAGTCATCACGTTATTTAAAACTGCATGCATTCAATTATAACAGATATTTGTAATTCACCATGTAAAACCTTCTACATCTTTCATCACCCTTTACTTCATTCTTCTGCTGCTGTGCAGCTTCTTTCAGTCTAGCACTTTACCATTTTTTTGGTAAAAGCCTATTAGTACTGCAACAAAAAATCATCGTAGTCATAACTTACAAAAGGGAATTCACACGCTGAGAAAGTCATCTTGAAAAAGATTTATTTTCTGAGATTAGTTCTCCGTCCCCTGCTGTGAACGAGGCATCTATCAAGTCCAGAGTCACAAACAGTCGTCTCTTGAGCACTGTTATTTGTAACGATGCCAAAATTACTTCATGGACAGTGTCACGGCGACAAAACAGGAGAAACTGTTAACATTTTATCTCATGTATATTAAAGACAGAGTTAGGCGACTGGTGTAGTGATTAGCACTGACGCATTGCACCTCCGGGTTCGATTCCCAGCCAGGCTCGATTCCTGTCTCTGCATGGACTTTGCATGTTCTCCCCATACTTAGTGGGTTTCCTCCAGGTTCTCCGGGTTCCTCCCACAGTCCAAACATATGCAGGTTAAGCTAATTGGCGTTCCCAAGTTGCCCGTAGTGTGTGAGTGTGTGTATGTGTGTGTGCCCTGCGATGGATTGGCACCCTGTCCAGTGTGTTCCCTGCCTCGTGCCCTAGGTCTCCTGAGATAGGCTCCGCCCCCCGCGACCCTGAATACAGGATAAAGTGGTATAGAAGATGAATGAGTGAGTGAGTAGAGATAGAGTTGCTGAAAACTGATTTATTTTTTTTTTCACAGTAAAATGTACTGATTTGTGTTCATGATGTAGCAGAATCCTTCATGCTCTTTTCAGCTTTATATTGCAACAAGCAATAATAATCAGAGTAATCAATAATTAATTGGGGCAGGAATTGATTAGATCTGTATCATTGACTGGGGAAGGAATGACGCTGCCTCATGCTTGCTTTTTAAATGTTGTCACTTGAGAAGGTGCAGTTTATAGGACAAATAATGACAGGGTTGCCATAGGAATATTTTTTACACCTAATTTTGCAATCATAAGAATGCTGAAAATTACAAAAATCCAATCTAACAAATTTCCACAAACAAAAGCAAAGTGTAAATGCAGACAGTGCAGAATCATTTGTGTTGCAAGATATATTGTAAAAGGAAAAAAGGGCTAAAATCAGAACCAACAGTTTCTCCACAAACCTCTTTCCAATCTTCACCTTCATTAAAACTCAATGGCCGCTTGTTATGAGAGCCAGGTCTATTCCAGCACTCTCAGTCACCTGTCTCGTTGTAAATCATCTCTGGATTCATGGAGTCGGTGGGTCCTGGAAGACACTTACACCAGAACGGCAAATTGCCATCTACCTTTAGCTTCTGTTTCCATCCTCTTCAAGTCTCTTGTTCTCTTTGCCGTCTCTCATTCATGTCCTGATTGTAAAGACAGCCTGCTGCGCACAGAGGAGGCACTCAGGGTGGCTAATCGTCCTACGGCTGCCTCTCACACAGCTCCAGGATATTTCTGAAGAGCTGTAAGGAGGTCTTAAAGTCTTAAAACCTAACTACAGAAAGTGAGAACTTTTATTCACTTGTCTGTTCTTACACATCTCAAGATTTCAAGATTCAAGATTCGCTCACTGCATTGAAAAAAAGAGCAAAACATTTATGGTTGAGTTTAAAATGAATGAAATGTCTAGAAATACAGGAGGAGGTTTATGCTTGTTGACTGGACCAAAAATAGCAAGTTGACTGGACCAAAAAAAATTATGTCCCTAAAGGGGCATGGAAGGGGAACAAACAAACAAACAAACAAACAAACAAACAAAGTGTGGTGGAAATCCTGAACGCTACACAAATCCTGTACTTGAGTAAAAGTAGAGATTCACTAGGGCAAATATTACTCATGTAAAAGTCCTATATTTCATAAGTACCGAAGTAAAAGTACAGAAGTACTCATCTCCAAATTTACTTAAGTTTCAAACGTGTAGGGACTCTATTAGCTGAGAGTATCGTTTTTCATAATAAAAGTCTCTGTCTCTCTCTCTCTCTCTCTCTCTCTCTCTCCGCAACCGTCTCCACTTCTAATTTCAAACACTCGTTACATTACAGTCTTTACTGTTCTGTATTTTTTTTCTCTGTTCTGTATTTTTCTACCCATCCCGAGGCATCGGGAGATTGTGCCAGCTTCAGTAGACAAAGGCCGACCCTGCG
>JAQMYJ010000011.1:983644-1001536 GCA_030014305.1 Clarias laeviceps | reverse complement strand
CGAACAAGTCTTGGTTTACGAGTACTGAGTATCATGTATCACGCATGCGCTTCTTGTTTTGACGCCGAGCGTCACATCATCACGACTGAGCCAACAGTTTTTCTCTCTCTTGTGCTGCGGAATTATGGGTAATCGTCTCCCCTGCTGGGTCTTAGTGCTCGCTGCATCCGTGCACACGTGTACTGTTTACTATAACACTGTGACCACATGTGTGTGTGTGTGTGTAAAGCAAAAGAAAGTCTCATTAGAGAGATTAAAGATCCATTTTCTCCCTTTCTGTCATTATGTGTGCCCACCCCCTCTCAGCTCCAGACACATACACACACACACACACATACACACACACACACACACACTCTCTCTGCTCTGTCCAGATTTATTTTTACTTTTTTAAAGGTAAAGTGCAGATTAATTCGTTTTATTTTTACTTTATATTTTGTGTTAATTATTTTTATGTATTTATTTTTTTGGGCTATGGAACGAATAATTTGAGTTTCCATTATTTCTTATGAGAAAATTTGCTTTGATTTAGGTTCCACTGTATTCCTCAAGTATACTTCATGAAGTTAACAAGCTAAATTAGTTAGTTTATGAAGGTATACTTGTATATGTATATGTATAGGTGAGAAGGAGCAGTAAAACTAAAATAAATTAAATAAATTAAGTTTTACCTGTTAAATATTAAGTATTAAGTGTTATGTATACTGTGAGTGAACTTGTACTAGTTATGAACTTCTTGCCCAAATTTCTGTTTATAAGTAATTCTACTTTGAAGTACGCCCGTGGTAAACTACGAGTACTAAACATGAGTAACTAAATAAGTAAACATATCATTCTTGGAGTCATTTTTATTCTGTAAAGTGCAGTACTAGATTTCTATTTATTATTTAAATATTTATAATAATTATATATCTATTCATATAGGTCAACTGGACCTTTAACTGCACTTTAAGTAGACATGAAATTAAAGAAACTTGACAAGATCTAATCAGGATTTAGAACATTTATTTTCTGTAGAAATACAATCTTATATCAAACTAATATTGTACTGACACCAAAATATAATAACATTGGAGGTCAAAACAAAATGCGACAAACCCACAGTATGAACACAGTGTTGATCTGGGACGGTTGAGATTAGAACTTGTATCATGCAGCCTCTCACTAATCAGTGTCACCTCTCGACAGTTTCTGAGGAGTTAAATGACTAAAGGAACTTTAAATCCAACCAACCGTTCAACTAAATGGAAACAAAAAAATTCTTATTTGATGATCACATGACTGCTTTGTATTGGTTTGATCAGTGTGTCAGAAGTCCCGAGTAAATGTAAATGTTGACATCACTGCCTTGAGGAAATACACGACACCGTGGTTCTTCTGTTAACGATAGACTTATGCTTAGTGCATTAAAGTATCATCAATCCACCATCAAACAGTTCAAACACATGACTGTGTACAAAATAAACACACACTCATATCACACACACACACACACACACTATAGAAACCAAATATAATTATACACATCATAACAAATGTAAATAAATCTATTTCACCGGCTGCACACACCCGAGATGGAACGAGTCTATTTGGAGAAATATAAATTATATAAAATGGGAAAATGTTAAATCTCAATGAAATCTCTTTCACTGTTTCGTCAGTGTATAAACGTGGGGAAATTACAATATGTAAAAGTGTCGATCAATATTTATTTAAATAATCCAAAGAATTAATAAATTTAACAAAACACATCAAGTAACGACAAATATTATTAATGTGTGATATAATTTAATTTTATCGTAAGAATAAAGAAAGATTATTTATGACCCCCAATAAACTGACATCCATTAATAAAGATTCAAACTCGTGTACAGTAAATATCCTGTGCATTAATGATTACACTCTGTCAGGAGGAAACAGCATTCAAAGTGTTACACTGGAATAAAGCAAACAACATTAACTTTGCATATGTGTGTGTGTGTGTGTGTGTGTGTGTGTACTGGTGCATTAAATTCTTTTCTCTTTTTTTTTTGTTTTGTTTAGTTTAAAAGGTGAAACTGGCATATACTGTATTCTATATTAATTATATAATAATTACAATATTCCAAGCATTTTCTGTTTAAATTTTTAACATTACAGCTCATAATTTTTTTTATTTTTTTTTTTTACAAAAATCCAATATCTGAAACTATTAGAATATTCTGCACTCAGTACTTGGTCGGGGCTTCTTTGGCATTAATTACTGCACCAATGCTGAGGCATTATTGAAGACCAGGTTGCTTTGATAGCTCATCTGTATTGTTGGGTCGGGTGTTTTTCATCTTTCTCTTAGATTAGAAATAGCCTAGAGATTCTTTATGGGGTTCAGGGGTCAGGCAATGAAGCACAGTAATATCACAATCAGCAAATCAGTTAGTGTTGGTTTTGGTACTGTGGGCAGGTGCTAAGTCATGCTGTAAATCAAATCAGCATCTCCATAAAGCTTTTCAGCAGACAGAAGCATGAAGTTCTCTAACATATCCTGGGAGACGCTGCGTTGACTTTGAACTTGATAAAACACAGTGTAAAAACACCAGCAGATGACATGTGACACCAAATCATCATCACTGTGCAAACTTCACAGCTTGCATTCTGTTCCTCTCCTTTCTTCCTCCAGAATCTGGGAGTTTGATTTCCAAAAGAAATGCAGAAGTTACTTATCCCAGGGAAGCCCAAGTAAGACATCTCTGATGTTGTGTCTGGTTCAGGAGTGGATTTATACTAAGAATGCAAGAGTTGTAGCCGATTCCTGAAGACATCTGCGTGTGGTGGCTCCAGGATCACGACACTCATTATGAAGCTCTCCCAAGTTCTTCATTCATTTGTGCTTGAGAATCTTCTTCAGTCATCTCTGTTCTTCGTGCATCTTTTCCTGCCACACTTTTTTCCTTCTACTCAATTTTATATGAATATGCGGTGCAACGATACAGCAGTCTTTGAACAGGCAGCTCCTTCAGTGATGACCTTCTGTGGCTTATGATTCCTGTGGGTGTTAATGATCATCTTCTGGAAAACTGTCAAGTCAGCGTGTACTGAACTCGGCCGACAGATACTGTATATGGTATTTATACTGTATGAATAGTAATTTACTCAAACTCATGAGCTGGAAGGTGGAATTATTAAAAATTTTAATTAAAAAAATTTAATATTTAAATTTACATGTAATGAATCTAGAATATATAAGAGTTTCACCTTTTCAATTAAATTATGAAAAAAAAAAAAAAAAAAACTTTGTCCACAATATTTAAATGTTTTGAGATTAACTTGTATTTGTTAATGGCTTATAATATCAGTCGGTATGAATGAAGTCTTTTACAACACTTCCAACTGTATGTTTATCCGTTTCTATGTGGGTTAATAACACTGAGTACACAAAAGATCAGGTTCAGCTCCACCCGTGTATTATTTACTCTGAAATATTCCACCCCAAACTACAAGACAAGGCTTTTTGAACTTTATGTACAAGGCAAGCACACATAATTATACTTAAGTATAGGACAAACTTTACTTAAAAATTTATGCCAAGTGTACTTAAGTATATTTTTGTATCTTTATATCTTTGATAATTACATAATCAGTCATCTGAAAGCATACTTACTTATTTTTAGTTTAATGCGAGTATACAATTAGTGCACTTGATTAAACCTCTTTTTATTAAGGGCAAGCCTAACCTTTTCCCTCTCTTATATACACTGTATTATATTTATTATGAAGGAAACAGGATGTCCTCAGAGGTTCTCGAATCTGATCCGATCCGATCTGATGACTCACTGGCTTTTTATTGCTTTCTTCTGCTTTCCTTAAAGCAACCGCTTCCCTAATGCAGCTTTCTGAGCAAATCATTTTATTCCACATGTTTAATTTCAGATGTTTCATCCAAAACACACGCTACCTGGACAAAAGGAGACTTGATTGCCACACATATGTGCATAGATATTGGAGCGTTACAAGCATTAAGGTGCTCATGTAGAGTGTTAAGATGCTTTATAAGAGTATTAGTGACACTGTTCATACAGTTCATCCCAAAAGGTAATGGTTTAAGCAGAACTACAGACCTGCTACTACTACTACTGTCATGTTAAGACACACACACACATATTTATATACTGTACAGCCTACTAAAACCAAACTTCAACCTTAAACATTGTACAAAATTCACACAAATTAATACTAACAGCATTTTTGCAATCGCTGAAGCTGTTTTCTGGAGAAAAGATGATAAAATATGACACCTTTAATGCAGTGACGCTAACTTTTAAGTCGCAGATTTTAACGCTTGCTTCTAACTAATCTGTTTAGATCTTCTCAAAATATTCCACTTCCTTCAGAGTAGAATGTTTAGTCTGAAGTTCTGAAACCTGTAGCCTCATTTGCTAGCTTGTTTGCTCCCCACACAAGGAGCATTAGCATTAGTTTCATGTAGCTGTTGTCATAATTTGGGGTGAATTCTGTCGTCTCATTACCTTTAGTGCCCGTGTGGTGTGTTTTAACAGCCTCTGTGAAAAAAACGTTTCATTTGTTTCATAACTTTCTCATTCATTAGTCCTCTCGTTAGCCAGCTAGCTTATCACTGCAGATCTTACACGCACACCTTTGACCCAGAGACGACAAGGATGCAAGCAATTAGAAATTAGTTTATTCAACATGGATCTTATTTCAAGATTTATATTAATTTGTTTGTGAAATGTGTGCTGTAATGTTGATATTTCCAGGATGAACAAAATAACACAACACAATGCAGTCGGCTTACATTCATTGCTCCCTACAGCTTTTTTGCTGCCTGGTTCGGCCCGACCCACGGCCCACGGGTTGGGAAAAACGCTCTATATAAATATGTAATAAATATGATTAATACGTAGCTCAGAGAGCGGCAGTAGAGTCTCCTTAAGAATGTTGTAACAAGTGCAAAAGTGACAGAAACACGTCCATGAGTGTCTCTGAGCTGTTAATGAGATGACCAGTGTGTGAGAGGTCACGAAGGCATGAGGGAAAAAGGATCCAGACGGCCTTCAGGGAGAAACGGTTCCTTTAATCTGCAGGATCTGGATTAAACGCTGCAACACAGGCTCGTGATTTCCTCTGGGAGCTATCAAAAAACATTCAAGCGTTCAAGTGAAAGTGGGACTTCATTGAAGGCATAAAAAAGCCATTGACATTTACAGAAGACTTCAAGCACAGTACGGAAATGAGACTCTTAGCCGCAGTAAAACATCTGAACGGTGTAAAAGAAGTCTGTGAATGATGATCCCGGCAGAGGTGGCTGGGACTTCACTGCAGTCGTTCACGTGACCATCCAGCAAGTGGAGTCTTGCACCACATTATGCCACATGCACATTGTTATTATTACTTGCACTTTATTATAGCCGCATCTCCGCGTACAGTCCTGGCCTCCTTCCAAGCCATTTCCATATGTTTGGAAAAGCTGTTAAAGGAGTTCCTGGGAGGCCGGTGTTACAGACATGGAGCAGCCATGGCAGGATCACGGCTCCGGCGTACTGAGAAAACTTTCCACCTTGATGCTGTCTAAGCACTAGTGAAACATTAGTGTAGCAGGGGATTATATAGAGAAATAAAGTGAGTTTACTGCACTATTAAAAGTCCCGCTTTGACTTGAACACCCCTCATATGTTTGTGAGTTTCTCTAATGAACAAATTTGTAAACTCTCCATGTGGGGTTGCAACCGCTAGTTTGGGAACCCCAGCTGCATGCTATCTATACACGGTCAGTCCCCTCTCTGAAAGATTTCCTTACTAATTAGTTTGACTAAAAAAAAAATAATATGAAAAAAAATAAAAATCTTTTTTTATTCACCACCTTATTCTTGTCAGTCTAAAAGCAGACCACAGTCACCCACTGGGCACGAAAACAGGTGGACTTAGATGGAATGTTAATCCATGACAGGGCATTACAAACATTCACGCACACACACACACACACACACACACACACACACTGGCATTCAGGGGCAATTATTTTGGAGACTAGAGTAAAACCTGATAACCTGAAACAACATCCAAGACATGTCTATAGACAGGCAGTGACACTGCGCTAGCATCCCACGCCACAAAAACAAGATTTGCATAAATGTGTATTCATACCTTCCCACAGACTTTATGTACAAGTGATTATCTAATAACAGATAACAGCACGCTCTGTTCTTTACTCTGTGCACGGGGAACGTTACAGGTACACCACATAAAGATCTTAAAGACAAGAGACAAACTAAACTGTTGTGCCTAAAAATAAAATAGGAATAAAAAACAAGCATTCAAGCGTTCAAGTCAACCTGAGACTTGATAGACTTGATAAAATTTCTTGGTGAATGAAGAATTCATAAACCTGAAGAATGTCGTCCCGGCCGACTTGGCTCGGAGCCCACTGCAGTCGTTCCCGTGAACATTCCGCCAGTGGAACGCCTGGATCCTTAAAAATCGACAGATAACTTGCAGAAGAGACGCGTCTGTCTGTGGGAACTGTGCACCTAATCATTCACCAACACCACAAGCATGTGGGAGTTATTTCCACATTCCCCGTACAGTCCTGACCTCGCTCCAAGACTTTTCCACATGACAGACATTTCCACATGTTTGGAAAAGATATTAAAGGAGTTCCTGGGAGGCCGGCGTTTCAGAGATGAAAAAAACCTGTTATCCCTAAAAAATAATGATGATAATAATAATAATAATACATTTGCATGTATGTAAGTGGTGCCTTCTCACAATGCACAGTTGTTTATCTTTTTTATGTCCAATTAATTTAATTGTTTAGTAAAATTCATGTACTACTTCCTGCATCTGTTTAGAGTCCCTGGAAAGCTCTGTTTAGGTTATGGAGGTACAGTTACTGTATGGAGGTACAGAAAAAAATATATATAATTATATGAAGATTAGGACACGTAGTTAAGTTCTGTTCAAATTTTTTTAACCATCAATACTAAAGACAGTTTAAAAAAATTGAACAGAACTTACAGAAAGATAAATAGGCTGTTCAGTCTCACCCATTCTTTTCTCTTTTTTTTTTTAATAATAATTATCTTTTCTGTACCTCCATACTGTTAATGCTGGTGACATTCTGAAGACATTCCACTGTGACTGAAGCAAAGTTTAATATGTGACAATGAACTGAAATAAAATGTTGACACAGACCGAAAGATACAGTATGTGATGGTGACACACATCACGATCCACCCTGCGGAGTGACTGAGCAGTGCAGAAAGGGTATGAAGAAATGCCTACTTGTGTTTTTTCATAAGTTAAAAAAGGAAAATTCACATTCATCATGCTTCTAATCTGCACTGATCTAATTCATAAATAATCCTTTGTTTATCTGCAAAAAACAAGCACAAGAAGTCTCAGCTTCCGATAAAAATCTAAAAGAATGGCACACAAAGGGAACAAGGAAGGGAACGAGGAAAATTAGCTAAAAGAAATCATGAAAGCATACAATGGTCGTTCAAGTCAAAGCGGGCGTTTGATTGTACTGTACGTCTTTCCTTTATCAAACTGTTTAAATTCGAGGGGCGTTAAAGTCAAACTGGAACTGGACACCGATACAGGTGATAAATTTGCTTCCAAAAACTATGTTGTTTTTATTTTTTTTTCTCACAACTTGAGAAAGAAAGGCCATGTGAAGACAATGTACTGTGTTCAGGTCAATAACTACAGTAAGTCTCTCAAATCCACAAGATTATTGTATTTTACTTCATCTGTCAACCTGGTCATTTACAGGAACCTGTCGCAGACTTGTACTTTAAAAAAAAAACTCAGTATGTAGAGAGATATTGTAAAACATTTGGATATATTTGGATGTCTAGTCCTTTCATGCATATTAACATTTAAAGTTCAAATTTCTTGGGAACGTAATTGTTCATTGTTACATTAATATAATTTTTGCTATAGTATTGTTGTTGTTGTTGTTGTTTTTTCAGTTTACTTTTTTTTGCCCTATTTTTGTAAGTTCAGAAATGATATTTTCTCAAATATAAAATTTGTCCTCAGCATTACAAACTGTATTTATGACCTGAATGTTTAAAAAAATTATTTGTAGTTTGGACATTCTTATGTTTGCTCTTCTCTTTGTTTTAGGCGAACTGGACATCTGTTTACTGAAATATTTAGGTATTTTGAGAATCAAACTTCATGTTTGTGCGTTGAAAAGTATTTTGCAAATTTTTAAGAAATGGGCCAGATTGTCTATAGAAATAGAAAATAAAAACTGTTTAAAATTCATAGACCGACCAATTGATGTGTACATTTCAGAAAACAAGATGGTTAGATTTCTTCGTAATAAATAATAAAATGTATTTTGTGATTTTGCCGATGCTCTCAGCAAGAGCACGAACCCAGGTGGGACGATGGTGCTTTTCTCTTACGTTCTCCTTTCTTTATGAAGTTTGTGTACAACTCCGGAATTTGGAAGTTTTGGCTCGACTTCACAGCTCTGCTCCGTCCTCCTGTTCGCTGCGTCACGGTTCTTTAAACAAACTCCTGCGTGTGTCTTAAGAACGTCTGGTACGCAAAGAACCAAACTCTAGAGTCGAGGCATCCAGCTTTACCGCCTGTGATGCCCTGGAGCCTGAGTTGTACTTTTCACTAAGGAGTGAGTGATGGTTTGAACGTAATGGAGGATGATTTTATACCGTTTATAAATTCCAACCGGACTGATATCTTATCAGCTTACATGTTTAGCATACAAGGTTTATCTGTGTCATAAAAAAAAAAAATTATATTGCAGCTCATAATATAATAACACAAGTAATCCAGAGAGTGTTTACTGTGGACAAGTTTCGAGTATCCAGAATCTAAACAGATCAAAATAATTCAGCAAATCAAACCCAGCAGGAAACTAACAAATGCTATGCTCTCCATAGCTGACAAATTGGATGCGTGTGTGTGTGTGTGTGTGTGTGTGTGTGTGTGTGTGTGTGTGTGTTACTTGTCTAAAGTGAACAAGAACCAGGTACCTACTGTCTGGGCTGTTATTCATTTTTGTTATGTTGGTTGCCGAGCCAAACTAGAATCCAAATATTCGCTCATGTCTGACCTCTTGATCTTTTGTTTTAACACGTGCAGCTTACGGTAACGTGCCTGTGTCTGGGCTTGTAACGCTGTACTTGTCCCGGACGATCATCTGTTCACTTTAAATGGAAGAATGCGACTCGCCGCAGTGTTTCTGTTTATGTCAAAATGATTCTTAGCTGCTTAACCACACGGGGGTTTCACCGAATTTGCTGATTAATATACAGTTCTTTTTTCTGTCAACATTGAAATTAAAACATGAATTAAAAATAATGAATTTACATTTGCAACTTGTACTGTATATGCAACTTTGGGTTCAAACTTTTAATTCCATTTACAATGCACTTTAATGTAGTACTATTGAGCTTTCATTTACACAGGCTTCAAGAGAATCTTTATTTAAATTAAAATGTATTTCCTATATTTAATTCTTATGTTGCATTTGGTTATGCACTTATATTAGATAATAATATAGTGGTGTCAAAATGATCATTTGAATGTTATTGGTCTTATTTGCATCTGTACAGACTAGCAATATGTTTTCATTTTAATTCTGAAACTCCACCTGAAAGCAAGAAGAAAACATCACCTGCCTGCATTACAATAACAAACACGCTTTGCAAATGAGGTTTGTGAAGATAAATTCCAAGTCATTTGCATTTTCATTTGGGTATGGTATATTTATTGATTTATTATTTTACTGACTGGTGTGATGACGTGGAGGTGGATGAGAATGCATTTACTTATGATCAATGTGAAGTTCCTGCTTTGTCTCGCATTGACACCAATATTGGTACTGTACCAAAGTAGCCACAACCGCATCAACCATGTATCTAAAAAAAAAATGATAAAAGAATTGAGCCCAAAATTGAGCTTAATCAGATAACACGTTCACTTCAATTGAGTTGTAGATGGGTCATTTTATATATATTATATATTTATATTTTTGGAACTATCTTGGCGGAGATCTCTGGTTCGATTCCCGGGTGATGCTGTAACCTCTCGCAGCCGGAGGTCTAGAGGGAGCTGATTGGCCGAGACTCTCTCAGAGGGGAGGGGTGAGAGGTACTTAGTGCTCCCACATTAATCACGGCTCTACTGCCAATCAGGGGCGTCTGTGAGCTCACGCAAGCGGAAGGAGCGGATAGCGCTGTCCTTCGAGTGTGTGACTCCGCCCCTAACGGTGCGTGAGCGAGCAGTTCAAAAAGATGCGGTCGGCTGGCGTCACATGGTTCGGAAGAAACACGTGATAGTCTTCAGCGCTCCCGACTGAGTGGTAGTAGTAGTGGTAGCCTTAATGTGTCGCTTAGCTACAAAGCTAACTAGCTTCTTACACGAGGCTGAATCCCAAATCCCTCTCTAACCCATGATTGGTGTGTGGAACAAGGGATTGAACACCCTTCATAGCTTTTCATTTAACGCTATTTAGGATTTAACCCCAGAACCCGGAAAGTTAACAGAGTTGATATTCTAAAGTGGAATAAGTGGAAATATAAAGTAAATCTCGTAATCCTGCGATTAGTTAGTTCCACGAGGCGCTGAAGGATATGTGTGGGCGGAGAAAAATAACTGGTTAAATAAACAAACAATTCATCTGTCGATAATAAATGGTGTCTGTGGACGGTTGTATAAAAGCAATATCGCACTCGAGGTCGTGCTGTTGTACTGAATATCGGCACGCCTGTGAGTGATCATGATATTGCTTAGTTATATCAGTATTTAAAATCTACAAGAAGACATAATATTTTTTTGGAGTGTACATGAAAATATTCTCTCTCTTTCAACAGAAGTTTCACAAGCTGATCACGTCCGGTCGTACACGTAGTCGTCATCTTCAACAGAAGCAAACAGATGAAGGAAACAAAATAACGAATGCAGCGGCCTGATGAAACATGAACGCATTCATTCTTATTACTGTACGGCTGCCAGGGTTAATTTATTTTATGATGGAAACTAACCACAGAATTTATAATCTAAATAGAACAAAGAGAGAGAGAGAGAGAGAGAGAACACTGTCCTAGATCACTCAGACGGCTGAGAGGATGAAGTTTGTCCTGCAATTGAATTAGCTAAATGAAGTAAGACTAGAGAGTGAGACAGAGACCCACAGGCGGTGTTCAGACCTCATGAAACATGGAATTCATCACCTCAGTTACTCTCAGCTGGCTCTGAGTGGGTTAAGTAAGTTCTTAAATTCCTCTATTTTTTTCCCTTCTTTCTAATTCTGTTCAAGCTTTTCTTAGCGTCTCAGCAAAAACGTGTTCGCAAACTTCCCCCTTAACTTTTCCAAAATAAGAAAGCCACCCTATGTGTCGTTCTCTGGGTGTGTGGCATCACAAATGATCATGCAGGGATAATAATAATGAGCTATTAAATAATAATACTTATAATAATAATAATAATAATAATAATAATAATAATAACTCAAAATAATACACTGATCAAGAAAGAGATAAGACACACCTAGTCAGTTTACATGTCAAGTGTCTTTCTGAATCCTTATGAATCGCTTGACTTACTAAATGAAAATCACACACATCTCTCTAGCAAGCATATATGGATTACACAAGTATTATTATATGTTCTAAAATATAAACAAACAAATAGATAAATAAATAAATAAATACCCGAAAAAATCACGAAAAAATTAATTACAATCATGTGAAAATGAACGAGTCATGTAAAATTAGATCTTTCATGAGAAAAGAATATGAAAAAAGATAATCATAAATTATGTGAAAATAAATTAATCTTACATTAAAAACTATTATGACAACACAATGAAATTATGATTTGTACTACAACCTCAAGTCCTGCTTGTGTACTGAAAGAAGTACAGAAAAAAGGAACATAAAAAAGGAAAAAGTATAAAATGTCAAAAGAATATACAGTAAGTGTATTAAAAAATCTTGTATGGGAACAATATAATATGGAGAGATAATATGAGATGTGTTTAAAAAAAACACAACACCCTTTAGGGATCCCTTCAGAAACTTTATTGTGTTCATCAAATAATTATAGTTTTTATTTGTTTGTTTTGTTTGTTTGGTTGATAGATTGATTTTACAGATGTCCCTTTATGGCCTCTGTAACATAATAAGTGGAGAGAAAAATCAATAGTAAAAGCCCTAAATTAATTCTAGCACATCTGAGATGTGGAAGTGACTGGAGAGACCCAGAGCACTGATTGTAGCTAGGGTTAGGCTTGGGGTTAGGGTTAGGTACACTTTGAGTCTCAGGCGTGTTCTCTGGTCTGATGAGACTGAAAAAAGCTGGGCATGAAGAGCTTAATTTAGCAAAATGCCAAAAAAAAACATCTCTACAGTGAAGCATGGTGGTGGTAGCATTGTGTCCACCAGTAAGGACTGGTTAGGTTTGAAGGAAGCCCTGATGGTCCTGGATTGAAGGTTCACTGTGGTACGAGACGCTAATCCTGAGCATCCAGGCAAAGAAATGGCTCAGTCTATGTCAAGAGTTATGGGCAGTAACCACAGTAAGGGGGTCAGTGGTTAAGTCTATGGGTTACCAATTTGCCCCTGGTGGTCTCTGGAGCAAGGCTCTTTACCCTCCTTAATCCAAGTTTCCTGTTTCATGTCTGCCTCTGTGCTCTGTAAAAAAAAAAATCATTTGCTGTTCTGTATATGTGACTGTACCAAGACCTCACTGTGTGAGAATTTGAGAATTTGGATCTGTCTCTAATAGCCACCAACATCAATATCCAGATGTGCTGATAAATGCAGGGCATATCACTTTACTGTCGCATTTAATATAAATATTTTGCGTCCTCTGATTGCAGAAAATTCCATTGCATTTCAGTTTCTATAAACATGGAAAAGATCAGGAGAGCGAATGATGTAATGACACAATATCTCCGAGACTGCTGCACGACAGAGACGCTTCAGTGATGCTCTAAATCCCTGATACAGTCACTATATCTAATCTAACTGGGATTTATGTTTCAAGAAAGGATTAGGAAGGTTTAAACTGTTCGACTTTATCTTGCCGCTGTGATTTTGCGAATCTCCAGCGCTTCCTCTGAGGCTTTTATTCCTGTGTAAATCACAGAAATGCATCCGATTGCTTTCCAATGAGCTGTGAAGAAAATGAAAGGCACGTCAAATGATGCACCAGACAAATCAGACACTTCAACACCTGTCCTCATGTACCTCCAGTCCACTTGGAGCACTTAATGAAAATGACAGCACTTTTCATCCAATAGCCTGTTCTTCAAATTGGGGCTGTTAAGACTGAAATGGGTTATTAGAAGGAAAAAAAAAATGAAAAGAAAAAAAGACAGATTGTTCTTTCAGGAATGTTCCTCGAGCAGTAATAGCCAGCATTTATGGCAGTTTATCAGAGATGGGTGTGTCTATTGAATGCAGGCCGGCTGATATGGTGAGATCTTTAAATAAATCCATATGTTCAGCAGTACACCAACAATACATCATTACCGCTGTAAAATGTTCTTCTATCCCAGCAGCCATTAGAGAGATCTCCATCAATTCACTGTGCACTCATTCATCCCTGAACTTTTCTCTTTTGCTTGGTCATGTATTGAGATGCCAAGGCGTGATGTGATTACTGACAAATTGCTCAGGGCTGTTTATTTTAATTATTTTATTTATTTATTTATTATATTTATTTTATAAAACACTGCCTGTGGTGTTAAAGCGATGTGTAATCCATATTCTGAAGGATGAATAGCTTGAGGAACGAATCCAAAAATAACTAAAGATATACCCATGTTAAGATAAATAATTTCTTTGCTGTTATGATGAAATCCCCCAGCTATGGCATACTGAAAAATATACTGTACAAATCTGATTAGATAATAACATTAATAAATATCTAAACTGATCCGCTTACATCATGAGCACACCAGTCCAATATGTATCAGGGTCAATATCACTTTAAAGTGCCTTTGAGATTTCAGAATTTCCAAAAAGAAAATCTGAGATTTTCCATTTAACATCATATTTAATTTATTAAGCCGACTCGGGCTGTTAGAAATGCATTGTGGTCAAGCTTCAGCACTTTTTATAAATAAACTGCATGCAGGCAATGTACAAGCAAATGTCCATTCTGTCATGTGCAAAATTCGTAAAGTAGAGTAAATACATTTTAATCATATACTGAATACAAACTGTACATTTTTAGAAACAATATATCTCAACAATATATTTAACTTAATGGGAAAATTCTGTTGATAATAATAAAATTAATCCAAAATGTAGCAACAACTATGCACACATGTCCACCCTGTCATGAAGGACTGATGACACGGTGGACCATGATTACCATTTAGTGAGCACACGGTGGACCTTCACTTAGCAAAGTGATTCACTGTTGAAGGTGACAGTGTACGGTTTATGAAATGTATTTTGAGATAAGTTTTTATATTTATTAATATTTCACTATGACAGGGTGGACAAGTTAAGCTTGGAAACATCAGAAACAAACACAATATGATGGAACAAAAAAATCAGGAAACTTACCTGTAAATACTTAATGTGCTCACAGCCTTTGTTTTAACCTGCATTGAAGAAAAACAAAATGATGGTGGTGATGTCACTGAATACTGTACATCGGCCAGTTTCTCAAAGGGGAAGCTCCGCCCAAATGACAAGGTGGACATATAGAAAATGTTTATTATTATTATTATTATTATTATTATTACTATTATTATTGAGAACAAAAAAAACTAAAAATATGAAACAATAAGAAAATATATATAAAAAGTTTTATTTTATTTTATGTCATTAAGCACTTATTAAACTCGGTGAGGTTTGCACAGCAGCATGTGAGACATGACAAAATGACACTCAATTATAGAAAATGATATAAAATAAGGGAAAATTTCAAGAGACTTAATTGTAATAATTGTCCTGATATGCGTCTAAATGTTTGGTCATTTATAATAAAACCTCAGAATTTTATTATTTAGCAGTATGACAACTGAGCGATTCTGATGAAGATACCAAAGGAACTTCATAGTGACATTAACCCATAAGTGTACACCTTTGTCAGATATAACCCTATAAAAATTGTAAGAGAACTCAAAGCTGAAGCTAGCTTCCTTTTGTTATCCTGAGCTTCATAACTATAAAATGAACACATCCAGTGATTGGCTTATTTCTATTAAAGCTAATAAACTCCACTGTCCTCCGTGTTGTTGTTGTTGTTCTTGTTGTTGTTGTTTTTCCTTCAATTTGATTGGCTCAGAATTGTTTTTAAGTGACACAAAATAAAGATGTACAGTATACAGAGTGTACCGCGCAATAAACCAGCGCTAACATCACGCTTGGTATCTCTGCTTTGAGAAGCGGACAAGCTGAATCATAAATGCTTTCTGTAGTCTTTTCTTTTTACGTGTGTGAAAAGAAAGACAGCAGCGACGTCAAACTGAATGGAGCTGTTCAGGACGAAAAAAAAAAAAAAACAAATCATGACAGATCTGACAAGTGTAGCATCTGTAAGAGCTGAAGGCAGAATGCTTTTAGCGAGTCAATGGGAAATTCTGATGAATAGACGAAGGTAGGGGAGGGAAAGATCGCCTTTTTGGAGAAACCTGTATAAAATTGAATAAACACACCACACTAGCAGGATAGCTAATGACAATTTTAATTAGAATATCCATTTACTTTACTTTCACCACAAAATTAAATTGAAAGAACAATTTTTTCCCCAGATGAGAAATGTGTTAAATTATCCATTAACCTGCTTGGTGTACAAATCCGCCTGATGTAGACTTAGCAATATTGTTTTGCTAACATGCGATGACTCAAATAACCTACTTGTACTGTACATCTATCGAATGTCAAGTGCTTAGATACATTTCATGATTTCACCATTTAAAAAAAATGTGTCCAGGTTAAAACACTGCTTTTTATTAAAACACTCATTGTGTATGAGGCTCATTGGTTGTCATTAACTTACAAAACCAGAAGCTAAATGTGAAACTAGCTTGAGTAATTTATCGCTCCTGAGGTAAAAAATTCTTCTAAATTTAATTTAATTCATTCAGTACACAAACACAAAAATGTTTACATGTTTTATCCTGTAAATCCTAATATGCAACCCAAACAAAAATTGTATTTAAAAAATAATAATCTACTAAATACAAATCACAGATTGTCCATATTTTTAGAACAACACTGACACCATGTGGACATTATGTATAAGCGACACTTTGTAAATCCACTAGAAAAGTTTTATCAGAAGAAAGGTTTTATCAAACAAATTAAAGATGCTGTTATACATGACTTGCTACAGGCTTTAATCTAATGATTTTTGTAGCGTAACCCTGTAAGAAGCATTTGAGAGTTGACAACGTAGCGTAACGTCTCTATCACCAGTGATCATTCAGGAAAAGGACATTGAGAGAGTGAACTCTTATAAATACCTGGGTGTTCATCTGAACAGCAAGCTGGACTGGACAGACAACACAGACGCAATCTATAAAAATAAAAAAAAGCAGAACAGAGCAGACTTCCTGTCTTTTGGAGTGCAGGGAGATCTACTGAAGACCTTGTTTGACTCTGTGGTGGCCTCAGCCATCTTCTGTGGAGTGGTCTGTTGGTGCATCTCTACTGCAGACAGGAAGAGACTGGACATGCTGATAAAGAAGGCGGGCTCAGTTCTGGCGATTCCCCTGGACACTGTACAGGAGGTGGGAGAAAGGAGGACGGTAGCTTAGCTATCATCATTGCTGGATAAACGACTCTCACCCCCTGTATGAAACAGTTAGATTTCTAAGCAACTCCTTCAGTGACAAACTGTTGCATCCTATGTTTCTCTTATCACCAGGAGTTAGACTCTGATCAGCTAACCAACCTGAGGCATTGGAGGTTGCACAAGTTAGTGCACCCTTATTACCAGTCCCAAGCCAATATTCAACATTTGTTAATTAGTGGCTAATTATGCCCCTATGAGCAGGTTCCCATACAAAAAACTCAATAGATTTTACACTCAGTAAGCTTTATGTCTGAATTTAAAACCCTGTAGCTGTGCAAGTCAGTCCTGTTCAGGTGTTAATGCTTATTGTTTCCTCAGTAAAAAATGCTGACTGCAGACGCATGTTTACCAAATCACCACAAGATGTCAGCTTTGGTATCAGTAAAATTCAAAGCCTGTTACTCCTAATATTCTTCAATAACTTCAAATATTTGACATACTGTAATTTGAACCTTTAATATATTTTAATATTTAATAAAGTTTATCAAACCCATTCTCTGTTAGATCATAATGCATACAATATACAGGAAAAGTTTGACCCTAACAAACTGTTACAAATACTATAAAACAACATAACTTAAATACACACACACACACACACACACACACACACAACCACACACACAACCACACACACACACACACACACAAATAAGCTATTAAGTCATTTTTTTAAGCATTAATTTTAACTTAATTAATTAACTTAATCTTCTTAAAACCCTGCTGGAGGTGTTGATTAAAAACTTGATGTGTTAATTGAAGATTATGGGCAGTGATTCAATACTATGGACAATAATTCAGAACCTGCAGTATAGTGTTAAAATCAAGAACAAGGAAGAAATGCCTTGTGCATTCGAGCTGACAGAAAGGTGACAGTAAGTCAGAGAGTCAGAGAATGACTTTTTACAACCGTGGTGAGCAAAAAAGCAGCTCAAAATGCACAACACATTAAACCATGAGGAGGTCAAAATGTTGTATCAACATTTTGATTTAATTTATGGTGCAGGATAAACTTCAGGCAGATATCTAATCACTGCAAAAAAAAATTATATATATATATATATATATATATATATATATATATATATATAGAGAGAGAGA
>JAQMYJ010000011.1:964722-983607 GCA_030014305.1 Clarias laeviceps | reverse complement strand
TATATATATATATATATTCCCCACCCTGGAGATATATCCGTAGTTTCTTTAGCAGTTATTTAAGGGTCAGGTTTCCAGCTTGACGCTGGTTTGTCATTCACACATTAAGGGCAAATTTGGAATCTGCATGTCTTTGGACTGTGGGAGGAAACCGGAGCACCCGGAGGAAATCCACTAATCATGGAGAGGTGATGACCTCTACGCCACCGTGCTGCCATATATAATTTTCTTTTCCCCCCAACTCATTCCATGTGGCAGCAACAACTACACTATTGTCTTTTTTAATATTATGTTTGATATGAACATTACCTGCATGATACCTGTAGGATGATAATATTGCGGATTTAATATAATATAATATAATATAATGGACAATTATATGAATTGAACAGATGTAACTAAGAAAGTAGCCGGTGCGTCTTTGATGTTTTATATTTTGCAACATTTAAACAGTTTAGTATCAGTTGACTTCAAAGCGCTGTGAGTTAGAACTGAAGAACTGAAGAAGTCAGGTGTGTATTAGGGTTAGTTGTGTGAATAAGTGTGTAATACCGGGAAAGTCCAGAGGGTGGAAGTTGTTCTCAGTGATGCAGGGCAGAAAGAGGGGCAGAAAACACCCTCTCACTTCATCTTCACACGCGCGTCTAATCACAGCAGCGCGGAGTGTCCGTGTGTCCATGTAGGAGCTCAGGAGTGTCAGTGTCACCATCATCATCATCATCACCATCAGCACCACGAGACGGTGCGGACGCGGCAGGAGGAGATCGGACCTCGGTGTAGAGAGAGAGAGAGAGAGAGAGATGCTCCGCGCGCTCAGTCCGACTCTCTGCGCAGCAGCACCGAGCTGGCACCGAGCCAGTCCGATCTCCAGCCGCTGAGTCGGTGTGTGCACGGAGGGACCAGGAAACATCCATCCTGCTCAGGAGTGTGTGTGTGTGTGTGTGTGTGTCCTGGGATCGAGAGAGGAGTTGGACCTCAGAGGAACCCGTGTGGAGAGAGTTTAGTCTCCTCATCACACACACCATGCTGGACTAGAGCTGGATCAGAAGACACTTTTCACCATGAGCACCAACGGTAGGAAGGGTTTAATATAATCATAATCATAATAATAATAATAATAATGAGCTGTCTCTTCTCTAACAACCTCATGTTCAGTTTAATTAGTGTTTAATTAACACGCTCAGTGATTGACTGTTTAATTGGGGTGTGATTAATACGATTCCATTCTGCAATCTGATATTTCTATTTTTCATAAGGCTTAGTGGTTACCACGGTCGCGTCGCACCTCCAGGGTCTGGGTTCGAATCCTGCCTCGGGTCTGTGTGTGTGTGGAGTTTGCATGTTTTCTCCCCGTACATGCTGGGTTTCCTCCAGGTACTCCGGTTTCCTCCCACAGTCCAAAGTCATGCAGATTTGTCTAATTTGCGTTCCCAATGTGTGTGAATGAGTGAGTGTGTGTGTGTGTGTGAGCCCTGCAATGGATTGGCACCCTGTCCATTGTGTGCCCCGCCTTGTGCCCTTAGTTTCCTAGGATAGGCTCCGCCCCCCGCGACCCTGAATACAGGATGAAGCGGTATAAATGATGAGTGAGTGAGTGAGTGAGTGAGAGTAGTAGTAGTTTCTTCTCTAAGAACTTCATTTTCACAATTTCAAATGTAAATTTTTGGAAGGGTTTAATTAACATGCTCAGTGATTAAATTATATTTAATTAGGGTTTGATTCATTCGATTCTGATTTGCAAATCGACAATCCGATATTTGGCGAAACTCCTGAACCTACAGTTTGATACCAATCAAAGTGTCCGATTCCATTTGAATAACTTTGTCCTGATTCTGGGTTAATTTACGCAAGATGATGTGAGCACATTCAATTATTTGCATGTATGATTTTTTTTTTTTTCCTTTTTATGATTGTCGTTTTGATTCTTCCCAAATCATCATCTTTATTTTATTTTAAAGATGTGTTACAGATAGTTGACCTCAAAGAATTACAATCAAAGGCTGAATGTTTTAACAATTATTAGAACATTTATTTTGAGTTAAAACTATTTGTATGACTTGAAAAATACTATATAAAAACATAAATGTGTTCAAATCAAAACTCAGTGTTCATTATAATATAGGACTCATTATAATATCTGAGGAACAAACATGGCTGATGCTGAGCTGAAAAGTAAACAGTAGCAGATTCTGTGAACTAGAAATGTAAAGTGACACTGAACACTTTTTAATCAGAGCCGGGTTCGTATAGGACAGCAGGGGATTTTTACACACTTTGCACAAATCAAAAGTCCTGCACGTTTAGAAACAACATCATATTTATTTTGCATCTTTACACGCCCATAAAAAGTGTTATTTCGTGGGTCTTATTTCGTCTACACATGAAAATCTTAAAGGGGCAAAAGTTTTTTAATCCAGTGCTACTATTTTTAAAATGATTTGCAAACTGATGAATTACTTTCAGTATTTGTTATGTTCATTAATGTCATTTAAAAAACCCTGGGATGTTTATCGATTGTATGAGATGAATCAGAATTTTAGTCAGTTCAATCAACACTAAAGCAGACGAAGCTTATTTGCTTTAAATCCATATATATATATATATATATATAGTGATGTATTTTCTGAACATGGTGGTCATGCAATGTCAGTGTTGTCACCGTTCAGTACATTCAGTCGTTCATGATGGGTCACTCTTGTGCTCAGGGTTATTAGAATAAACTCCAGATCCTCTGTTGCTTCTTTTCCATCAAGGCAGTTCCAGCGTTGGTTCGGAGACAGAGTCTAATCTCAATCCAGTGCTTCATGTTTCCACAGCCAAAGAACCGTCTCTCAGCCAGGGAAACCGGCTTCATAGTAGCACGGAATCTTTTCTGGTCAAGACCTGGGAACGGAGGCTCAGGGTTTCATTATCATGACCAACAAGGCTTTAAAAACTCTTCCTGTGCAGGAGACAAACTTTCTCCTTGCACTCTGCTCCTGTGATCCTGTTTGGGATGCTCACATATTTTATTAGAAACACCCCTTTCTGCTGCAATCCTCCTCAATCTGGCCTTCAGTCCATTATAGAGCTTCTGTTTTTGCATCTTAACCGGTTAGTTTCGGTGTCCAGTGCAGCCTCAGATCTGTGCTGGACCCTGATGTGATCTTCTGCTGTTGCAGCTCATCCATTCATTCATCTCATCCTTCTCACGGTTCGACACTGTACATTCTGAAATGCTTTTCTTGCTCACCATGGGAGTTTGCTAGTGTGGTTGTTCTGCTTAGATTTCTCTCATCAGTGAGGCATTTCTCTTCTGGATAGAACTGGATGAAAATTTTGTTTGTTTGTTTGTTTGTTTTTTTGCAAAAAAACTATGTACCATCAGTCAAACACTGACTCTCAAGCTATGTTCTTCTGTTATACTGCACATAATCAAAAGTCCTGCTTTGACTTGAACACTATGTCTCTTGCAGTATTGCACTGCATTGATATCCGCATTTTCTGAATTCCTCACTTTAGCCAGTGTGGTGCCGACCGCTACGCCATGATCGATGTCTCTGATATCACATTCGCTCCACATCCTCACAACTGATGCAAACATTAACCTGAAACCTGCATCTGATGATTTCACGCATTAATGAGCTTCCACAGCTGACTGGCTGGTGGCGTAATGCATGGGATCGTAAAAAATCATTCAGATACAGGTTTCAGATCAAACATCTGAGCCGCGCTTGTTGTTCCAGACAGAATGTTTACTGTGATGGTCTCTAATCTGACCAGAATGTTTGAACACCATTAAAAGAAACTGCTCTTAGAAGATTGTACCTTCCAGCGGTGCCTGCAGAACATCTGTTTTTCGGGGCACAAAGGAATTCTGTGGATCTTGAACGGAAGGAAAGGAACGAGACAGAGAATGCGACCTGTGGCTACATAAGGCTTCAAAAGTTACTGCTCCTAAATACTAAACTCCTGACACCTTTTCTAACGAACAAGCAGAATTTACAATTCCCTTCGTGATTCATAAAGTACTCTATCTATCTATCTATCTATCTCTGACTCTATCTATCTGAGCTCTGACTTGGTGTGGTCACGTGTTACCAGGCCAGTATGGTACTGATTTTTCTCTACTCATTATTTACTTTTTTTTTTTTCATAAGTGATCCAATCATCCAGAACTAAAAAAAAACCGAGCAGTTTAATGTTAAACAAATTTGGGAGAAAAGTTATAATATAACCAGCTGTGAAGTAATTTCATACTGGTCCAGTAGTTAATGGCCTAATTAAGGGTTAGCAAGATTGAGCTCGTACTCTACACTAATGATGAACACACTCAGCCAAAACTGCTGCCTGGAAGATCCAAATCCCGCTCACATCTGGTGCACATGAGCAGAAGAAAAGAAAAAAGAAAAAAACTCCTGGAATTTTTATTTCTACTTCAAAAGAACGTTTAGTGACTTGGCTTTTTCGGATAAAGTGTTTTAAACATATTGGAATCTTATCTCGTGCAAAAAAAACAGGAAAAGATATCAGACAAGTGAGGGTCAGGTGCAGGCGAGACGGCTTTAACGTTCAGAAAAATCCCACCAGCCTTAAAACACCTTAATGCTGTTTAAATTCACTGTGTTGCACAGAACAGGTGCTGTGGCAATGCCATGGGGTGAAATGAGAACATGCTGCGTTTTTGTCAACCAGCTCACGTGTGTGTCGGAACCGACGTCTGCCTGCAATCTGTCACTAACACTCATATGAAACACATGAAATCCTTGACTGTCAGGAAGTGTTCGTAAACAGCTGTAGCATCAGGGACGCTTCTGAAGACAGCCTGAGTTATTAATAATATGTGGTATCTACAGTATGAGGTGTGTTCAAGTCAAAGCGGGACTTTTGATTGTGCAGAATGAGTAAAAACTCCCTTTATTTCTCTCTATAATCTCCTGATACACTGATGCATTTATCCCAGTGTTTCACTAGTGCTTGGACACCATCAAGGTAGAAAGTGTTCTCAGGACGCCGCAGCTTAATGCCTGAAGCACCGGCCTCCCAGGAACTCCTTTAATGGCTTTCCTGAGGTCAGGAATGTGGTACTTGCAACATGTGCACCATTCAAATGTTTTACTGCGGCTAAGAGTCTCATCACTACATTCTGGTTGTAAATCTTCATTCAACAGAAATTTCAACACAAGTCCCGGTTTGACTCGAACGCCGGTTTGACTTGTGTATCTGGAAATCTTATTCTTTTTAAATAGTAATATCAGTCAGAACAGTGTATCTCGTGCTCATGAATTCTGGATGGATGACCAGAGAAATTTAGCTCAGCTCCACGTGAGCTTCAATACAGGTTGGGTCATCATTCTTTCAATAAGCTGCAGAACTTGCTGACAGCGTGACCGTTGCAGGGACGTGCAAAAAAAAGCATGTACTAGAAATGCTTACAATATTAATACAACAGCCGAATAATAAGTAATATTATGAGTAGCATCACTGCACACGTGCAATACTGAGTAGTGTGTTATACTGCATGTACTGTATACTGTGTAATGTGTGTAGGGAGAGCAGTGAGCTACAGGAGCTTAAACAGAGCATCGGTGCTGGCTGACTGCCAGAGCATTAAGATCAGGAGATGAAGGAAACAAACCTGCTGAAAGAGGGAGTTTTATTACCAGCCAAGCACCGAGGTTACTACAACCCACTGAGCAGACATGAGCGGCTGAGCGGCTAACGCCCCCGTGTATGTTTTGCTATTTACTGATGTTCCATACCTGCTTTTAGAGACGAATAAGAGAAGGTTTGGATCTTTACTGTACGACAAATCCAAGAAAAATGAGCAACGTCCTGGGAGAAAATGACATCAATGACATCATGAAAATTAGGCTTGGGTTTAATGGGACAAATGTTCATTTGGAGGTTGAAATGAGACTTTAAAAGGCTGTACGTTCACGCTGCCCAACTGCTCATATGCGACTCGGATCTGATTTTTTTTTTTTTCCACCAAAATGAAGCAGGTGCTTGTTCATGTCTGGTGTTATTACTGGTTCAATAGCGAAGCTCCTAAAGATTGACTTTGTTTTTCCATGGGCTTGAGAGTCACATCGTTACATCACTGTCTACATTTTCTATGTCTCTACTTTCCTAGCAATAGTAGCGGCAATGCTAGCACCAGTGCTAGCATTAGTGGCAATAATAGTGTGAATACTAGCAGCAAAAAAATGCTAGCAGCAGAAAAATGCTAGCAGGAAGCACAGAACAGATTTCAACATGGCTTTGCGGGTAACCTGGGTTTATCATTAGAAAGCATTTGAGCTGCCCATTGCATATTACAGTAAGTCAATTTTTTTACAGATGGCTTTCACAAAATTCCGCAAACCACCACTCCCCGCTATCACACCCTGATGTAAGCGGTTCTCTGTTCTAGCCCAGAAAAGTGTTTGTGCCTGGTTTGAAATTTGCCACTGGCTCCAAACTTGCTCCCTGGTGGAAAAGTAAGGAGAAATAATATTTCCACAGTCCGATTGAGATTTATTGATACACAGTGCTTTGCAAAACTTTTAAGCAGGTGTGAAAAGATGCTGTAAGTAAGAACGCTGTTCAAAAATAGAAGTGTTGAAGGTGAAATTGTATTTTTATTCATTAGCAAAATGGAAAGTAAATGAACAGAAGAGAAATGCAAGTTGATCCAGTATTTGTCTGGAATTGCCATCAAGTCTTTTAAATACACTTGCACACAGTTTTTGAAGGAACTCGGCAGGTAGGTTGTTCCAAACGTCATGGAGAACTAACCACAGATCTTCTCAAATCCTGCTGTCTCTTCATGTAATCCCAGACAGACCCTATGATGTGAGATCAGGGCATCACTTTCAGGGCTCCTAGTTCTTCTCTACACTGAAGATACTGTAGTTCCTAATGACATTGGCTTAATGGCTGTATGTTTGGGGCTGCTGTCCTGCTGCAGAATAAACTTGTGGCCAATCAGACACGTCCTCGATGGTACTGCATGATGGAAACGTATCTGCCTGTGTTTCTCAGCACTGAGGACAACATCGATCCTGACCAAATGACTCCACCACAATTTGCGGAAATTGCGGCACCAAGCTGTCAGTAGCAGATCCTGTAAGTGCTGGACAGTAAATTGTGAGTTTGGGCTTCCATGCATTAGACTTTTTTTCCCAGCACATATCACATACAGAACACTGGATCGGATTGAGATCTAGAGAATTTGGAGGCCGAGGCAACACCTTGAACAGTTGGCAAACTGTTCCTGAGCAATGTGTGCAGTGTGTCAGGGTTAGGGCTAACCCCAACCCTAACCCCAACTCTAACCGCTAACCCAAACCCCAACCCAAACCCTAACCCTAACCCCAACCCTAACCGAGAATCAATATGGCGTTAAACGTACAGATTTTTTTCCTTTTCTTGCTTCTGTCTGTGATGAGGCATTACGCTCGTCTGGTGTGAACTCGAAGGAGTGCCGTTAACCGCGCAGCGTGACTCTTTGACCTTTTTCCCGTCATAGCAGTATGCAGATGTGATTCTAGGATCAGACCTGTAGGGGGCCTGTAGGGGCCCTAATGAGAACGTAACATATAGTGTCTCGCTATTATTAGTCATCTTTATTTTATTATTTTATTATTAGATGTGCCTGCAACTTCGTTCGCGTGGAATTTATTTGCATGTGATAAGAAATGTACAGCGCCATCTGTTGAATGTTTGAAATTAACTTAAATTTTTACATGTTACCGTGAAGTGCGCGGAATGAAGGTGTGGGATCGCGTTTATTTAGTAGATTTCAGCTGCACATTCATAAGCGCGTATTAAAAATATTCAGCGCCATCTGGTGAATTTTGAGATGAAATAATGATTTTTTCAAGGTCGATTTTTTTCAGGGCGTTTTTATAAGGGCGTTTTTCATTTAAAATTAAATATATATATATATATATATATATATATATTTTTTTTTTTTTTTTAAATCTTCTCTTCCTGTGGACTGATTGCAATGAAACAAAGCCTTTATTTTACGTGATGTGTGAACAAACAGACAAAGAGACAGAAATATTTCCAAAATATCTTCATTGTACAGACACGCCCACTTTACAGTACAGTTTTATTATATGTGTAGATTAATTTTACTTTTAACATGTTTTAATATACTTTTTTTTATCTAATTGGATTAACACCAATATCAATATTACTAGTAAGTAACATGGGTTTCAGATCACTCATTTTTCACACCATTTTTTTTTTAAGAAAACTAAAAATAATGTGGTCTATAATGTGATCTTCTTGCTCTCTTTCTCACTTTTTGCTGTCTCCATCCTGTCTCTCTCTCTCTCTCTCTCTCTCTCTCTCGATCCTGCTCCCTCTTTGCGATGCCAAAAAGTTAACAACCAAATCGAAAATGTAATTGTAATTTTGTAAATGTATTTTTTTAGGTAGAGATTTATGACTCTTATGTATTCTTCCTATACGTTCTTGATTAAAAAAAATAATGATGCATTATTATTATTATTATTATTATTATTGTTTTTAGGGGTGCTTGAGTGATTGAGGACCCATTAAAAGGGTCTAAAATGGCCTCTGGCAGTGTGTTGCTCTGTTGTTTTTGGTCAGCTGTGATGTAGCTTCCGTGACTACACGTGACGAGCATCATCACCGGCTGATCCCATCATATACAGACTGTACACTTCACTATCATTTGTGTTGATGAATAAAAGCTTTTCTAGACTTGCAATTAAAGAAATGACCTCATGACTGTTTTTCTGTTTGCTCCGCTTTCATTTTGCACCAAAAGCAACCTTTAAAGGGGCTTTAGCTCTGACAGAACCATTCAATTGAATCATTGCAGCTTCGGATGATTTACAGAACATACTGTATGTAAATGTAACGTATTATGCATGCATGGACCGTCCGTGGCATCTTTTTGTCAACAGTCTCGTAAAGAACGCCATACGGACGGCTTTACGAGACGTCATAACGAAGCTCCTTCATGGCACAGGAATTACAGTCGGCCATATGGACGCGTCAGACTCTCTGTGTCGGGTAAAGTCTGAACACTAATCATGTAAATGTTTTTAAGATGCTACTCCATATTTATGTCTGGACTCCTGAACTCGTAGCCCTTAAAGCTGCAATTATTTGTTTCACTGATTTTTTAATAAACATACACAGGGCTCAGGATTGTGCAGTATTGAGTGACGTCTCCTTTTTCCCAACACAAACTACAGTAGGTAATATGATGAACTTGAATTTTAACTTCCCAAACATGACTGAGCAAAAATTTTAAAACATGGGTCGCGCAGGCAAAGAAATATCACAGACACACATGATCACGTGTTTTTATGGTTGTTTTCAGTTGTTTCTATCACCGGAACACAAATTAATAATAATATACAAATTTTTGCAACATCATTCCCATATTCCAGCAGCGGTCAAATTTGCACATTATTAAAGTAACTGTAAGTTAAAACACACTGGCAAGGCTTCCATATAAGCCTTTTTTTTTTTTTTTTTGTATCGTTATTGACCTACAGTATGTTGTGTTGCCGTTACGGATCTGTGTGGCTTGAGTTTTTAAGCATGAATCTTGTTTCTTTAAATCTTCAATGTTTAACGTTTTAAAAAATGTTTGGGATCAAATCATTATTTTAATCGACTTCCCCCGTTGTGATTAGAGCCGTCACTTCACACCACCGGCGTTAAGGATCTGAGACTCGACTCGGGTCACATGTTCTCCCTGTGCTTGGTGGGTTTCCTCTGGGTCCTCTGGTTTCCTCCCACAGTCCCATGACATTACGATTAGGCTGATTGGCGTTCCCAGTTTGACTGTAGTGTGTTTGTGCCCCGCCTTGTTCAATTCAATAAAAATTTTTATTTGTATAGCGCTATTAACAATGGTCTTTGTCACAAATCAGCTTTACAGAACGATACGTCAAGGAGCTCATCCTCGTTCAGGTGATAACGGCTAGCAGGCATTGTTGTGCAGTCTTAACATAATAAAAAAATCCTGACATGTTTTAAAAATACAAAGCAACTCCTGTTTAACCGACTGTTTCTTTTGTCCTATGAGGGTCATGCGGTATCTGCTGCGCCTCCAGCATAAGAATTCAATCTTTCCGCTGCTAAGGATTGTAAAGTTCCAGACGCAGACCCACACCTCTCAATACACACCCTCTTATTAGATCAAGAACACGTCCATATTTTATTTCTCCTCTTTTCCGAGTGACTCCTCGTGGACGAATAACCGAAAAACCCAATTTGAGTTCCGGAACGCTCCGTACTCTGGGCGTTACAGTATATTACGTCCAGGAAGGACTGTACTGTACGGCATCTGAGCACTTTCTGGACACTCAATCAAGGCTCGGACATGTGCTGAGTAATGCTCTAACTTACTGCCCCGTGACTATCTGCAGTCGTGTTATTAATAGCTTGCGTAAGGAAAGAGAAAATTGCTTGTGCCTCTGAGTGCCTGGTGCAAAGCTGTATATCAGATGAAGCGAGATAGAAGACAGATCCTCTGCTCACAGGATCTGGCAACACTCCTGAAGTTTTCGAGTGTGTCTCGTGTGCGTTATCGGTGCCTCCTGATTGGAGGATGTCTATGACGTTGCCATGGTGTTTTTTTTTTTTTTTTATGGAAGTTTGAGGCTTACCTAGCAACGCCAATCGGGCAGCAGGCGAAGTAAATTCAGAAGGAGGGTGGCAGTTCCGGCGGGTGCCACCCTGGAGTCTGGCGCTTGTTTCTGTGCCCAGATGGCTGAAGAGTGGCAGAGGCAGAAGCAACACAGCCAAGCCACACTAAAAGCCACCTGTGATGCGTTTGTGTTCGGGGATTCAAGAGGCGATTTAAGGACGAGGAGTTTTTAACTAGGATTTGTTGTTTTTCTCATCATGATACACCAACCATATCCTTCTGTATATTCAACAAAATTAAACCCTAGTTAGTCCAGAATCACAAACTACTGTATACAGCAAAAGTCTGTTGCACAGAAATAATGATTATATGCTGTATTTACTCTGATTATAGTCCTGAGCAGCGGAAGGACATGTACAGAGACTTTCTGTGCTTGTGGATTTGTTAAATAGCACTCTGAGATCGCGCACGCCGCCATCTTGGATCGAAAGCCCAAGACAGACTCCGACGAACGTGTTATTATCCCGTGTGTTTAGAGTGGGACGAGTTACTTCCTTCCAGAGTTTCAGCTTTTAGTTGACTAATGATAGACCTGTGCTGCTTTCATGACTTTTATTATACTGCACTATTGCACTTTTAGCTGTCTGTGATGACCTCCAGTAACCTTCTCGTCTGAACTGTATTTCGTCTATATCTATTGTTATATTTCTATTTTTCTTGACTTTTCTATTAAACATGAAATAACCCGCTATTGCAAATATTACCACCCCGCTAATACCGATTCCCCCCGTTGTGTTACGGTTGCAATGGTAACAAGCACCATGTGGTCCATTTTGGTCTGTCTTTAGTTGTCTCTTACGCTGTGTATTTTTACTTTGTGATTAGTTTGCACTTTTATGCCCCGCCGTATCTGGGAAACTTCGCTTCTTATTGCACGTTTGTGTGGCTAACTTTTAATTATACCTTGTGTTGCTTTCTGCCTTTTACTTCACCCCTGCTAGGAACAATGAATGTTTAATTGCCCTCATTTAACAACGCGCCATTTTAATGAATCAAACGTTACGCCTGCGATCGTGGCAACAAACGTTCAGTCGTCAGACTTTGGGCTGAGTGTGAAAATGTTCAGCATCCGGTCTCAGAACACTGGTCTTTATTTGGGCCGAGTAATAAAAGAAATTTAATTAACTCAAGTTGTAATGGTGATTATTTTTTCCCCCTTTGTTCGAGACACTACTTCTGCAAGCTCTGTGTGTTACTTATCCTGCATCACGGTCTGTCTTTATTATCACTGTGCTACGGATTTTTCTTAAATTTCTACCTCGAAGCTCGTTATGGATTGTAGTGTTTCAGTTTCTTAAAAACGCAGCAAATTTTTGAATCGATGCTGCAATAAACAGTTTCTCTGCTTATATTAGGTTTTAAACGACTTCTGTCCTTTGACAATTAATTTTATAGCGTTACCTGCTTACCTAAGCTTAATTGCCTAATTATGGTGTTAATTATGTAACAAAAGACAGTCCATGCTGTTATAGGAAAATAATCCATAATACTGAAATGCCTTGTTCCCCCAATGTGCTCTTTTTCTTCTATTTATCTTTATTAATGAACAACACATTACAATTTTAACAATTTATATTTACATTAGCATATTTACGTCACATGAGCTATAATCAGTCGCTCCCTCACCAGCATCTCTCTCTCTCTCTCTCTCTCTCTCATCGCACAACTTGACTAGGAAACCAACAGTATAAACTTTTCCATGAGAACTTTCTCATGCTGGAAAACTCACTGACGGTTGCAAAGTGCTGACACTGGAGACTCCTTCCACAAATTTTACATAAACGTCTCCAAACAGGAAATGAATCAAATCAAAGATTAAACCATTTTTTCTTTGTTTAACGACACTTTATAATATATGTGTTAGTTTATGATGATTATCATCTAAGAGCTACAAGTCCCTGTTACCATAGAAACGAGAATGTCTCAGAAGGAGCACCTGTGATTTATGTCATAACTGTTAATACTGTTATTCAAGAATTGTCACAATATACAGGATAATAATAACAATAATAATAATAATAAAAAAAATTAATAATAGTAATAATTCCAGCCATCACAATTAGGCCCATGGACGTATATCATTGTATATAATTCTACAGGCTTTATGAAAAGATTTTATATGGAAATGTTTTGGACACTCACTATATCTTAAAAGACTTTGTGTTTGTTTTATGTGGGATAAAATCCCTTGCATATTTATTAGCATACATTTTAATCAACTTCCAGCAATGTAAAATTTGTGTGTGTGTGTGTGTGTGTGTGTGCGTGTGTTTACTAGCATTATCTAAGAAAAAGTGACAGAGCAGAAAGTATAGGCTGGACCTTTTAGCTCTAGTCTAAACCCACAATTATCTGCCCACTCTCCTGCTAAACCTGTCTTAACGTTAATCTACACCCCAGTGACAGGACGCTCCCACCATCGCATCGTCTGCGGCTCTTAGCGCAACACCAGCTTTCTGTGATCCTTCTCTTTTTTTTTTCTTTTTTTACACGATTTCTCAAAGATCTGTATTTTTATTCGGTTTTTAGTACAATCTAGTGTTTCTTCTTCTTCTTCTTTTTTTATTTGGTTTTTTTTTTTCAATGGATTGATTTTCCCTTCAGTTAGCTCACCTTCCACCTTCCACCTTCCAATTCCTACCCATAACTCAGCTCTCTCAAAGCAGGCTAGATTAGGGCTAAGCGCTATCGACCTTCCTCTGCATATTCGAGTCACAGACACCAATGATTGGCTGATGTCGGCCGTGATTGACAGGGGAAAGAGGTAGTGCCCCTCCCACCCAGAGGGCTCCCTTTGGCTCCTGGTCACAAGTAGATTCATGAACATGCAACCTCACTCAGTGTCTGCTTCTGCTTTTAGACTTTTTTTCTTTATAATATCTGGCCTTGTCTCGATCCTGTTATATCCTAGAATTGGTGTTCATGTCAAACCGGGACATTTAATTGTGCAGAACAACAGAACACGGATCTGAGAGTAAAAACTCCCTTTATTTCTCTCTATAATCCCCTGATACACTAAAGCACTTATCCCAGTGTCTCACTAGAGCTTGGACAGCATGAACATAGAAGGTTTTCTCGGGACGCCGGAGCCGTGATCGAACTGCCTGCTTCACGTCTCAAACGCTGACCTCCCAGGAGCTCCTTTAATGGATTTTGGACATAGAAATGTCTTGGCGCGTGAGGTCAGGTCTATACGGGTGGATGTGACTATAACTCGCAGCCGAGCTCCTGTAACGTGCAAGTGGTGTTGGTGAATGGTTGTGTGTACAGTACAGTTCCCTCAGACAGATGCATCTCTTCTTTATCGCAAGTTATCGGTCGAGTTTCAAATTTTTTATATCGTTTGTATTCCTGTAATATATTGTCTCCTCCTGTCTGTTTCTGAGCAAAACTCTTCCTCTGTTTGGATTTTCTTCCATTGTGGTGAAAAAACAACAACAATCTCTTATCTTCAGTGTTCTTGTGTGGAAAAGTGAGATTTCCAGAACAATCTCCTTTTGTCGTTTGGATGTTGGCAGGCGATGGTGAAGATATTTTGGATGCCGCCCACTCTTGCTTGACCTTTTCTCACTTCTGCTCGGTTGTGAGTGTGAACGTAGTACGGTGCTGCATTTTTCAGATTTCACTGTTGATTTATTATTCTGTAGAAGAGAGCTTTCACATGAGAGTTCGTATCAGGACATCCACTTAAAGAGTCGTCTCAGAGCCGCTGAAAAGCCTCTCGGTGATCAAGTGGTCTTGCAGTTCCACTCGTGCGTTCCAGTTGTCATTAGGAAAGTCCGGAAAATCGGACTTTATTACTAACAGGCTTTTCGGATGCTTTCGCGTATCTACACTCATGCGCCGTATTAGTGCAGCTCTCAGGCTTCATGGTGTGGATTCAGCAGGTAATGTCTGCGCATTCACACCACAGCTTTTACATTTTACTGCTTCTCAAAGGAGATTACAAGATTAATATTGGGTTGAATTTGTGTCATTGCCAAGAAGATCAGGCTTGAGGTGTTTGAGATGCTTTTTGGTTCACCACTGTTGTCAAGAGTGTCTGTTTGAGTTACACGTCAACTCGAAACATCAACTCTTTTTAATGTTTTAAATTTTCAACCCTATTTCGCACCAAATCCAGAGACTTTCAGTGCAACAGAAATTAAGCACTTTCTACCAACTATGCCAACACGGTCAAAGTGTACAATCACATGGACGCCGTGATGTGTTGTTGATCTGCCCCTGGCCTTGTTGGCTTCTGACTCAACGGGAAAGACATCGAGTCAATCCAACCCACATATTTCCTGCATTCTTAAACCAAATCACAAAGCACCTCCTGTGACACCGAACCCCATTCGACCAGCCTACGTTACTGCTGCTAGCGGCTTCTCCTTTCAGCTTGTTAATGGAAACATTATGTGCTCCTCCAACCCACGCAACATGTCCTGTTGGAACGAGCATGAGAAAGAATGAATAAATGAAATCTAAGAAAGAAAAAAAAAAAGAAAGAAATCGCTCGATTATTTTGGATTTAATTTCCCACAAAGATAACAAGTGCAAGAAAACTGGGGGCGTGATCACGCAAAATGCGAATGCCAGATAAAATATCCAGTATCATGACTTTTAAGCGGTTTAAGTAAAACCGATTGTTGCTTATAATGTTTATAAAAACCAAAAAAAAACTTAATTACTTAATTCCAGCACAAGTCATTGTGTATATACTGTAAATGTGCATCTTGCATTTGTTTTATTGAGCTGGTGAAGCTTTCTGTTGTTTGCTTAATCAGGGTGTATTGTGGCAAAATGGAGTGGCGCGTGCCGATCCGCCGGCATTGTTGAAGAAACAATAGAATAACTGACACTGAGAGCGGCTTCCTGCCAAAAGCAGAGGAAGAAACAGAGAGAATCTGGAAATCACTCGGTCTTGCATAACAGCGAGAGCTTATTTGGAATAAAAAATTATGTTTAGATATTTAATGATTTTTTTTTTTTTTGTGGGTAAAATCCTGACTTGTAAAGTCTGTCCAGTCCTTCTATTCATTTTAGATCCAAATGTTTTGAATTAGAAAAAAAACTAAAAACAAATATACAGTATTACCTCTTATATACTGTATTTATGCAGCCACATACATTTTTCCAATATTTGTCTTTATATATTATCTCTAAAGTTTGTTTGCGAGATTTCAAGATGCTTAATTACATGTATAAATTGAACAATTTTTAAACCATCAATCATATAAAATATACAATACTGTCAATAAATGGATTCCAATGAATAATAGCACATTTAGGTTGTGTGGCTGTCAGGTTAATGACTGAAACACATGTATGTAAAGTAGTATACAGTATAATGCGTATTGTAATATAAAATAATGTATATAGAGTAGAAAACAGTTGAAATATAAGACAGTGTATAAGTGTATATGCTGTGAAGGTGGGTAAAAGGGTCGGCCTTAAGAACTAGCGTTCAACACAAGGCTGAATCCCAAATCCCTCTCTATCCCCTGATCAAGGGCACTACTTGGTGAGTGGAACGAGGGAATGTATAGCCTACATAGTTCACTAGTTTTCCATTTAATGCTATTTGGGATACGACCCGGAAGTTAACGGAGCTGATATTCTAACGTGGAATAAGTGGAAATATAAAAATAAACTACTGTACTTTCACCCCTGCTTATAGACATGAATAAATAATTACTCTTTAATCTTTCTAAGTTTTTAAATATTTAAAAATATTTTTTATTGTATTAAATGTAATAAATATCTGAAATATATCTTTTTAAATCCATCCGGTGCAGAAACATGAAGGACATGAATATAACGTGTCCCTCAACTTGTATTTATAGAAAAACATCCATAATAAATAATTTTTTTTTTTTGTAGATTTTATTGTGTCTGTCAAGATTGTACACTTATTTCGAAGCATCGCTCTACATACTTAGATTTATTGAGAAAGCTGTGTAATAATAATTACATTTAGGCATTTGGCAGACGCCCTTATCCAGAGCGACTTACACATGTGAGCACTTGAGGGTTAAGGGCCTTCCTCAAGGGCCCAACAGGGTGGTCGTGGGATTTAAACCTGGGACCTTCTGAACCAATACCTTTTCTAGTCCAATACCTTAACCGCTGAGCTACAGTACCCCTGACCAATTACATGTTTTTATATGAATCTGTACACAGATGTTGATTTATTATTATTATTATTATTTAACCATATGCTTGACTTTTATATTTTGTTTACATTGTAAAATCAGTAGCTTTTTATTAACAACAGAAGGCAGATGGAAGAAACACACACACACACACACACACACACACACACACGTTAATATTTTAAGCTTCTGCTCCCTGGGGCAAACTTCCCTCCTTATCCTTCCAAAGTCAGCCTCACCCTGCTGCTGCATAGTGGTCACAGATGTTGCAAGATAATACATCTGGTAGAGAACATCTGGTACAGATTTAAAGATGGTCCTATTTTGTGAAAAGCAGTAATCAGTTATTTCACCTGAAGTGGACGGATGTACAGTATAAAGATGTTTATTGTGTGTGTGTGATATTAGGAACTATTGATTGATTGATTGATTGATTGATTGATTGCAGTGTGTGAGGTTGGAACGCATGTATGCGTTATATTATAATGAATCTCTGCTGATAGACCGTGCTGTCACACAAAAATAAATTATGGATGACATCTCCAGTGTGTTCTTCCAAAAAAAGAAAAAACAGAATTTATTGGTGCTCCAAGTCTGGTCCAGAAAGATTAGCTCTTTCCCTGCTGATGATTCAAATCCTCATTCTGTACAAAAAAAGGATTTTTTCGGAGAAATGCATCAGTATATTTCATATTTTTTGAATAATATTTTCTTCTCTTCTTTCCGCAGGCCCCTACCGGCACCCCAGCTACGGTGCAGGAAGCGGAGGCCGCGGCCAAGACTCCATCTCCTGCTTCCGATGTGGGGACGTGTGCAAAGGAGAAGTGGTGCGCGTACACAACGTCCACTTTCACGTCAAGTGTTTCACCTGCCAGGGTACGGAGCTCTACTTTTCCCACACACAATCATTCTGAATGTGAGATTACGAGATAGACGACTGCACATTGAACAAGATGTGCAGCGTGTTGGATCTGTAGCCCGGGTCAGTACACGTCCGGCTGCTGCTGATCTGGTACACGAGTCACTGAAAGCCTGAGCTCCCCAACCGTGCAGTCCCATAATGCAATTATGCTGAGGACTCGTCACTTGTGACATGTCAATAAAGAAGGTCTGTACTGCTCCATCACTGCACCAAGTCATGCATGAAATTGATTTTCACTTTCCAAACAAACAAAAAACCCTCCATTAGTCACAGAGCATAAGTGTAAGACTGGAAGACAACAACAAGATCTCAAAATGCACGGAAATGCCTCGTTTCTAGTTATACCAGATCTTTAACATGGCTTCCAGGAGGAAAGAAAAGCATTACAGACCCATCCTCCACCACTCTGGGTTCGGTTCGTTTCAGTAGAAACAGCCCTTGTTTTATGATCAATATATCAGAAATATTGGAAAACAAGCTCTAGTATTGTCCCATCCGACCCGCTGGTTCCAGTCGAAGTTCCAGTAGCCTTAAGAGAACTCTCAGCATGTAGAGTCATATGAGGCGAGTTCTTAAGGTGAAATTTTGTATTGTGAAACGCATTGTGCCATAGGAAATAATGTCAATGCATATAATCCGTTCCAACCACCCAAAGATATTACCAATTTCCAACACTATTATCATATAATTGCATCTAAATACAATCAAAACCATGTAAATGAAGTAAAATATGAAATAAATAGACATTAAACCTCACTTAACCTTAATCTATGATTCCTCTCGGCACCGGCTGCTTTAAAAACCAAAATGAAAGCGGCTCCGTTTTCTTCTTGCTGCCGTTCTTGGTAACATTATTGGTATGCTGAAAATGCAGAGGCAAAATCTTGTACAATTTCAGTTCTTACGACAAAAATTTGTGAGGCGTTTAGTTAGTTTGCCGAGGTACCACTATATACTGTATGTGTGATTTGATGAAGCTAAAAATGCTTTGGTTATATTCAATTCAATTTTATTTGTATAGCGTATATCCATGCGACGAGATCAACCAGAAGCGGGGCACCAGGATGGGTCAGACAGGTCCGAAGGGAGTCTGGATCACTGGCAGCTCAGGAACGACATGTGTAGCTCGACAGAGAGAGGGAAAGAGAGAGAGGGGGAGA
>JAQMYJ010000011.1:945803-957031 GCA_030014305.1 Clarias laeviceps | reverse complement strand
GTGACAACAGAACGAACGACTCGGACTAGAAGACTCGAGTGGTAACGACTCGTTTCTGTTTCCTGTACATAACCTACGGAGGTTTTGCGATGCTTTGTGCGTGCGCGTCCCGTAGAAAATAAATAACCACTGAGTCACGTTAAAGACTCACTCAGAAAGAACGAATCGTTCATGAACAACCCATCATTAATAGGCACACATGCACAAACTCACTCATACACGCACTCACTTATACATGCTTAATTCAACTTTATCTCTCTGGCTAAGCTTTTTGCAGGTGTACAGGGTTGCCAGATCTCAAAAACAATTCCACTCCAACTCCTTCTGAAACTAATGCCCACAATCCAGGCACTGGAAAGTCTTAGTGCCTTATTTTTTATTTTATGTGACACATTGTTTCAAAATAATATCCCAATCTGATGGAAAATATGCACAGCTTTCCGTCGCTCAATCGTGTTTTTGAATCCAGGGACGGACTGGTTTAGCGCAGAGTCGTAGTCATGCTGCAGTTTGGTTACGACAAAGTTATGAACTAAAAAAAATAAAATCTGATGTCTGTTTAAGTGAAAATCTCTCTATAGGTACCTGACAAACAGGATTAAACGTGCACCCCGGCCTGCACATTTCCCCTGGTTCAGATTAAACCAATCAGAGCTGCTCGATGGATCGACCTGTCAAACCGTCCCCATTACAGTCAACTTGTCCGGACTTGTAGCTCTTGACAAATTAATTGACAGATTGGAACGTCAGCATGTCAGACTGGATGTCTTATATACTGTACGTATTGAAGTGAAGAGTGCTTGCAGGAATAACACTCCATTTATCTTTATTCGCTTGTGAACTGCAGCCTGGCAATTTGTGTTAGTGAAAGCTTTTCAAACTCAGCCAAACCTCAAAGCCCATAAAGTGCATTGACAAGAAGAGTGCTCTCGGTTTCTGATGGTGTCTCGGCTTCAGTCGGATGCTTGTGCAAAGTCAGACGTCCTGTCTGCGCTCAGTAATCAGGAGAGAAGCAAAACACACTGACTTAATGAAAATACTGCCAGTAATAACTCAGTCGGGTAAAAGGAGAAGGAACGACCAAATGAAACTCCAACAAGAAAATGATAGTTAAAAAAACGGATTTAGCTAAACTAAAGTGAACACAACCTTTATTTTCAATGTTTGTTAGCTAGCTAGCATAGCCAAATTCTGTTGGATATTCGGTAGTTTGAAAATCTGGTGGATTTGAAGTTGACACCATGTTACAGTAGAGTGATTTGGGAGCTACAGTAAGATGCAGCTAATATTTCTAAAAGAAAATGAAACAAAAGGTGGTAACATTAACACTAAGAGACGTGTAACATGACATACACATGCAGCGTGCGGGAAGCTGTTGTGTCCCGACCCAATCTCCAATCTGAATTCTGAACCCTGTTAGAAACTTAATGTTGTGTTTGGATGTCGTGCCACATGCTTTAAATAAAGGTTACAATTCGTTGTTATGAGGTTGTGTTTGCGTTATTCATTTAATTTAATTATTCAATCAATCATTCATTCAATCATTCTTTGTCTCAGTGTCATTTTATCAAAGTCATTCTAAGAAGTTCAATTCCCCTTTGGGATTATATACCTACCAACAGTACCTTAGCTACTTATCTATCTATCTACTGTATCTATCCATCTATCTATCCATCTATCTATCCGTCCCGGGACTTGTGATGAAATTTCTAGTGAATGAAGGCATAAAACTGGTGATTGATATTTACGGAAGAGTTCAAGCACAGTATGGTGATGAGACTCTTAAAAACTCGTAAAACATTTCAAGCGTTTTAAAGAAGGCCGTACATTTAAAGAGTGAAACTCCTGAGCCTTGAAAATTGACAGATGACTCGTCACAAACTAAGAGACGCATCTGTCTTTGGGTATTTTACACACAATCATTCACCAACACCACTTGCATATTACAAGACCTCAGCTGGAAGTTATTGCCACGTCCCGCGTACAGTCCTGACCTCAGTCAAAGACATTTCCACGCTTGCGCCATTAAAGGAGTTTCAGTTGTGAATGAAGTGTGCACTCCGGCGTACTGAGAAAACTTTCTCCCTTGATGGTGTCCAAGCACTAGTGTAACACTGGGATAAGTGCATTAGTGTATCAGTGGATTATATAAAGACATACAGGAAGTTTTTACTCTCAGAACTGTGTACAATCAAAAGTCCCACTTTGACTCGAACGCCCCTTGTATATGCAAATGTCAAAGTCTGAAGTGTCCTGATGAGAAAGTGGAAACATTCACAATATCAATCTTTTTTTTTTTCTTAAATGCAAATTTCGTACAGCCTTCATCATGTAAGTCTCTGTGAATGAGCCGTTACTATAGAAACGATACTGTATTGAAACTAGAGCATTTATTTATTTTAATATTAATATAAAACACTAATGCACATTCACTGATTTGAGAACACCCACATGCTGTGGTATAAACATGTTTAAATGGGATCTTTGGTGCTGTTTATCTCCGTAGTCATGACAGAAGACTTGTTATAATCACGTAAGACAGTCTTCTTACTTTTACTGTTTTCCTCAGAATAATCTGTGTGTTTCTCGCTCTCGAAGGCTTTGTGACTTGCTCGAACATGTTGGATTAACACTGACGGCTTTGTTTTTTTTTTTGAAGGTGTTGATGTGCGTAATTACATAAGAAATATTCTTGGATGAAAAACAACTGAGCAGGTTGACAGATTTTTGAAGGTCTGGGAACTCGTATTTCACTCAAACAAACTCGGTGATGTCGCAACACAAAACCGGTAATTACCGCGCATAGCGTTCCACAATCGCACAACATCAGCGACACATTCTCCTATAGGCAGCGAACACTGAAGAAGAACCTGAATTTCTTCTACGATAATTGTATTAGTTTCCATTAAATATGTAGGTTCAATGACACTGAATTGGTCTTTGATCTTGCCCCAGTTCCCACCCCGGTACACAAAGCTCCGCCCCCAGAACCTATGATGGTAGCCCGGAGTTAGTATTAGTGATGCAGTGTGTTGTTTATATAATAAAGGCATTGGCTTTACATGTACCTGTTCAAGTGCACTGTTGTCAAATTTGTCCAGATTCATTGATTGCCGGTGGGAAAGCTCCGCCCACTTTTATTCATTTTTCTTTTTTTTTTTAGCTCAGCATGACTTTTTGCTAACATGAGAGTTATCTGGTTGTGCAGCGCTCTTATCAGTATCACATTTTTCTTCTTTTTAAACGAACTGATAAGGGGCGGAGCAAAAGCAACTGGCTCTGGCATACTGAGGGCGTGTCCTGGAAAAGACACATGTGTTAACTAGGAGCAGAATGAGATGTTTTGGTATGCACCTTGGTTTTGAAGTCATGGTTCAGTACATTTTCAATACAATAAGGTAAAAAAAAAACTTTTTAAAGTGCAACAATTTACAATGCAGAGCTTGTTCAAAGTGCAAAGGCCATAATTTCCTAAACACACAAGAAATGCACATAAAGCACGCGCCTTTGATCGTGGGTTTTGATTTCTGGGTGATGCCGGAGAGGAGATTCTAGAGGAGCAACACACTCACACTTCCATATCAATCCTATCAGTAGTGACACCAGCCAATCAGGAGCATCTGTGAGCTCATGCAAGCGGAAGGGGCGGATAGCGCTTCGTCCGAGTGTGTTATTGCCGCTGTAATGATGGACGAGCAGCAGTTTGAAAAGATCCAGTCGGCATCTGTTGCTACTACTATGATTTTACAACTGCTGTTATTGTAACTTGTGCTGAGAAAAAGAAAACGTATTCGAAACCTCCATGCTCAGCTAACGGGCTAGGCCGTGAAAACACAGCACAAACTTTTGTTACCCGTAAAAAGATTTTAGCTGTCAAAAAGAGGACATTTTGCTGCCTTTTCATTTTTATTAGCTAGCATAGAGGGGCAGCGGGTGCTCAGGAGGTTGAGACCACGGCTTGCTGGTCAGAGCATCGGGGAGTTTGAGCCTCTCCACTGCCAGGTCAGTTGGGTCCATGGGCAAGGTCCTAAAACCTACATCACATTCAACCCAGCCAAAGCACGTAGCGCCAGTCTCAAGCCTGGTTAGGAAATGGAAGGGTGGCGACAGGAAGGGCATCTGGTGTCAAACCTGTGCCAGATCTTGCAGATTAAATGATCTGATGTGGCGACTCCTAGCATAAAAGTGACAAAGCCTAAGAAAAAAAAACATCAACTAGCAACATTAACAAGCTATAATCATTGTGCTGCTTAGAGGCTAGTGACAGCTTTTGAGGTGGAATGATTTTTGCGTGTTAGTGCATGAATTTATCTCAAATTGTGAATCAATCAATACATCTTAAATTTCACTATGACAATTATTACACATTGCTTTTGGCCTCCGAGTGGCGCAGTGGTAAAGTTCTCGCCCTGTCATCCGGAGATCGCTGGTTCGATTCCCGGGTGATGCTGTTACCTCTCACAGCCGGAGGCCTAGAGGGGAGGGACGATCCCACATTAATCACGGCTCTACAGCCAATCAGGGGCGTCTGTGAGCTCGCGCACGGCTAGCGCTTTCCTCCGAGTGTGTGACTCCGCCCCTAACGGTGCGTGAGCGAGCAGTTCGAAAAGATGCAGTCGGCTGACGTCACGTGGTTCGGAGGAAACACGTGATAGTCTTCGGCCCTCCTGGCTGAATGGTAGTAGTAGCCTTAATGTGGGAGCCCCCTAGTGATGGGGAGGAATTAGCCACGACTAAAGTAGGGAGAAAATCGGGAAAAAATCCAAAAAAAATTAAAATTTACACATTGCTTTTTTTTATTGGTTGCTAACTGATGACTGGATCTTTATTTGGTTACATTTAATTCAAATGACAGTCAGAACATACAGTAAAAGCACCATTTGCATGTGATGTCCGTGGTTAAAAATAGACCTTATTGACTTGGACCACAACACGTACCCAACCGGATGTCCTTCAGTGTGGTACAAATACCAACTATGTGTACTGTTACACTCATCTTTATTGTTACTTGTCAATCAAATGCTTCATAATTTCAAAGGTTATTTCTATAAGAAAAAAAATTTGACTATTTGAATTCTAGCGGATTCTGACTTTGTGTTTGCTGAAGCAGATTAACAGGAGAATCCTTTTCTCCCCTGTGAGTTCTGGTCCGGCTGTGGCTCGTGCGCCCGATAGCGTTTGCGTCGGCCGGTTGTCAAAAGGTCAGCATGGTATTTGATTCCTGCTGACAGAAGCAAAATAATGTGCACATTAGGAGTGTTTGTGTGTGTCAGGCCTGCAGGACTGGGCGGAGCGTGTTTTTATGTCTGGATGGGGACCAAATGACTCTATGAGGAGAGGAATATATAGTGTAGGTTTGACCTTGGAGGGAGATTTGGCTTGGTTTAATACTAAAGTTGTAAGTTTCATTAAAAAAATAAATAAAAACTATTACAAGATTTGTGTAAGTGTGTGTGTGTGTGTGTGTGTGGGGTTTGTATGAGCTGAGCGAACGCTCCCTCTCTGAGTGTAGGGTTGCTCTTCCGCTCGCACTCAGAGAGCCTTCTTTCTTTCTTTCTTTCTTTCCTGTTGGAGCAGATCATCCATTACTCTGACACGCAGCAGCAGCAGCAGCAGTGTTCAGCATTCTGCCTGAGTGTTCTCACTGCCTCCTTAAACCAGATATCGATTCAGCCGTTTGCACCGCAGCGTCAGACGCTTTACACGTCTGAAGCACTTTACATGTCATGACTGAGAATATGTAGTGAATAAGCCACACACCATCCATCTGAATGAGCTGAATGACTCTGTTATAAATGTTTAAATAGCCAGTGTCTAATTGCTCTAGTCACTAAACGGATGGGAATCACCAGGGCTCACACGATACGATATTATCACGATACCTACAGTACTGTAGGTGCTGATCCGATTTGTGTTATGATAATTTTATAAATATCCCAATTCTATCTTCATTTTTTTTTTTTTTTAAGATTTTATTAAATAACCAGATGTGCGAACATGGAATTTAATTGCACAATCATAAGCGCGTATTTAAAAATGTACAGCGCCATCTGTAGGATTTTTAGATGAACTAATGATTTTTTTCAAGGTCGCTTTTTTTTTTTATATAAGTGTTTTCATTTCAGTTGCTAAGTAGCATATTATCTTCCCGTGAGACGATTGCGACGAAACAGAGTCTGTGTGTTACCTCAAGCTCGGTCAAATACACCTGTTGAAACCCCATCAAAATTTGTTCAGTTTTTATGATGCACGCCTAAACAAACAGAATTTCCAAAACCATCTTGATGTGTTCTATTACTCATCTCACGCCCCCCCCCACCCCCCCCCATTTTTTTTTGCTAATATCTTCAATATACAGACACACCAAGTTTACAGTTTTATTATATGTACAGAAATAGATTTGCTTCTGCCACACTGTGTGAATAGTTTGTGGAGGAGCCATGACTTTTACGACTTTTAATGCAAAAATATATAAATAAAAAATCAGTTTTGGAGTCAGTGTGGTGCTACAGTAATTTCTATTAGCTGTATCCATCCGTCCATCCATCTAGGAACTTCTGTCGTCTATGTAAGGGATCGTGGAGGCCAGTGGTGATTCCCATCATATTTATTCTGAGGCCTAGTGGTTAGCACTGTCACCATGCATCTCCAGGATGCAGGTTCGATTCCCACCTACATCAGTTTCCTCCCACAGTCAAGACTTGCAGGTTCAATTAAGTGGATGTTCTCAAATTGCCTGTGTGCCCCGTGATGGGTGGGCGTCCTGTCCTGGGTCACCACAATACTGTAAATGTCATATCATTTTAATAGTAGAATGTTTAAATGAAGGTTTAAATAGTTATTTAGGTAAAACCAAATTGTATAGCATTATTGTATAAATGTGATGAAATATATTTTTGTATATGTACATTTTTGACAAAAGGTTAGATTTAAAAAAAAAAAAATCATATATTAGTCATGTGACTAGGGCTCATTATATAATATTGGAGTCAGAAACACAGCTAATGCAGAGTTTACACAGGAGAGCAGGAGGAAACATGGACATCAGGGGATTTAGACCCACTTTGCATAAATTTGTAAATGTAACTCAAATGCATCACATTCAAGTATTTCACCTCTCGTGTTCATGTACACGCCAAAATCTTTAAAGAGTCAAAACATGTGATAAGATAAGACGGATCTATCTTTAAATAAAACCTGACACCGACTTCCTGTTCGAACCTGAGATACAGATACAGAGAGGCATCGTGTTCCTCCTCTAATACATTAACCACACTGTGCTATGATCGTCCACAAACTGGATTTAAGAAGATGAAAGTCTGTGATGCAGAATTTCACCAGCCTGCTCTGACCCAGAGCACTATGCTAACGAAATGAGCTAAGTGTTATAAATGTGAGAGAAGCCACAGAGCGCATTCAGCGCGCTCAGCTAAAAGACAAATGGCCCTCATCCACTTAATTCTCTCAGGCTTCCACGGTTTTATAGTATTGGAAACCTGATAGATGCTTCATTCAGATGGAAATGTCCATCATTCCTAATCTGGAGTGAGACAGGCGTGCATTTGTGTCTGCGCGGAGACGTTGTGATGTAACTGCGCTGTGGTGGTACGGGGAAAACATCCTGAAAACATCCCGAAATTAAATCAATCAGCGTGGAATTGCTGACGGGCTTCTGCTGGATGTATCGAGAAGCTCAAGCCATGCGCTGCGTCCAGAACGCCAGCAAACTGACGCAGTCCTGAATCCTGCAGCAGGGGTTTTTAAGGCTAATCTCGTTCCACTATTTTGACCCAAGACATTTTCAATGTTTCAAAATCTCCAATCACTTATTTATTTATTTATTTATTTATTATTTAAATGACGTCACGTTAATGAATATTCTTATGACTTCCTAACTTCTGCTATTAAAAGATGTCGATTCAGTGAAGGTTATGTAATGTCTTATTTAAAAATAATGTCGAAATGGAGATTTAGTGAGTTTAGTTTATTATCATCAGGGACGTTCAAGTCAAACCGGGACTCGTGATGAATTTTTATAAAAAAACGACCCAGATGACTTCAAGTACAGTAAAACATTTGAATGGGGCAAAGATTTTAATGAAGGTCATAGAATGACGAACCTGGCGGAGCATGTCATTTCCAGAACTTTCTAGTGAAACACTGTGATTAGTGCATTAGTGTATCCGGGGGTTATATAGAGAAATAAAGGGAGTTTTTACTCTCAGGACTGAGTTCTGTTATTCTGTACAATCAAAAGTACTTGTTTGTGTTAATTACGTGACAGACTGTGCCAAAGATACTCATTGTGTTCAATAGAATTTCTTCGTCCTGCTAATATTGCATGCTTAAGTGAACAGGTGTTGCCTAGGATGTGATAAAATACCAGACACTCCTATGGTTACATTTCTAAAGGTTTTATACTATATAAAGAATAAAGTTGCAATTTTTTATTCAAAGTTTTATTCACACGCAAAGCAGCACAATCCATTCACAGTAATTATGTGAGATAAATTAATGAATCTTAAAAACTTTAAACAAACAGCATATAAGAAAAGCGAATTCTGAACTTTCTAATAATAATTTTAAAAAAATCAATAATAAAAATCCTAAATTCACAATGTCCTGTATTGCACACTGCCTGAACTCCTAGTGCGCCCTCTTGTGGTGTATAAGTTAATAGATATGCGAGATACAGAGAAATATTATGTAAAACAAATATCATCAATATTGCGTCTCTTTCGTTTCGGCTCGGTGTCACAGCTGTGTTTCTGACTCAGATATTACGAGCCCTGATCATGTGACTTAATTGACAAATTGTTTTAAATAAATAATATTTTAATCATTGTTGAAACACTCGCTTTAAACGCTATTAAAATGATTAAACATTTATTGTCATTATTTGAAGTAAAATATAATCCAAATACATTTAAAGACAAAAATGCAAAGTGATACAAGTGTTAGTGATTTGTTTACTGTAACACACACTTTCACACGCGGCTCAGCCAATCAGATTTCAAAAACTGAAATTATTCGTTAAGTCTTTAATGGAGTGTGTGTGTGTGTGTGTGTGTGTGTGTGTGTGTGTGTGTGTGTGTACAGATACAAGCCACAACAGTGGCAATTACAGACACAGGCTGTGATAACAACCTGCTTCGACTCTCTGGCTTTCTGTCCTTCTTTCTATCAGTCTTGCTGACACACACACACGCACACACACACACACACACACACACACACACACACACAAGTGATAAAAGTAATTGTACTGCATGTCAAGACAGAAAGGCCGGGGTGGAGAGGAGGGTTGGCCCGTCCATCCTACTGTGCTGAATTTTAATTGTGTCTGTTGGCTGTTGATAAATACGTAATCGACCTCTATACTCTACACACACTCACACACACACTCACACACACACACACAAATGCACAAGGTTTATACACACCTTCCAATGCAATCCCAGGCTCAGATTAGGCCAGTATGGAAAAACCTGGACACACACACACACACACACACACACACTTTATTTATGGAGCTGTTGAATTATGCATGGCACCGGAAAGCGGGGCTAAACTGCAGGGCGTGCAGATGTCTGCGCAGGGAGTTGAAAGCCTCTTCTCTGCGGTGACTCGGCTGGCACAGGCTGCCATTTGTGCCTTTCATTGTGTGTGTGTGTGTGTGTGTGTGTGTGTGTGGAGTGAGTGACTACTGTATTGAAATCTGGCACAGAGTGAGGGTGTGTCACAAAGATGTTTTTAGAAAAAAGCGCTGTGCTGGAAAAGTGCATGGCGAAATAAATCACACATGCGAACAAGTATGAACACTGGATGGTTCTTTATATATATATATATATTTTTTTTTTTTTTGCCTGTAGTGTGTGAATGAGTGTGTGTGTGTGTGTGTATATATGTGTGTGCCCTAATGCTGATGGATTGGCAGCCTGTCCGGGGTGTACCCCACCTCGTGCCCTAAGCCCCCTGGGATAGGCTCCGCCCCCGTGACCCTGAATACAGGATAAAGCAGTATAGAAGTTGAGTGAGTGTGTGAGTGAGTGAGTGTATTAGTGCTTCTCAGTTGCAGTTCCTAATTTTGAACACTAGGGGCACTAATAACTTTCTACAGCTGAATGGGGCTAATGCTTATCAATTAGCATCATTTAAAAAAAAAAAAAAAAAAACACTGTTCACTCAAAATCAGAAACGAATTTCTCAACAGGATTTAAAATGCTGACGAACTTCCTGCACATTAGGAACAATGATGTCATTTTTATCCCCCGAAACACAGCCAAGATATTTTTAGAATTTCATTACTGTACAAATGTCTCCATACAGTAAACGCAGGGTGTCAATTACATGGTAATGCTGTTCCGCTTGCTCGGTCTATGGGAAAGCTAGAAACAGGAGCAACATGACCTCCATAAACACACACACACACACACACACACACACACACTGGTTTTATTAACTTTCAAAGGACCTTCCACTGACATTTATGTCTGTATGACTGTGGATAATAAAAACACAATTTAGTTTGTGAGAACATATTATCCTTCATCACACACACATGCACACACACACACACACACACACACACATATCCACACAGGCATGTTCTGCAATGCCTTAAGGGAGCGTGCATGCAGCAACTCGCCAGTGTAAGGAGGACTGGGAATAGAGGAGCAGAGGAGCGACACTGTGTGATGATTGGACGTTAGCTAATAATTGTTTGCCTGATGACATTTTCACAGTTTATAAATTAAAGTGCAATATGTAAGAAGATTTTTGGTTAAAAGTTTATGAAGAGCTGTGTGATATAAAACGAAAAGCTGAATTCTTTATTCAGGAAACTTTCATATTCAAGCTTTTTAAATAATATTTTAGCACATCCTCATTGTCTCGTTTCACATAAACATGTGTATTTACATGTATTTAATGTGTGTTTACTCAGACTTGTGTGGACGATTCATCCAGACGTCCCCAGGCATCCACTGACTCTGTCTCATGTGCTTTCTGTTATATAGTGAAAAATAAAAACAACTGGCTTGTGATATTCATAAATCCTTCTTTGGCATCATATGAACTCCATTTGTTATTTATATATATATATATATATATACTCAGCAAAAAAAGAAACGTCCTCTGACTTTCAACTGCTTTTACTTTCAGTAAACTTAATGTGTAAATATTTGTATGAACACTAAAAGAGTCAACACCATAAGACATAAAGTAAA
>JAQMYJ010000011.1:907877-924379 GCA_030014305.1 Clarias laeviceps | reverse complement strand
CCATAGCGTTTTCACGCAGCATCTCGTTCCCGCCTTTTCAGGGAACAGGGTTACAGCAAAGTAACCCGAGATGTTTTGTCCGTATGTTTCATTCATGGCGTGTTTTAAGCCATATATTCCACATTGTAGTGATGGACTTTCCCAGCTCGGGACATTCAGTGCTTGCAGTGAGAAAGTAAATGAGCATCTCCATTAAACCTGGTGTTTTGTTCACTGTCAGAGCACATAAAGCTCACACACTTTAATCACACACTTACAGTGACACACCTGAGTGTCTGTTCTTCTGTTCACTCTAATGACCTTCACAACATTTTGGCCTGAACTCGCTTGCAGCGCAGCATGGAGAGCGAAGCATAGCGATTAGCTTAGCATCAAGCTAACCGCGTAAAATTAACAATAACATCAATGCTGATGATTAACTTCTCAAAGAACCATTAGTGCTAATATCAGTGTGTGTGTGTGTGTGTGTGTGTGAACTGATCTAAAGCTAAGTTCATTGTTAGAACTACAGCTTTGAGCGTAGCTTAGATAAGTATATAAATTAATGATCAGTGTGTGTGTGTGTCTAACAGCTAAGACGCACCTCAGAGGCCTCTATCTCTCCACCAGGATCCAGTATAGGATCTCCAAGCCGAGTCATTTGTGTAAGTACTGCTCCACACACAACTCACACACACACACACATACACACACACACACACACACACACACACACACACACACACATACACACACACATAGTAAGAAACCATGCCTGTCAGAAATGAGGTTAATGAAAACAGCTTTTAGTAGTTTGTGTTTATTATATGATTGTTTGTTTGTTCAAATTATTGCCCCTGAAAAATAAATTGAGATTAAATTATACAAATTTTTTATTTAGTAATTTAATATTAGCACATGATTCCAGCACTCAGCAAAATTCTCCTTGCTTTTCTTTCACACCAAAATTGAAAGATTAGCTCTCGAAGGGTTAAACAGGTTTAAGTGATTTTTTTCCCTTTTTCGATCCCTAAACTCACACATGCACACAAAGCCCCGCCCCATTCTCACCGATACATTCAGTTCTTATTTATACACACAAAGCCCCGCCCCAATTCTCACTCAAACACACAAAGCACCGCCCCATTCTAACTGATTTATCCAATTCTTATTCTCACCCATGTGCACAAAGTTCCGCCCCTTATTCTCCCCAATGGAGACAAAGACCCGCCTCCAATTTTCTCCCATGTACATAAACCCCACCCTTATTCTCACCAGTTTAAATGTGCAGAATTACCTCTCAAAGGTTAAATAGGTTTAAATATTTTTTTAGTCCTTGAGCTCAATCCTTAAACTCACACATACACACACAAAGCCCCGCCCCATTCTCACTCATACAGAAAAGAAGCCCCAACTCCTATGTTCTCCCACGTAAGCTCCACCCCATTCTTACGCATACACAGAAAGCCCCGCCCTTATTCTCACACATACACACAAAGCCCCACCCCTATTTTCACCCATGCCTGCAAAGCTCACCCATATACAAAGCTCCGCCCCCAAATTGCCCATACAAACCATCGCCACTCTCTTCTCCAGTAATAAATGACTCCATCATGAAAAAACCTTTGTCGCTGACCTCACCACCACATTTCCCATTACTGTATGTGTGTATGTGTATTTGTGTGTTAAGCATGCATGTATTATATGTTGTTTGAACATGTTTGCGTGTGTTTGCATGTGTTTGCATGCATGCGTGTCTGGTCTGCATGATACAATGATTTAATATGAACGTTATTATAAATGACATCAGAGTATTTTTTGTACGAGATAATATGTACATTGTGATTTTTTTTTTCTAATTGTTAAATAATAAACTCATTGAAAACCGCTAAAGTGATGATAATATGTGTGTGTGTGTGTGTGTGGAGGGGGGGGTGTAAAATGGAATAAAAAAATAAATAAAATGTATAAAAATCGTATTTAGATATATTTTTTCATATCACACACCGAAGTTTGAATGTGTGTATTTGTGTACAGTATGTGTGTGTGTGTGTGTGTGTGTGTGTGTGTTCTGTGGTATGTTCGGTCAGAAGCCTGCTGTGATGCCATTTCCAATCTCCATCTGGATCTGTGTGTGTGTGTGTGTGTGTGTGTGTGTGTGTGTGTGTGTGTTTATCTCATGTGTTCCTGTCTCCTCTGTTCTGTCCTGTGTGTGTTCTTTAGGCCCGAGTGGAGAATGAGATCCTCAGTTACAGGGCTCTGTCCTCATTACCTAAGCTTAGCGCTGTATACCGCGAGCCGCGACCCGATCTCATTCCGTACGAGGCGTATCACAGATACTTCTCTGATGACAGGCTAGAACGTTACCGCTACGGGGAGGTACTGAGACGCTAGGCTTAGTGCTAATGCTATCAGTACTTGCATCACCCTTATCGTCCTCTTTAGTGCATCCTGACGAACTGATATCAGAATGACGAGAGAATGGGTTTTACCTCCTGCTTTGCCTTGTGTGAGCAGACGGACGGAATTGGCTGCATGAGTTTTCTAAGTGATTCTCTGGTATCACTGATTATCCTGTTTCACTGGAATCATCCATCGTTCGTACCTGTAGTGTGTATCTTTTACCTGCATTTCACCTTTTAAACGTAAATTGTAAGATACACTCATACTATCCGCAGTGAAAGCTACACACTACACTAAACCACGGTGCCTGCGATGATGCCTCCATGACAGCAGTGAGGTACAGTATTGCATGGTAACCTTATTTTCTCACATTGTGAACATTTTCAGTTAAATACTGTATATCCAAGATGCCACAGTGGCACGTTCGTGCAATCGCTCACGTTTCACCAGGATCACGCTTTTCAGCTTCATTATTATTTTTTTTCCCTTTAGTCCACCTCGCATCTTCTGGCATGGACCTGAAAAGGATTGAGTAATGGAGTGTGAAATGAATTTGTGCTTGCTTGACTTCTTCTTGATTTTCTTCTTTTCTTTCCTCCCCTGCAATGACCGCAGTCTCTCGGAACGCTCTCGGTGTACTCTCAGGTACTGAAGCTCTGTGGTCAGAAGTTACAAAAATATCCAGGCGAAAAAAACACATCATGGAAATAATGGATGCTTTTTTTTTTTCACATGCCATTTTATTTCATTTGAGTTTGAGTCTTTGTTTCATGTTGCTGTATACAGAGCATTCTCTTGTCTAAAAAATCATGTTTCTTAATGTAAAGATGTAAATGGGTTTCCTGAAGCTGAAAATGTGCTTTGGTTGCCCTTGTGCTGGTACGGAGCTCCTCTGAGGACGAAAACTCACAAACTAAATTATGAGTGGAACATTACAGATGGTACTGTATATGTAACATTTCAGGCTTCATCAATCTATAACGATGTCATCTTTGCCACTTTTGTATGTCAAGTGACGAGTAATATATCCCGGGGTTGCCAGATTAAGTCAAACTGACAGAATCCCGCTTAGGCAGTGGTAAAAATCCCGCATAGAATAAAAACAGGCATGAAGGGAACCCGCTGTGTAAAAAAGGTTTATGTGGTATGAAAAGAAAACTCAAGCCAAGGTGTATTTAAAGGATTTTTAAATTTTTTAGCTCTTATGACAACTATGAACCGGGAAGAATGAAGGCTCACACACGCGCATTTACATGTAGACATTTGTAGTCAGCAGATAAATTATTATCTTTTCAAACCATATTGTAACACGCTACAAAGAAAGCGCTATTCACCCTCTTCAACATACTATAACCTCGCTGATGCCCATGAGTCATTGTGATTGACAGGAGAGAAAGCGCATATGCCCCTTCCACCCAGAGGACACGCCCATTTTTGCTACAGAAGGGCGTGCCATCACCTGGATTTAAACCTGTTTGACTTAAATTTCAGTAGAACTTGATATTTAATAATAGTTCAATCAGCCGTGCTGATATTCAGTACAACAGCACGACCTCGAGTGTGATATTGCTTTTACACAACAGTTCCACAAACACCATTTATTATAACCAAATGATGATTTGTTTCTTTATTTAACCAGTTTTTTTACTCCACCCACACATATCCTTCTGTGGCGGAGCTGGCGGCCGACAGTTAGCGAGTGACAGTTAGTGGAAAAGTTTTAAATTTAAAATTAAATATAAAATTAGTTTTAAAAATCTTAGCGGTACTCTCTAGCCATAAGGTGAGGAGAATAAACCATGGAGGTGGTGGACAGTCCTGAGAAACTTACAAGAGTTACTTTATATTTCCACTTATTCCTTTAGAATATCAGCTCCGTTAACTTTCTGGTTCCGGGGTCGAATCCCAAACAGTGTTAAATGGAACGCTAGTGCACTATGTAGGGTGTACAAACCCACAAACCAAGTAGTAACTGTGTGAGACGTTAGTAGTCTTCTGTCCGTACAGAAGTGAGTGATGTGAGTTAAACATCACAGTGCTGTTACTGTCTATTATCACCACTCATGGAACGCATCTCGTCCAACGATTACTCAATTGCAATTAACAGTTATATAATGTATAATACATTATTTAAATAAAAATCTATTGTTTTAATTGACTGCTAATAATATGTCCATTATTTATATGTGCATGTAAACTTCTTTAGTGTCTGTATTGTATTCTTTCAAAAGCTCAAAGTGGTTTCAATTAAAATATATGAATGTATATCTGAAATAGCGATTAAATAGTGACCACATGTTCTTTCATTGTAAAGTCGAGATATCGCAGACTGGCTCTGTATGTTCAAGTTATTATTCCTTACCTACGGTGAATCTAATGGAGATGATGTTAAGGTTACGGTAGTGAGAACTGAACTAAACAGCATGGATTATTAACAGAAGATGCCGTCCGTGACGTGATGAAGTGATCCTGTGCTCCATATTTGACAGGATATCTACGACAGCTTGGACCTCAGGCATCGGCGTTCCTCCAGCCCGGGCTACATCGACTCGCCGACGTACAGCCGCCAGGGAACGTCGCCCGCTACGCCACGCTCCCCGCAGCTCTACTACCGCTACGGTCAGTCCTCATCCACCGTCCTGGAGCAGGGTCGTGTGCAGGGTCGTGTGCAGGGTCGTGTGCAGGGTCATGTGCAGGGTCATGTGCAGGGTCATGTTCAGGGTCGTTTAGATTTGTATTGTAGTCTGGCTACCTGGAAATTTTGCAGACACAAGACGCCTGAAACAACTAAAAGTAGAAGCAGTCTTGAATGTTTTTGCATGTACATACTGCTTGTTTTAACACTGTGTGATTTTCAGCCCAACAAAAAGCACATCATAAAATAATTCTTTGATCAGAAACGATTGATTAAAATCTGACAAATCTGGCAAAACAACAACAACAAAGTATTAAACTGTATCAAACAGACCTTCTTATTTCCTCACTCTCACTTCAAGGAGTTTTGAGGAGTTTGTGTTTTATGGAATGAGCTGATTTTCAGATCACGCTGATTGATGACGTAAGCAGAACAAAATTGTTCTCTTTAATCAAAAGTCTACGGTCAGAGTTTCTTTAATTGTGGCGTGAAGAACGCACGCTATCACACAGTCTGTTCAAGAACTCAAAGATCTTCTAAACGTCTGCTGAAATCACACAGTGTTTAAAAAATAAATAAATAAAAACCTTTTGGCTGAGTAGACTCGCGGCCCATGTTTGGGATCATGGGAAATGCGGGTCGTGTCTGTCCCGACTGCACTCATGCTCTGCTCTCTGATTGGTCTTGGGCTGACTGCAGGCACCGATAGCGGCAGGAGTTCTCCGTGTTACAGTCAGCTCGACGCCAGATCCAACATGTACCAAGCACCCAAGCATTTCCATGTGCCAGGTAGGCTGCTGCTGCTGCTCCTGCTACTTCACCTCACTCTCACTGATCATTCGTCTCTACTCCTCTAACAAGGCTGGAAATGATCCCAAGTCTGAAGGTCATACACCTTAAAACTCTTCTATCCTCCTGCACACACCTCATTCTCTCGTTTCCATCAACCGCTCCACGTTGGTCCCCTATGAAATAACCCGGGGCAATCAACAGCAGCAGTGAGTGTAATTAATATCCGTGTCGGGGTATTTAAGAGAACCTCACTACTGCAATATTAAATATTTAAAACCATAAATCAAAATGTCTTGCTTTCCATCAACTGCAAGCTTTCCAGTATTGATGTGTGTGTGTGTGTCTGTCTGTTTATGTGTGTGTTTTATGCATCTTTGAGACACTACCATATAGCAAAGAATATGATGGAAGACGTCTCGCTGCTATTCAGCTTCACTCTCAGATGACTTTCTAACCAGCAAAACGTTCACGTCTGATTATTTTCGCATTCTATTTGGAAATCATTTTTTAAACAAATAACCAATATTAGGGAAGAGACAAAGTTTCAAGTTCGGTATTATTCAATTTGCAAATGTATCTTTATGAAAATTAAGATCTTGGGAGAATAATAATGTTATGGTAATTTAATGATGGTGGAACGAAAGGCTTTTTGGTTCATTAAATAGAAGGAAAAAACCAATAAAAACTGTGTGAGCTAAAGCACGCGGTCTCATTTAAAGCCATATAATTAACTTAATTTCTTGTGCAATCCTTTAAAGAATTAATATAAATGGAATGTATCAAAGTTCAGATAGAATGAACACTGAAACAGCATTTTATTCATATTGTACCATCCAATGCTGTGAAAAATCACTTTGTCAGACAGGTTTTATTTAAGTGATTTCTTGATTCAGCAGGTCTGGCAGTAATCAGGCAAGTGGAATTTAACTCGGCAGTCCAAAAATGTGGCTAATCACAGTTCCTTCATGATTTAGCAAGGGGGCAATTACTTATCTAAATATAATTTTTTTAATTTAGGCATTTGGCAGATTCTCTTCTCCAAAGTGTCTTACAACTACCTAAGAAACAGATATGTCTTTATTTGTAGCTTAAAGATCGTCGCTGACTCAGCTGTACAGATGTGACTCCAAGTCTCCCTTCATGCTCAATCAGGATGTTTTTCTGACCACATGCTTTCTGTGGAGTCGACGCTTCAGCACGATCCTTTCAGGTTTTAATAATGTGTTAAACAGTTCTTTAACCCAATTCCAGTCATGTTTGTCTAGATTTGTCTTTGTATTTCTGTTCAGACTCTGATATTGGAATGAAAAGGAACATGGTTAAAAAGTCAATAAAAACCTCTAGCTGTTTTCACCTGCATGTTGTAAAGAATTTACGGTTTTAAAAACCATCACTGTAATAAAGCGTCAGACCATTTTAAGGCTCAGGAAGGTCCACGTTTTAACAGCTTGGCTTTTCAATGTCATGGCCGACCAATGAAAGAAGAGATTTGTCCCCGTCTTTTTCTGAGACGTTCTCTGGCGTGACTCTTTTCTGCACTGCGTCCCAGGGACACTTCAGCAGAATAAATTCCAGCTATTCTAATCTGCAGCACAACCGAATGTGAGGAATTAAAGCTCTCTAGTTATTTTCTTGTTAAAGTTCGGGTCGGGCGGTGATCGGGGATATGACAAGAATGTCCTTCTTTATGTCCTTTTTCTTTTCTTTTCTACCACATCCCAATCATAATGTCCTTTTCTACCTCACTGCTTTTTCTTCTTCTTCACTTTCTGTTTCTCTTCAGCTACTGGGGAGACCAACATCTACAGGAAGCCTCCCATCTATAAGAGCCATGATGGTACTTACGTAGACGCTCTCGCAGAACCAGACAATCCTGCGCTAGTTTAGTGCTAATGTATAAATCGCAGCTTTCAAACTAAATAGCATTTTTTGTCATTTGAAACAAGGTCACTGTGGACTGTATCGAGTGTACAGTGTGTGTGTGTGTGTGTGTGTGTATTCGTAGTACAGTATAAACCTTTTATTTCCTCTGGTCTTGTTTCTTTCCTTCACTCCCTCTCCTGCTGTTCTGTCCCTTTGGTGAATCGTCCTCGCTGTAAGTACCGATCATCATAACATTCATTAAAAACACCTCAATATTATGTTGCGTTCGTTCATTATTGTTTATTTAATTAAGATTAATTAAATTTGAGGAAGTTATTTTGATGCATCGACCCTTCATGTTCAGTGGAGATTTGACTGCATTTATTTTGGGATGGAATCTTTATAATAAATATAATAATTATAATAATTCATGCTTTTAATGTACAGTTTTATAAATGCACAATTCTTCAGGTCAGTTCATTAAAATGTGCAGTCAAGGCTGGAATAAAAAAATTCAAATGTAAAAATCCACTAAATCAAGAATAATTCTATATAATTTTGAATCTTTGAATAGATTTATATTCATATTCATTCATTCATTCATTCATTCATTCATCAAAGTCCAGTACAGTCCTGACGCGCTCCAAGTCATTTCCACAAGTTTGGAAAAGACATTAAAGGAGTTCCTGGGAGGCCAGCGTTTCAGATGTTATTCTGTACAATCAAAAGTCCTGTTTTGACTCGAACATGTCTGTACTTAATGTACAGTATCTAATTAAAAACAAACTAATCAAACTGAATTGTGAGCGAATAAAAAAAAAAAATTAATCGTGCATTTATTAAATTATTTTGCAATCAATCTTAATCAAATGAAACGAGTTCCCGTCTCTGAGTGATTGTTCGGTGATTACGTTCGACCTGAAACATCATCCGTTCAGATCCACTTCCTGGTCTTGTGTTCCTCTGATTTAGACGCCTTTACCTCGTATAGAAGCTCGTGTTAACAGACTGAGCAGCAGTGAGGACAGTCTAGAACGTTCTCCTGATTTATGGAACAGATTCTAAAGTTTCTCATTCGACTGTAATTAACCTGCACATGTCTACACTCTCCACATGTTCATGTGTTCAGTCTCCATATCTCTCTCTCTCTGTATTCCTGAACCTCACACTCGGCCTCAGACATTTCCATCATTTCTATGGCAACACCTCCTGAGATTACCCATCAGCCATTTCTCTTATAATTCCCCAGATGATGACGAATACGTAGCTGCGAAGCCTAAAACAAGCGAAGAGATCCTGACTTCCCCTTTCTCATCTCCGGACCACTACCAGCACTACTACCCCTACACCGGATCACCCAAAGGTACTGTTCGCTCACTGAGCCGGGACATCTTCTTATGTTTCTGGGTTGGTGTGTTTCTGTGTGTTTCTTGAATTACAGTCAGGTCCATAAGTATTTGGATAGTGAGAAAAAAATTTTGGCTCTGTACACCATCAAGGAATTATGATGTCCATATAGTTAAGGCTTTTAGCTTTTCTTTTGAAGACCTTTAACAAGAATATTGCATAAACTGCTTAGAAATTAGAGGTAATTGGACAAACTTAAAAAAAAAAAAAAAAAAGGATTGTTTTTAATATTTTGATGTAAAGACTTATCCTGATGCTCATGGATCTGACTGTATGTATGAATTTTTTTCTGGGGTTTATTTAATACTGTTAGAGTTTTGTAATACATGTAGAACTTGCCGGGGTGAGAGCTGAGTAAGTAAATCATATAATCCACAATTCTGGGTTGTGGAGGTTTATTTAAGAATCAGCGTTAGTACGTGTATTTGACTGGAAAAGTTTGTAGAAGCTAAAAATAATCCGCTGATCTTTAATGTAATCAGTGATATTATTATTATTATTATTATTATTATTATTTGAGGTTGAAGTCCATGTACATGTCTGTCTGTCTGTCTGTCTGTCTGTCTATGTGTCTCTCTGTACAGCAGAATCTCTGTCTAACTTATTAATACAAAGAAATCACATTCTGTAAGGTTGAGTATTTACGCCTTGTTTACACTAAGTTGTCCTTCTTTCTTTCGTGGTCAGACAAATTCACTCCCTGTTTAAAGTAGATTATTTTTACTTTAACACATTTATTCAACATTTTGATTTAATTTATGGCAAAGACTCAAGACCTGGCAAAGTTTTATTAAATTCTGTCGAGCCAGTTTTGTTTGATGCTGTGACAAATTCGTCTAGACAGACAGACAGAATTTTTCTGAGACTGGTTTCATGTCCTCCAGTGTATGAAACGTAAAGATATCATTGAAAGAGTGAGTTCTCACCAAAGTACAGACAAAACCTTTCTTTTATTTATAGAGATAAATTCTAGATCTGAATCCTTAATGTGAACAGAAGGGGAAAATTTTCTACCAGTCGTCTCTCATGTGAGTGTGTGAAATGAAGAGACGTAGAACAGGTTCTACTAAAATTCCTAATAATCACTTTACTTTCCCTGTTAGCAAGCTAGACTTAGCCTACCTGAAAAGCCTGAAAAGCTACATTAGACACCATGGATGTACAAACCTCATGATTTAAACACTTTCAGTTTGAAAAGACTTTTAAACATTTGACATTTTAAGACCGATAGAGGAATTAATGATATTTATCTCTCTTTTTTCTCTCTCTCTCTCTCTCTCTCTCTCTCTCAGTTCCTCGAGCTCGCAGGTTTTCCTCCGGAGGAGAAGAAGACGGCTGGAACCAGAGCATTAACCGAGTACATATAGGACACACAGCATCATTGTCTCACTTCACTGCTCGCTCACTTGCCCTGCTGATGTGATCTGTCTCGACACGGCTCAGGGATTCTCTCTCACATTCCCTTCCAGATCCAGGCCGGAATCGGGAGGATGATCCTGAAGGAAGAGATGAAGGCGCGGTCTGGTTCCTATGACAACGACCCTTGGGCCAGTGCACGCAACTCTCGCAGCGGGAGCAAAGAAACCCTGTCCGGTCTGGGCTACAGTAACACTGTTAACGGCTGTAAGGACCTGCATGCCACACACACACACACACACACACACACACACACACACACAGATGAGTGGACAGGAAGCTCTGGATGTTTGTTCAGAGATGATGATGATGATGATGATGATGATGGTTTAGAGAGTATATTTTAGTGATGTTCACATGAAACCTTTAATGTAGAAATGATGCACTTTAGTTCAGGTCTCTTCTATTCTGTCACTGTTTTAAATGTAAACACAGTTTCTTTAATCATCAGTTATAAAATAAATACCAACAGGAAGTCTGTGGATAAATGTACATTTCATGCACTGATTCGTTCGTGTCCTGCGTGGATGCAGATTATTTTTAGAAAACACTGCGGCACAGCGACTATCAGCGTCTAACATTCGTCTGTCTCCTGTAATGTACGTGTTTCTTTACAGGACATGACCGAGAACCAAAGCATGAGTAGATGAAATGAAGGTAGAGCTGTGTGTGTGTGTGTGCGTGTGTGTGTGTGTGTGTGTGTGTGTGTGTGTTAAATAATGAGGATGTCTGGCAGCTTGACTGCATCCTACTGTGACTGGATTAGTCAGAGAGAGAGAGAGAAGGGAATCCCTCTTTGTATGTCAATCTTATCACAAGCGCACTCTCCTCCCTCCCCCCCCCCCCCCCAAACCTGTGTCGATGACGCCCACACCGACACGTCCATCACGTCCGATGTTGTTCTTGTGGCTCTTTTGGAAAGCGCCAGTTCTTCCTGCTCTCTGTTCAACTGTCTGACTGTCTCTGTTTATGTGTAATATTTTCATTTCTGTGATTTTATGTGAGTTTATTCAAAACTAATAGAAGCTCCAGACTGTCTGATTTGGGAGAAACTAAAAAAAAAAACTCATTTCTAAGAGCAAATCTCACAGTATAATCACAGTATTTCAGCATTACGGCAGCTGAATCTGTGTATCATTCGTTTTTCATCGTGGAACCATTTTCTCATTCAACGTCTATAGTGCTGCTCCTCTCTACAGGCTCCCAGGGGACTTGGGGAGCTACGGGTAATTTGGAATCACCAATTAGCCAATTAACCAATCTGCATTTGGACTGTGGGAGGAAAGCAGAGCACCCAGAGGAAACCCACCAAGCACATGGAGAACATGCAAACAAATGAACGAATGATACACAGATTCGGATGTTAAACCCATTAAACTCAGAGCTCTAGCAAGAACTGAACACGGAGCGACAGAAGCTCCTCACGAGACCCATTCCGGTGCTATAAAGCTGCTAAAACTACACGAGAACAACTTTGGTCAGACGTTCAGTCATGTCCGTGATGTTAAAACGCTGTCGTTATGTTTTTGCTGCCAGGTGATGGAGGCAGTTGTTTTTGGTTTGTCCGTCCATCTGAGAGTAGCTCTGTATCTCAAAAGCGAGTGTGTGAATGCGTTGCAGGATTTATTGATGTCGGGGTTATCACTGTAACCAGAAGCAGCAGGTGAACTGATATGATTTAGGAATCAATCCAAACAAGCTCAAGGTCACAGCAAGGTTAAAAAAAAATTCTTCAATCGCAAACAATTCTTTGTGTTCGTCATACACAGCATGACTCAGTAACTCAAGGCTATAACAGTTTATATATTTGCAGTATTTCTGTTAAAAGCAAGTTTAATTGTAGGATGTGTATCTTCTTATGTGATACATTGATCCAGGAATATTTTTAAGGTCCCATATTTAATCATTTCTTTAACAGATGCCAGAGTTCTATAAGGCATGTGTGTGTTAATGCCGCAGGCAGAAATACTCTTTAAATAATGCATCTTCTCAAACCTTAATCTCTCTCTGTTTCACTCCTTCTCCAAACTCTTGATGTCTATGTAAATGAGCTACTGCTGAGCCACGCCCCACAGAGAACAACACAACTGAGCTACAATTCGGGGGAGGGGCTCTTCTTATATGAGGTCACATATGAGGACATTCCTCATTATATGAGTAAAATCGAATTGGCTTGTTTAAGATGCTGATTCAGTTTGTATTGCAATATTGTAAGTATCATGATTTTATTTTTATTTCCCTGATTGGCTATTAATATTTTTTTTTCAGATTTTGTTACAATTCGAAAGAATCTAAGCAAATAATTTGCTTGTACTACGCAGGATGCTGCGCTGTGTGGCCAGTCTTTATCACGCGCCACCTGCAGGATTATAGAGGACGTGCGACATTTCGCAACCTCAAATGCAAACCAAAATAAAAAAAATCTTTTTAAGCTAAAATTTAATTTGGAATCAGTAACTGTGACTGAGAATCATCTGAATGTGTAAAAACAAGTAAAAAGTGAATTTGATATGAGAGGTGCGCTTTAATTGTCAGAAACTGTACACAAAGACTCAAAGCGCTCAGACACGACGACTCACTACGATGACGAATGTTTGACGATGAAAGTTCACATTAAGACTGGAGAGCGATGATATGATAGATGCGACTGAGTGATGATAGTGTCGCGTTGCTCTAAACTCAATGTGCTGAAACTCAATAAATCAGGATTTCAGCACGGATCGAATTTGTGTTTATTCATCAGTGTAGCCCTTGACCCTTTATTTATGAGGCCCCAGCCTTAATGTGATAGACAGCAGTGACAAGTAAAGATTATTAACACACACACACACACACACATCGAGCTGACCTTACTCTTTTGCGGTGATTAAACGCTCAATGTCAGGATAGAGAAGCGTAATCTCGAGTGCAGGTGAGTGTTTATCACTCCTTTTTCCCTGCTCTGTTCATCACACTACGGAAACAAAGTACTCGGTTTTATTAAGTGTTGTGATTTAACTGTATGTAAATGTGTATTTACTCAGGCAATGAGTTAGATGTTCTTCTTTTTCGGCTCCTGTGTGGATGTCTGATAAATAAAGTTGAAATTCGGATCCAATTCCTTTACACCACTGATTTTTGACCTTGTCTGAACGATAGACAAGGTCAAACAACGACAATAAGCCCCGCCCACATCAGAGTATGGGCTGTGCTTTTTTTATTTCCCCTCTGATTTCGTTCCCATCCTCTATTATTATTATGAGAGGCAGAATGAAAGTGGCCACATTAACACCCATCACTCTGTCTGTGAGAGAGAATAGAGAGCGATTATAAACTCTCTCTCTCTCTCTCTCTCTCTCTCTCTCCTCATCTGTCTATCCAGCTCCCAGATCGCCGTACAGCGCAGACACCGGTGAGTCATTTACAGAGCTCATGTCTTCTCAACGTCCTCTCATCGTGTTCTCTGACTGAACTCGGATCATTCTGTACATCTCCAAAGAGCAAATGTGGGCCTCGATAAAGAACAAAGCTGGGCTTCGAAAAGTGCTCGAAATATTATGTATTATACTGTATACAAGATATGTTTTACTGCTTTTGCTCATTTTTTTCTTTAAATTATTTCATATTTAAAAAAAATATTTTATAGAAAGATAGATAATACAGCTTTCTGGCAGTTTATTACAACTCTATTAGAGTAAGCGTGCACAGAGCGCCCTCTGGTGTTGGCACAGCACCTTTACATTGGCCCTGTCCTTTACTGTGTGTACAGTACACTGATCAGCCATAACATTAAAACCACCTGCCTTATATTGTCCAGCTCTCTTGTGCTCCACTAGACCTCTGAAGGTGTGTGTGTGTGTGTGTGTGTGTGTGTGTGTATATGGCACCAAGATGTTTCCAGCAGATTCAGACCAGGCCACCTTCTTCCATTGCTCCGTTGTCCAGCTCTGATGCACACGTGCTTATTGTACATTTTGTCTAGCAATTACAATCCGGACCTTGTTAACGTCCCTCAGATCCTTACACTGGCCCATTTTTCTTGCTTCCAACACATCGACTTCGAGACCTGACTGTTCGTCGAACCGACTCTGTAACGAAATAATCAATGTTATTCACTTCACCTGTCAGTGGTTTTATTGTTATGGCTGATTGACGTGTAACACCATTACGTGTTTAACATCAGCTTATTTTGCAGTGATTTCAGCTGAGCTGTGTGTGTGTGTGTGTGTGTGTGTGTGTGTGTGGTTTAGCAGATCCGTTCATCTCGAAATCAGCTTCGTTACCAGGCTACGGTAGGAACAGTATTAACAGAGTAAGTGGAATTATTGTGTGTCACTCAAAACATTTATTCATTTTCAGTAAGCACTTGGTCAGGGTCACTGTGGATCCCATGTCTATGCATTGGACACACATACACACATACAATAATACACATCTGGGGGAATGTAGCACAGCCAATCCAGTAACCAAGTTGGAAGAAACCCAAGGAACTGCAGAGGAACCTGCACAGATACAAGGAGAACGTGTGCAAAATGTTGAATCCAATAGAAAGATCTCATTGCTTATTGAGAACACATTCGAAACACCCACATGCTTTTCCAGTGGAGTTTTAACTCCAGTCTCGTAATATATGTAGAGCACTTTCATATTATTATTATTATTATTATTATAGCCGTAGCACTTTGAGCTCAGGATGACATTCATGATCTGCTCTCGCTCTTTGCAGCCCCACAGTGCCGATTACTTCCACTACGACAGCACCAATGCAGTAAACTGGGGCTTTAGAGGTGCGCATGTTCTCAAACCACCTAAATCTATACACTATATCATCAAAAGTATGTGGACACCTGAACATCCGTTACAAGGACACTTTAGGCGCACAGTTATATATCTGTTGTATCTGTGTGCTGTTGCGTTACAGTTCTTAGTCTTTTCACTGGGACTAAAAGATCCAAACCCTCATCCAGCATGACGACACGCTTGTGAGCTCCACAAGAGTGTGGAAGAATTGAAATGCCTGAGCTCACTAATGCTCTTGTAGAATGTGTGAATGTACAAAAATCATACACACACACACACACTGCAACATCTAGTTTACAGCCTTCCCAGAAGAAAAGAGTGGCGTGCAGTAAAACAAGAAGGAATAAATCTAGAATGAGATGTTCAACAACAGCCTGTGGTCAGGGGTGCACATACTTTTGAGTGTATGGTGCAAATGAGTATCCTGAATATAACATCTATATCAGTGTTAGAACTGATTCTTGCTTCTCTCTCTCTCTCTCTTTTAATCTGTTTCAGAATACAAGGTTAGCAAACACAACCTGATGCTGAAGAACGCTGGAGAAGAACCAGAACTGTTTTTATTTCATGATTAAAATCCTTGACTTCTTTTACCAGTGAAATGTTTCTCAGTCCGAGTGTGTATTAGATAGTGACCTTGAGCGGAGGCCGAACACATTGAAGTTCAGGTTGTGTTTTCTGCAGAGCAAAAATCACCTAAAAATGAACCAACTAGTACCAGGAACTAGCAGAACGTAGCTTAGCTAGAAATCAAATAGGCAGAAATGATGCTAAACCTTAGCTAGCTAACAACCTACAGTACATACATGCTAGCTAGCAGCGACGTACAGGAAGACAAATAACAAGTTTACTGGTGTGAGAAATTCATTCTTAGCATCAGCTATGAGAGCAAACGAGCTAAATAGCTAAATGAAAAATGTTCGTCTGCATGTTTAAATTTTAAGTTTATAATGAATTAAAATGCAGTGAGGACGTGTTCAGTTTGTGCTAAGTTTACGGCCCGTTGTAGCTGTGTGTAAACATGTAACTTGTCTCTTTCCGACACAGAGACGTATGTTAGCATTTATTAAAAAACATTTGTTTTTACTTTCTTTTAAACATTAAGTAACTACGGAGCCCCGGAAGTCACCTAGAGGAGAAAATAAAATCAGAAAAACAATCTGTGGCAACAGTTTTGTAATTTGTGCCCTCAGTTTAATAATCCGTTCCCACGACTTCTTAAACTGTT